>OX359275.1:7877500-8007500 GCA_947179155.2 Hedera helix | reverse complement strand
TATAAACGATCTCATTTAGAGATCTAACCAAATATTACATTCAAAGCAAATTAAATAGCATACATTTCATATAAATATAAAACAAGCATTCAATCCAATCTGGGTACATAAATATATACACTAAGATAAAAATTCGACCATGCATGGGTTACAAAATAAAGTTAAGAAAATAAATAAGCTAAGAACGATATGTAGCTCGCCAGGCTTCATCGATCTAACTAACTATTGCGTTCCTGTAACAAAAAAAGAAACATTTTCAAGATAATACTATTGACTGATTAATTTTGTTGCATTAATCAATAATATTACGTCGTCTTGCTCAGTCTCCTCCTGGTCTGACTGACTTGCTACTGTCGCCACCGCATCCGCTAATGAATCAGGACCCAACGCTTTCAAATAATCTTGCAGCTAATGTAGAAGGGCAGGATCTCTACATATGGCTCTAACACAGTCCGTAACGTTATGTGGCGTCAGATTGTATGATCCTTGGGTAGACTGGCTACTCGAGCTGCAAGAGGCACTAATACTCAACCGTCTTCACTGCCCTTAGCCCTTAACAAAGTTATTCTTAACAACCGACGCCCTTTCCCATAACTCTTGATCAATCGACGGACGACGACTGCCAGAGGGATATTGCTCGTCCATTAATTGGTTGTAAGTGTCCTGTAATTAAGTAATACATTGAATAGTTAAATGTAACATCAAAATTAATGTATAAACATGTAACGTTAAAAAAAAAACTAAATTACTCGTATCTGTATAGCATCAGGTAGACCATCATGGGTGGCCACGTACACATCCAACCAATTGATAGTCTGACCTCTGAACCTGCTAGATGACTACAAATATGACAAGTGTATAAATATATTAATCATGCAAATAAATACTAATTAAATGATCGTAAACATGAATAAAGCAAATTTGACAAACTCTGTATCTCCCTATCAATGAAATGTTGCGTCTGTGATATACTACTGCCTTTGTATGTACCCTTTGTCTTTTCCCCTTCAGCTACACCTGCGGATCTGTTCCTGGCGGCAATCTTTCCTTTCTTCGCCCATTCGTCACTCTGCCACTGGTGGCACATCTCAACCCATATATTGCGCAAGCACCACCACGGGTCGTACTCATGCATATACTCCACAGTCTAGCCAGGATGGTTTATGCCAGCATTGTACAGTGTCTTTTCCCTCTCCTCTTTTATGTTGTCTTTTGTGCGGACATCACACTTTTGCCAAAACAGTGTTTGTATAACCCCTGTCTGTGCCTCTTCCCACTTGTATCTTTTCTGAAATAAAAATATAATAATAACATTAAAATAGTTATAATATAATTAACATGATAATACTAAACATTAGAATAGTTCAATATAATAGTTGTAAATTACGGGGGAAAAAATACCTGGAACTCCTACCAACAGACCTCCTTGTGGGCTAGCGATGTGCTGGCCCACGTAATAGATGGGGTAGACCAGTTTTGTAGGCATAACTGTGAAATACATTTAACAACCCTAACATCTGCAAAATCTCTAAAATATAGAATAATTTACATTAGTATATAAAATAATATTATTTTTAATTTAATACTACTATATGGTTAATAACTTACGTGTTTGTTGGATCATGGCGAATCTGCAACAAAATACGATTGTCTGGATTATCTAGGGCCTTCGGGATCTGATTTGGACCCCGGCCTAAACCGCACTTTCTTCCTGCTGCTGAAGATGACATCTATTCAAAAAGTTGACATATTAATGTGACTTACATAATAATAATTACATAAATAAAATGGGGACGCATGTGTGCAACTATAATTGAAATGCAAATGATTATAATATGTGTGCAACAGTTTATGACAAGTCAATAATATTATCTAAACATGTGTGCAATGGTTTATGTCAAATGTATATATAAAACATTAGGTGATAACTCTACAGAATACAAATTAAATTAAACATACATTTTAATGAATTAGATTCTGAATCGTCTTCAACAATATGTGGAGATTCATAATCATCTCCTACTTCAGATTTAGTGTCGCTGTCACTTAATAGCTCTTCCTCCTCAGTGTCACTGTCATCTAAGTGTTGTACTGAATCGGGATCCAATTCATCATCATCATCATCACCTCCACCCTCTAAATTGTTGAGCTGATTGTTGTCATCGAGATTTATTATAGGAGGGTTATGTAACGTCTCCTCTTGGTAGACTTCTCCGTCTACTAATTGGACACGAATGCGCGCAGGAGTATGAATGACAGCTTGCCAATTTGTAGGTGGTCTATCCCTTTTTCGAATAGGAGTACGAGTGTAATATACTTGTTGTGTTTAAGTTGGCAACACAAATGGTACATTCATATATGTCCTTTTGTTAAGGTCAATATTGACAATTCCATGTTGATCAACACGTATCCTTTTTTCTGAATCAAACCAACAACATTTAAACAAATTAATCTGACCTCTGTATGTACCCTTGTACGACAACTCAATGATCTCTTCCAACTCCTCATAAAAGGCACGACCAACCTCATTGTAGCAATCTCCTTGAACCAACACTCCAGTATTGGTTGTTCTTAGAGTGGCGTATATCTTTGTATGGAAATCATAACCATTTACTTTATAACCATTACAAGTGACTTGGTCCCTATCTAGGCCCATGGCTAAGACTTGTACATTTGAAGGAATTGTACCTTTATTAAGATCCTACAATTGTTTAATACATTGTGAATAAGTGTTTCATAAATTAAATAAATTGACTTAACTAAGTTAAATAACTTACTTTGTCCGTTGGCCATTTTATAAAGATTTGATCCCGATTCAGTTCATTATCTTTATCAGTGATGCCGTGTTGATTTGTTCTTAACTCAGCATTGAATGATCTACAAATATATTATATATATAAAACAATATATATGAGATTGCAGTGTACATCAACGAGATTAAGTTAAATATGAGCTTTATATGCATACCTCACCAATCCCTCAATCTCCTCGCAATTGAGAAGAGTGTAAGTATGTGCAACATATAATTCTTCTTCAAAAAGGAATATGCGTTTTTCTTTTCCATAAGCGCAACCCGATAGACCAAATACATAAAGTCGACCGTTTAGTTCAACATTCCACCCATCATCATGTCTCGGAACTCGATTGGCCTTTGTCAAAACTTCGTCGAGAAAATAGTCCGAGACAATCGTAGATATCTCATCAAAATTGTATGCCTCACATATCGACCCCTCTACATAAGCTCTATTTTTAGCCTTTCTCTTCAGGTTTCCCATCCCTCTCTCGAAAGGATACATCCATCTGTACTGAACTGGACCACCAACACGAGCTTCATAGGGTAGATGAATTTGCAAATGCTCCATGGAGTCAAAAAACCCTGGTGGAAATATTTTTTCAAGCTTACACGTGATCTCAATTATGCTCTTCTCAAGTATTTCCATGTCCTTTGCATTTAACATTTTTTAACATATGCTTTTGAAGAAATGACTATGCTCAGTCAAAACATCACATATTGGTTTATCAAGCAAGTCTCGAAATGATATTGGCATGAGTCTCTCCATGAACACGTGACAATCATGACTCTTCATCCCTTGTATTTTGTCACCTGTAACACACCTTGCAATGTTTGACGCATATCCATCTGGTAGTTTCAGAGACTTGATCCATGCACACATATCTTCAACCTGCTTCTTGGATAATGTGTATTTTGCATGCGACTTGAAATCTTTCCATTAGGTGATTCATAAAGCTCTAATTCAGCACACTTACAAATATCTTTCATATCCAACCGTGTTTTATCATTATCTTTCATCTTGCCCATAACACCCATCATGGTGTTAAATACATTGTCAAACACATTCTTTTCAATGTGCATTACATCTAGATTATGATGAATCAAGTTTGTAGACCAATAAGATAGTTCCCAAAATATGCTTCTCCGAACCCAATTATGAGACTTACCAAACTCATCGATTGTTGCTAAGGCAGCACTTTTACTAAATGGGATTACCAGCAATCTCATCACACGACCACGCATCTCTGTCCCAGACAATCCTCCGACCGACATATCTTTCTCTGCTTTTCCTTTTATAAAATTTTCTCTATTTCTTCGAAAAAGGTGATCTATCGGCAAAAAACGACGATGACAGTTAAACCAGCAGGGCTTCCGACCATGTGGTAGATTAAAAAACTTTGTATGCTCCATACAATATGGACAAGACATCTTCCCGTGTGTATTCCATCGAAATAACATACCATAAGTAGGGAAATCACTAATAGTCCACATAATTACTGCCCGAAGGTTGAAATTTATTTTCGTTGAAACATCCCAAGTCTGTACTCCATCCTCCCACAATACCTTTAACTCGTCTATAAGAGGTCTCAAGTAAACATCTAGATTCTTTCCAGGACTCTTGGGACCAGGAATCATGAGTGAAATAAACAAGTAAGGTTATTTCATACACATCCAAGGAGGCAAGTTATATGGAGTCACTATCATAGGCCAGCATGAGTACGGAACAGCTGAGTGGCCGAAAGGGTTGAAACCATCGGTTGACAATCCAAGCCTCACATTTCTTGGTTCTAATGCAAACCCCAGATGTGCTAAGTTGAAATCTTTCCAAGCCTTCCCATCTGCAGAATGGTTATGTTCCCCACCTTTAGCTAAAGATCTCACATGCCAAGTCATGTGTTCAGCTGTTCTTAAAGACATGTACAATCTTTGTAACTGATGTGTAATTGGAAAATACCTTAAATTCTTAAAAGTTATATTTGTCTTTTTTGTAGTCACACCCTCTTTATTAAGCTTAAACCGATCATAACTGTACAACGTGCACTTTGTCTTCTGTTCATTTTCCTTATAAAATAACATGCAATCGTTCAGACATGCATCGATGTTCTGGTATCCAAGACCCAACTTCTTTACCATTTTCTTACAAAAGTAATAGTTATCGGGCAATTTTTCACCGCCAGGTAACATACTCTTAATGGCCTTTAAGAGCGACTTAAAACACGCATGACTCATGTTGTGATCAGCCTTGATGTTAAGTAACGTCGCCATTCTAGACAATGTAGTTTGCTTTGAGCAACCAGGCCACAACAGGTCGCTACCCTCCTCTAATGACTTAAAGAACGTTTTGGTATCAAAATTCATAAGTTGATCTATGTCTTGATCTCAATCAAAATCCGGCCTAGCAATATCATGAACCATGTCATTCATACGATGGGTACTATTGTTTGCTAGATTATGTATCCGTGCATTAACACTCTCTCTTTTCTGTCCATGTGCCCACTAACATTCTTCGTAATTTTTCATGAATCCATTAACAAGTAAATGATAGGTGATTATATCTCTATCTGCATAATTTACAGTCTTACGCTTCAAACAAGGGCATCTTATCTTGTTCTGAGCTTTGACACATTCTTTCTGACTATAGGCGTAATCCAAAAACACTTGACAACCAGTTCTAAATTCAGTTGTATCACCTATTTGCCCGCCTGACTTTCGTCGCCTCATCCAACTACGGTCTGAATAGAAATCCATAATAGTATAGTACCTATTTTGACAAGATTTATTGTATTCATTAAATTTACTTATTACAAATGTATAGGTATAATGCATGTTTCCTATCTAAATACGTCTTCACCCTTATTATATCGGTCAGGCTTCTATCCCATTCTTGTATGTGACGTCCCACTAATGTCAACGGCTTAAACAAATGCATCTGTTTGTTCTAAAGAAATTTTGACAACATCTACCATCGATCTCCAAGTACACGAAATAGACTATGATTTACATAGTCTAAGTATGCACCCGAAGAATAATAGAAGATAAACAAACCAAATTTTTTTTAGAATAAATAGATAAATTCGATGAAGTTATTGACATCGGCCTAAGTGGGAGCAGAATATACAAGAACGGTCCTCAAACGGGGACTATTCAAGATTCACTCCTAATGAGTGAATCTTGAATGGGTTTCTAAGTTGGGCATATTATTTTTTATATTAAATTATTTTATTTTTATTTATTTTATAATATTATTTTGAATGATATTATATTATATTGCTTTATTTTGTATTATTTTGAATGATTTTATATTATATAATTTGTATATATATTATATTATATTATATTACTTTATTTTGAATGATATTATATCATATTATTTTTATATATATTATATTATTTTTATTATATTATTTTGTATTATTTTGAATGATATTATATTATATTATATTTATTTATTTTATAATATTATTTTATATTAAGTTGAATGATATTATATTACATTATTTTGCATTATTTTGAATTATATTATATTGTATTATATTGTATTATTTTGAAGGATATTATATTATATTATTTTTATTTATTTTATAATATGATTTTATATTAATTTGAATGGTATTATCTTATATTATTTTTATTATATTATATTGTATTATTTTGAATGATATTATATTATATTATTTTTATGTATATTATATTATTTTTATTTTTTATAATATTATTTTATATTAAGTTGAATGATATTATATTACATTATTTTTTATTATTTTGAATTATATTATATTGTATTATTTTGTATGATATTATATTATATTATTTTTATATATATTATATTATATTATATTATTTTTATTATATTATATTTTATTATTTTGTATTATTTTTCTTTATTATATTTTCTTGTATTATTTTATATTATATTATATTTATTTATTTCATAACATTATATTATATTTATTTATTTCATAATATTTTCTTCTATGTTGATAACTAAGTGAGGAGCATTAATCAGAACCAAATAGGAATTACTAAAGTTGTTATTTCACCTACATTATGGAGTAAGAACTGTGTGGATTCTCTAAACCTCAAAAATTTTCAATGTGCACAATAACAATGTAAACAGACAAGCAAAGAGAAATGGTAAGGAATTACTGAATGGAAGGCACAAACTATTTTAACATGCATTTTTATATTAAACTAATGATAATAACGTTAAATATCTTATCACAAAATAAAATTTTATTAATCATTATTTATGTAATTTCTTTAGTTGAAATTGATTTGAAATACATTATACCTATATGAGAATATAAAAACTTCAATATATAGTGATAAATAAATTACGTAAGTAGCTTATACATCAATGACAAATACATTATACTAATTTTTTTGTACAAATATTTAAAGAACTATAAAGTTGTAAAATAAGTTGGTGTTTACCTTATGTACAGCGTTCGGCAGGGTGCGGCGGCGTCCGGCAGGGGCGACGGCGTCCGGTTGGGTGAGGGGAGGGGCGGCGTTCGGCAAGGGGCAGGGGGGGGGCTCTTCTCTTTCTTCTCTCTCTTCTTTCTTCTTTCTTCTTTCTTCTTTCTTCTTTCTTCTTTCTTCTTTCTTCTTCTTCCTCCTTCTGTTTTCTTCCCGTGCGGCGCCTAAATTAGGTCTGAAAGCAATAACGACTACTTAATAGCGACCGACAGCGGTCGCTACTAATACATTTGCGACTGAATTAGTGACGGAAAATCGGTCGCTACTTTTGGCACTAAAATTCCCTAGTTTTTTTTGTGGCAAAATTGGTAATTGCAATGAAAATAGCAACCGTAAGCAGTCGCTATTACTATTAGCGACTAGATGCACTCTCGGTCGCTGAAATCAATCGCTACAACTTAGTATTAGCGATGGATTTTGCAGTCGCAGAAAGTTTTGGTCGCTGCTGTCCGTTTTTCTTGTAATGATAAACACAACCATTCAATTCAGCATTTTATGTTGTTCAGTAAATCAGTTCAGTTCAGTGGATTAGTTTCAGTTTAGTACGATTATGTTATTCAATTCAATTGATTTTGTTAATCTCAGTTTGGTTCAGTTGATTTTGTTTTTCAATTTTAGTTCTTATTTTTTGTACTCTTTATCCATATTGGGTATTTGGCTCATACTGTGTTTTTCTTCTGACAGGTTTGCAAGGGGATTCGAGGGCGAGTGTGAAGATAGTTTCATTTCTGTTTTGATATTCTGCTTAGAATTCGTTTGTGCGTAGCCTCCTTTTCCACTAGTCGGGAATGAGGTGTTATAGTTGAAGTGCGGAACCATATTTTAAGTTTTGAAACAGTCTTTTGAGGAAGCTAGGGCTTCCTAAATTATGGCTTACGTGCCTAGAGTTTTTGAAAATAGGGTTTCAGACAGCTAGGGTTGTCACAACTAAACATAGTGTGTATTCGTATCTATTGCTTTTTATGTCCCTATCAATGAAGTATTATACAGCTTCTTTTAGATAGTGATATTTTGTTAGTGATAACTGTCTTTGTTGTTTTTTATACTTAAATCACAATCCTGATATTTATGTATTTATATATTAGTATCTTTATAAATATTGCCTTAGTGACGTTTTCCTTTTCCTGATTCCTTTTTACAGGTCTGTTCAATCTCTCTGTACCTGGTAAGAGTTTGCAGTCCAATTTAACTTGTATTTTAGATATGACTAGTGTTTTCCCCATCTGGGATGAATATCATTCAAATTTAACTTGCATATTGAGATATAGCACTTTATTTTATAAGTGTATAATCATCGTATATTTGAAGGCCAAAAAATAGTTAACTTAGTATGACAGTGAAAACCATAATTATGGCATGAATTGTAAGACATTCATAAAAATACATTTTTTTAGAAATATTATTTTGTAATATAGTTTGTTGAAAAGTATTATTTAGCATTTAGAGAGTAAAGTGTAATTTTAAACAAAGGTATGAAAAATAATTATTATATATAAATATGTCAACTGCAGACTCAAACTCTGCCAAAAACATGGTTTTCATCCATGACGTTCTAATTGGAACAGAGCAAGATTAAGCTTTTTGCTGAAAATTGTTTTTGGTGGAGTTTGGGATTATGAGACTCAATTTTACCAGTCTTCTTTCCAGGATGCCAAAATAGACTGATATGTGGAGAGCTATAAAAAGATCATCACCTTGTCATCTACCAAGATGTTATGCATGTGCTTTCCTTGGTCAAATTGTTAGTATGAATACATATATAATAAATATAAGTAAACATTGCAACTAACCTGTAGATGCATAGAAGTAGCTAGTTTGTGATGAATGGAGACCAAGTTAACCCTTAAATTTTTGCTGAAGAGTAGAAGCTAAGTTGAACTACTACTAGACTACGATGAAGAATGGTTAGTGAGCTTGGATGATGATGATTTGTTGGATCAGTTTTTGATCTGTCCTCTCTGGCTTTGGATTAGCCTTATTTTCTATTCTTGGTTGAGGTGAATAGAATTAGATCCTGACAACTGTCATTGTTATTTATGCCTGTGAAGTTGTTTTACTTAATGTAGAGGACTTGTTATTATCTTTATAGTCCTTTACTTAGAACCGGTAATGTTTTGTTCCTCCTAAGGACTGGAAACTTGAGTAATGTGTATGCAAGTGTTCTCAGTTGATGCATAGGCGATCCTCAGTATGCTATTTTAAGTTCCTAGTGTTGAACTCGCACATTGAGAGCATATTATACATTCAATCTGTTGATATAGTTTTTTCTTTTGAAGCATGATTGTATGTTACTAGGAGATGCATCTCTATAGATTTCAGTATTTAACTTTGACAATGCAAGAAGCATGAACAATGGTGTTAAGTTTATTTGGTTCCATAAGATTTAAAAATGGTGTCAATGTGTGTTATATTTCTTTGTGAATATTTAATCATTAACTAGCTCAATAATTTTTTAATTTGAGTTTTTTCATTCCATTAAATCTAAAAGTAGTGTGGACATTTGTGCTCTATTTCTTCGCGAATTTTAGTCATTCATGTTAGTTTGCAAAAATATGGCATACATATAATCAAATTATATAAGCGCAACGGAGCAATAAAAATCAGATTTTAAAATTTTTGTACAAACCAATAACCCGGATCTTTCTTATGCGACTATTATTAATTGAGGAATGATAAAAAAAATTATACCTTTGTAGAACCAAGCTTCCACGGGTACATGTTCATCTCCTTTTAATCCTTCATGTTCTTCTTCAAATTCACCGATTAGATTCCACGGATCAATGTTAGCTCCCCAAGTGTTGAGCCTCTAGAGGTGATCCACCAAGAGATCTATGAATTAAAGAAGTGGATTTTGGTTTTTCCAAACCATGGGTAGCTAGCCCTAATTCTCTCTCTCTCTCTAACTCCTTAGATGTTAAAAATTATGGAGTAATCTCTCTTTCCTAATGAAAGAGTGTGTAACCTTGATCTATGATAAGACTCCTCTTATTTATAGATCTAGTCAACCCTCCTAAACTATTTAGGATTAGGGTTTTAATTTGATTCCCAATTTAATTAGGAACTAAATTAATTAATTACAATTCCTAAACCATTTAGGAACTTAATTATTTAATAATGAAAGTACTTCTTATTAATTAATTACTAAACCATTTAGTAACTTAATTAATTATTATAATTATAATTCCTAAACTATTTAGGAACTTAATTATTTAATAATAATATTACTACTTATTAATTAATTCCTAAACCATTTAGGAACTAAATAATAATACTAGTAATAATAATAATAAGATTCCTCTTATTAATTTATAATTAGTATTTCTAAAATACTGAATTATAAATATTAAGTTATTTAATTTATTCTATCACCATAGTATAAATTAAATATACTTAATTTATTATTACAATTATGTCATCCAGTTCTAAAATAAATATTACTCTTTTGCAGTGTGACCCTTTAGGTTCTTCATATTAAACCGGTTGTATAATAAATAAATTAGAACAATTCTAATTCATTTATTATGAATTAACTCTTTAATTCAGAATAAATAATTATTCCACAATAAGGGTAAGTCCACTTAGCGATTAGTCGACTTTTCAGATAATATAAATTTCAACATTTAATCGTAAAAGAACATTTCAGCAAATAGTTACCGTACAATTCAATCCTTCTACCATACAATGTCCCAATCAAATATAAGACACGGAATTTCTGTCAAGTCTTATTTATTTGATCATATGCATTTCAATTCACAAATACACAACTCTAGTTAATGTAAATTAGAAACTCCTTTCTAATTCCATTCAACCCTGGCCAGGGATTTCTGAGTTGTCACTTATTGAATCGCATAGGACATTCTCTCCCTTTACTGAAAGTGGTAGATCCTTTATTGATCATTCACCTATCTTCATGTGTACCTTATTATACTCAAGCATATCCTTTGATATACCAATAGGTCTTAAGGAATATGTCAAAGTATAACTTAGTACACACAAGATACTATGATGATCTCAAGTCCAAGGACCACTTGTACGACTATCACATAAGGAACTCCTATTGACAGACAAGTAAAACTCCATTAGGTGTTCCTTGAGCGAGTCACGTTCAGTGAACTTATTCTCTAATAAACACCTACATACTTACTTTAGTGTCTTTACACAAATGATTATGAGATCAATAATCTTCTTCATAAGAGCAAGCATAGTATGTACCAATCTATCCGGATCTACTAATCCCCTTTTTAGTGATCCAACGATTAGGAACAATTTTAGTTTTGAGCTATCTTGAATTTAGATTTCATTAGCATGATCCTCATCATGGTTCTAAAAGCATTGCTCGAAAACTATGAGTTTATCCATTTGATTAATTCAAGTAATTAATCATGAATAAAGAAATGCCTTGATAATTTTATTAATAAATGAACAAGATTACAAAATATATGTTTATCACATCAAATGTGATTGGCTTGAGGGCATACTACTTTCAATTCACTAGTTTTCAATAATTTTTAAAAAGTGTTTCATAGGTTAGATTGAACTGGACTGCAATTTCAAGGAAGCACAATAATTTACTATTTGGTATGATCCTCCTGTCGTGTTGCCCCTAATAACAATGCTAGCATATTGTACGGCAAATGAGGTTCAGAAAATTTCTTTTTATTGGTCATCTGTATTTATGTGATGGTCTTCCATTAATGATTTCATGGAGGGTGGTTGTTCAGATTGTGGGATGAATGATCCTGATCTTAATAAATAAATGGAGAAGCAGTTTGTAGACCTTCTAACTGAAGAGTTGAAGCTGCAGGAAGTTGTTGGCGAGGAGCACATGCGCCACATGAATATTACTTTTGGTGAAGCTCTAGCGTGCTGTTATCTCACTTGGAAAGTGTGTTATTATATTGAACCTTAGTTTTACCTTTAGTTAAATATGAATGCACGGGAATACTTAAAGTTGATGCTCTGAATAGCGAAATATTTATCAACCTGCAGCTTCTAATATAAAATTTACTGTTAATAACAAATAACTAAATGCCATTTCTCCTGAAGATGCCTTGTTTAAAATCAACACCTATATATACGACTGTCCAAGATCTAGCACTTTAAGTTTTCCTTTCCAAATGGTAAGGTTGAAATAAATTAATAATTAAAAATGGCCCTGACAATGGAAAAGTGTGGAATTAATAAAAAGGATAGATGGTCTGGTGAAGCGAGGGGGGGGGTTAATTACTTGAGTGGGAATTGAAATCTTTCTGAACTTTCTATGTTAGACTTGGGGAAAAGAATTACTTGAGTGGTAATGGTATCTTTCTGATCTTTCTATGTTAGATGGTAGGGAAAGATGGTGATGGAAAGCCTATGACTTGCTCTTCAAACTTGCTTCTGAACATTTGATTTATACCGACAAGGAAATCTTACATGAGATTTGGGGCCAACCTGATTAGACAAAGCCAGCCAAACCCAACAGAGGAATCATCATGCAAGGTTTTCTTCTCCTGTATTGGACCCAATAAGTTCAATCGATGTATGTTTTTTCTTTTCTTTTTTTCGTTAGTACTTGTTAGGTCTTGATGCTTTTCTCAAGGACTTACTTTAGTGAAATGCATGATGATCATTGTTATACTGATAATAATTCTTAAAGTAAGCCAGCATATATAGGATACTGTGTGTGAGCAGTTAAGGGGCCATTTTCCATTAGCTTTGCTATCTACTTGTTGGTCACTTGTCGTGTCCCCGCGCGCCACTGAATATCGATAAATGACATATGGAAGTATGTTATTGGATTCTGGAGTCAGCTTCATTCATGATAGGTGGATATACATACATTTAGGACTTATATTCTTCTCATGTACTAACACACAGATGAGGGTGTTTTGAACCAGAATCTAACTTAAGTGGTTCTTAGCGAACTTAACCTTACTAATATGTATTCGTCGCTAATAAATATATTTTCTCTGGAAAAAAGATTTGTTGGAGTTGGAGAAATTGTACATCGATTTGTAATTATGTCTTCAAATAGATCTTTTGGTTGATGTTTATTTTGTTGTTGGACATTCTAGCAAAATAGATGATCATGTTCCCTAAGCTCTATCCACCTAATTAGCAACTTATTAAAGTCATCTCTCTCTCTCTCTCTCTCTGATATGTGAATCTCTCTCTGCTTGTGTGTTTTATTTTACTTAATTAAGCAGAAACCAAAATGTTGTTGACTAAATTCAAATTGATGATCAATTGAAAGTTTTGAAACAAGTTGTACATAAGATAAGTAACTATGAAATATACTAAATACTACTGTTATAAGCCTGTAAGTAGCTTGTCAATTATGGACAATCTGCTTGGATATGAAATCCATTATGCTGTACATGCTATTACTTCAGTCCTGGTAGTATATAATGTTCTTCTTCTTTTTTTTTAATAATTATTTCCTTTTCTTGTTGAACAAGGTGAATTAAACAACAATGGAGATAAATTTTGACAATATTATTCTTGGGTTATGTTTTGATAAGATTACTACTAATATTAGAGAAAATTTTATTTGGTCACTGTAGCTCGCAGTGCAGTATTCTTTAGACACTAGAGTAAATCAAATATGTTCAGAGGGAAAGACTCACAGAGCTACTACCATTGGAAGGGAAAGAAAAGAAGCAAGTATGCAAATTTTACTTCACTTTTTGTGGCTTTGAACATTTATATGTTCTTAAATTTTACGTATTTTGTGTGCATTGTTCCAAGTCTTCGAACCATATATTTGAAAACAGATCTTCGCAGATGTTGGTTGGAAAATGGATTTACACAGTAATATATGAAATTCAATTTTGTCTGATATATATATATATATAAGTAATAAGTGTGAAAATCGTTAAGAACAGAGTGATGGGGGGAGTTGCAAGCATGTTTAAAGGATGAGAAGCTTTTGTCAAAGTAGAATTGGAAGACCTGGGAAGTAATCATGGGAAGCTATAAAGCTATCATTTATGAATAAAATTAATGATGGTATGACATTAAAAAATATGGGATTTGTGGTTCAATTCATATTTGTTAATCTCAAAAAGGATCTGGAAAATTTTCAGTTATATTTTTACCTTTCAAATAGTGAATTTGAAACTATCATATTATCTGCGAGTGTTGCGGTCCTTGTGGATGATGAGATAATGGTATTCGATTGATTGGTCTGAGGTGAGAGAGAGAGAGAGAGAGGGCTTACATACAATTGAAGAGGAAGCTTCATGCCTTAATTGATTACCCAAACTAGCCATCTTTTCAGTGCGGAGGTTTACCTAACAATGTCAAATCTCAAGTTTAACTCATTATTAGAAAACCAACCATGCGTGATGGATGCTGATGACAATTTTCAAAAACAATCACAATAGATAATATTTTATAATGAATTATTTGAGTCATCACAAAAATTGGTATATAAATGATGGCTCTAGTGATGATTAATTTTGCTATCGTGGATATATAATATGTGACAATTATTTCAATCATTAAATATTGTCCAAAAATAATTTTTAGTTTTTGAGATGGCATGCAACCATCACCTATATATTTTTCATTAACGTTATTGCTTTTAAGCCATCACAAAGAAAATAGTTCAATAAATATTTGGTGATGGGCAAGACCATCACGAAAAGAAAACCACATGTGATGGATGTTTATGACAACATTTAAAACACTTTAAAAAAATGGTATTATATGATGAACTTTTTCAACAATTATAAAATAATAATATAGATGACGGTTCCTAGTAATGATTAATTTTGCCATCACTATAAACTATTTGTAACGGTCAAGACAATCACTAAAAAACAAGCATATATGACCAACAAATATATTAGATGATGGAATTTAATAGCAATCACAAAATAATAGTAAATATGATGGCTCTTACTAATGTCTAGTTGTGCTATCACTATACAATATTTGTGACAATCATTACAATCATTGAATTTTTTGCGTAATTTATTTTTTGTTAAATTATATACTTCGTCAAAAGTTGAGTTCGTTCTATGCTATATATATATATATATATATATATATATATATATATATATTGATAGCAGTAGTACATAACATTTATATGAATTAATAATTCAAATTTTTTATATCCATATACTATATACGTAAAATTAAAAAAAAAATTACAAAGTATATAAACTAATTTATGCGAGTTCAACAAATGAATTGGACCTTAAGCTAAATTGG
Organism: Hedera helix; assembly: GCA_947179155.2. Lineage (NCBI taxonomy): Eukaryota > Viridiplantae > Streptophyta > Magnoliopsida > Apiales > Araliaceae > Hedera > Hedera helix. The sequence continues at coordinate 7,992,025 of OX359275.1, read as the reverse complement.
ATTCAACAAAATAATCAAATCCTAAATGAATTCAACTTCAAGTAATTTAATTTACTATTTTTCCGTATATACATCTAGCTACGTGGAGTTATAGAACTCATATTTAATTAATAATATTTTGAAAATACTTTTTGGCTAGTCGATATTAGAGTAAATGCAGTCAATTAAATATTTTTATTAAAAACTATATATCAAATATAGTACTATTTAGAGGACCTTCTCAATTAGAAAAAATTGTTATTATGTCTATGCCGATATTTGATTCAAAATAAGAAGTTATTAGTTAGTAAATACGAAGTTATCTTATCTTTTCAGGCACAAAACGAAAATGAATTTTGACATTAACACAATTAAAAAATAAATAGCGACTTAAATAAATAAATTAATTAAAAACTTAAAAACAAATCCCTTTGAAGCTTTTCATTGAATAATTAGTGAATTAAATAGTTAAATTAAAATAATAAAGAAAAGACACTTAATTTGCACCTTAAATATCTAAAAAATGATATAAAATTGTAACATTATTTTGTATGACTTTATGTTCATATTTATTGTAATTTATCTAACAAATATATTAGGTGATGGAATTTCATAGCAATCACAAAATAGTAGTATATATGATGGCTCTTATTGATGTCTAGTTGTATATTTGTGACAACCATTACAATTATTAAATTATTCGCGTAAATTATTTTTTGTTTTTTGAAGGGAGGCGGGAACAATTAATAAAAATTTCAACAAACGCGGGAATATATTTGTTTTGCCATTTATTGAGGTAGGGTTTTTCAATTTGTGTTTCTTGATTGTGTTTGAACAAATCCCTATGAAGCTTATCATTAAATAATTAATGAATTAAACATTTAAAATAAAAATAAAATAAAAAAGAAAAGACACTTCATTTGCAGCTTAATCTAAAAAAGGATATAAAGTTTTAATATTATTTTAATTAATTTTACTTTTTTGAATAATAATTTTTTACTTAGTTGCTAGTGGATCAATTAATTATATTTCACAAATTTACTAAAAAAATAATTAAATGTTACTCTTTTTGTAGAAGCAAGAGTAAATAAATAAAAAATTAAACCAAAACAAATCTAAGCTAATTAAATTAAGTTAAAAGAAAATTAAACGAACAAAAATCTAAGCTAATTAATTAGTTGCATATCCCACTCCACAAAATCCCTCAATGTATGGTGTGATGTTGCAAGCACTCAAAAATAAAATTTTACTTTGAAAAAATATTAATGTAGTAGTGTAAGTAAGAGTCGATCCCACAGAGAATGATTAATTTAATTTTATGTTTTCACAAACAAAAGTTGGGGGTTTTGTAATTAAAGAAATAATTTAAATAAAACTAATTAAAATAATTATGCAAGAAATAAATAAAAATAAAAAGCCTTGGTTTTAGTCAACAGCCACCATCAAGAATTTACAACTGATCACTGATTCAAAAATAAATCAATTAATATTTTGAAGATTCACCGTAGAAAGAACTACTCGCAGGTGGAATAATTTTTCTCCTTTCTCCTTAATTTTAGATAAGTAGAGCCACTTGGTCTAAATACCCTTACTAATAAACAACCTCCGACACTTGCTAAAGATTTAATTTAATAGCAGCATAAAGAATTAGAGAGATCGTTGAACTAAACAACACAAGCCACTTGTTTGCATTTAATTTAGATGAATATTCTTCCTAAGATAAAATAATCTTTTGATCTGCAAAACAATTATTAAACTTAGTTGCTTCTCAAATAGCAGTAGATTAATATGAATAATAGACTAGTAGTACTCCTAGCAATTAAACAAACCAATCATAAAATTAAGCATAGAAGAATATTCAATAATCAAAATATAAATTGAACAATTAAAATAAATTAGATCATATAGTGTATAAATCTTGATGGTTTCAATCACTTAAACCAAGAAAAATAAATTAACTACTCATAATAATAGAGAATACTAAATAATAGAGGAGAGAATTTTTTATTCTAATGAGAGTTGTGTTTTACATTATGTGTCAAGCCCTCTATTTATAGGTTCCAAAATCCTCCTAACCCTAGTTAGAAGTACACTTTCCAAACCCTGATAGGATTTAAAATACAAATAAAAATAAAAGAAAAAGAAAAAAAATTATTATCCTAACCCTAGTTGGAATTAAAATCCAATTTGGAAACAAAAAGTAGCAAAATTCGCGAATAATCTCATATCTAGAATTAACGCGCAAGCCAAACACGCCCTCCGCTACAGTACCCGGTCACAGCCTCCCGCGCATTGCGCGATTCCTTCATATGCCGAAACGACGTCGTTTTCTTCGTGCGCTGTGCTGCTGCTTGGCCGCGCATTGCGCAGTCTTTCGTTTCCTAATCGACACGACGTCGTTTCTGATCATCGCTGCTTATTCCTTGCGCACGCATTGCGCGCGGCTCCGTTTTTCATTTATTTACGATTCTGCCACCGTGCGCTGCTCAATTACGAAATTGTAATCTTACTTTTGCAGAATTTACAGATTTACCCCCAAACTTTGATTTTCCTACAAAAATAAATATAAATTAATTAAAAATAAATAAAAATACTAAAATCCTAAAAGCATATAATAATAAATAAAACACCTAAAACACTAAAAATAAATAAAAACACATAAATAAAAAAAATATAAAATTACTATAAAATTACCTAAATTAACATAAATTAACTAAAACCTATTAAAACCAAAATAAGTTAAATAATTAAACATTTAAGCACACAATAAATATAAAAACTAAGTATTTGGGAATAAAAATAGCATATAATTTAACCCTATCAATGTACAATTGAACCTCCCCATCTTCTCCATTGGCGGCAAACTGAAACCCTCTCCCCATTTTCTACCAAGGTTGTGATCCCAATTAAGGTCTTGGCTTTGAAGGTAAATCCTCGATGTTTATTCTTTCCCTCTCTCCTTTTTATGTTCCAATTTGGCCCTAATTCTTATTTTAGAATTGTGATTATACTTTTTCTGTTGGAATTTGGAACTACTTCCTGTTTTATAGAGATGTTTTACGAACTAATATTGACAATTTGATTGTTCATATGTATGTGAAGATTTAATATATACTAGTTAATAACCCGTGCAATGCACGGATTAGTTTGAATAATGAATTTAATAATTTGCCAAACATTCATGTCAAAAAATGACTAAAAGTATAAAATTCATGTATCAAGTCATAGTCCACAATTTAATATTAAGTACTGAAATCAGTCAATATTAGAGAAAAGAATTGATAGAGAGATGCATATTTTAAACATCTCCTCAAATTGGTTAGTAAATTGATTGTCACACTCCGTTTTTAACTGTAAAAGAAAATTCCTTTTATAAATAATCACGTCTTTATCTTCTTTTGTAAAAAAGAATAGTCAGAAGTTTAGTAATTTTCACAATTTTTACCTTAGAAATCATTGACTTTTTTATGTCAATAGAAGCACTCTTTCCTAACAGTAGCCTTTTAGCAAGGTGCATCTTATAGAAGGGTTCAAATAAATCCATACCCTGAGTCAAAACTATATAAATGAGACAACTTAAATTATTAATCTGATAACAACCAACTCCCTGATCAAATAACACGAGATTACTTCCTTTCCATTTAAATGCATTCAGCTTGCCTGTATAAATCTGAACAAAACTAATACTTTATCAAGCATTCCCTCCAATTCTTCCTCAGATTTTCAGCAGGTAGCTTCTCATCCAAAAAGTTGGCAATCAATTCAGTAGGACGGACGGTTCTAGTAAGAAGCACAATAAAAGTATTACTTATGGGAAGTTAATAAATAAATTTTAATTTCAAAGTCGATGTTGAGCAATATCTTAGAAATGTTTAAGATGCAATTCATATCTACATGGGTATAACTTGAACTAATTAGTTTGTAGCACTAGAATCATATACAGTCTAAATAATTCACATACAAATCCACAATCAAAACAGATAACATTTTGCAAATACTTGAACCATCCAAGTAACAATCAAATCTTGCAATACTAATTCCTTATAAAACATATACAACCCAAGAAAAATAAAAGAAGCGAACATTGTCATAGCATGACGATCATTAAAATTTTATCATCCATTAAACTAAATAAAATTGAGGCTAAAGCGACAAAAAAAAAAAGAAAAAAAAAAGACTGAAAAGAAATTAACAATTACCGACATGTCCAAGAAAAAGAGAAAGTAGGAAAAGAAAGAACAATCATCTTGTTATGCGCATCAACATCAATTTCATACTATATGCTAAATTATCTATCTGCTGGCCATTTGTATCATTTTTAGGAATTACAAATAATGCTCAAAACTGCAATCATGGAGAAAATATAATTTTAACATTTCCATCCTATGGTTATATCTCACAATTTCCCAACCTTTTTCCCAAGTAGATTGTCATTTACATTTATGTTACGGTTTATAAATGAGAGACCTACATCATCATATTTGGAGTTCCTACGACTTACAATTGCTCCCAAAAAAAAATTGTATCGTATGCAAAATGCATTATCTTTCAAGAATAAAATATCACAAAGATTTATACATACTTTGTAACCTAATCTTGCTCAACCATATTAATATTTACTCCGTAAAACATGACTTTATCACCCGTTATCCTCGATGCAAGTGTGCAACTGTTGCATTCCGTCTCACTATCTAATTCTGCATAGCAAAACAACAATCAACATATAGTCGTACACAATTTAGTTTATTTAATGCAAACCTGAAAGTTCAATAAAAAATTAAAAAGGTAGTAATAAGTTGCAATACCTGAATATTGATCCTCATTGCCAAACAGTAACTAGATAAGACGGTGACAAAAGCTCATGTATAGGTGTTGTTCATTCGCTTTATGAGCTGCTTTATCTTTGAAAGTGATAATAGCTTGATGTTCGATGTTTGATTTCAAAATTCAAAAAATAAAAACATGTTCACCGTAATTAAAATAACAATAATATATCAACCAATTAAAATTCAATTCCCAAATTACGTTAAAGTTCATCACCAAAAAAAATAATCATTTTAAGATAGGAAAATAGTAACAAACAGGGACTGTGTTCAACAACTAAATTTAAGGTATAAAGTCGTGAGTATCTTACTATGTATATGTACATTGAAATCAAATAATAATATATACTACCTCATTCCCATAATGAGGGTCCTAATTCAAAAGACAGAGATTTAAACATGTTCACTTGAACCACAACTAAGAAGTTGATATCGAAGCTCATAAAAAGCTGCTCAATCTGCAATTCTAGACTTGGGGGAAAAAATATAAACTGACACACTAATCTTATTGCAGGATCAATGAACATTATTTACAAAATTATGTCCATCCCATAATATGATAATAATGTTAACATTGTTCTCATAAACCCAAGTTTAGTCATTCGCAATGCAACAATACAATACTTAATGTTATTAGATAGCACATTTATCATTTACTGTTAAATATTGAAGAGGTGAGACTCAGGAGGAAAGAAGAATTCTTGAAAGGCCAAGCTACCTGTATAACATGTTTCTTGAAGCTGACATTCTCTTTCTCCTTCTTGGTTCTGTACTCAACATAGAGCACACTGATGAGATAAGCAGTCCAGCTCCCAAGTATACCATAGAACACCTGCAGAATCACTCCTGAAAGCATTCCCAGTTGAGAGAAAGAGTAGGGCAAAGTTAATAGAACCTGTGCCACCTGAAATAATCAACAATCCCAAAAAAATTCAATCTTTTATAACCCCGCCCTAAAATAAGAAATAGAAAATGAAATAAATTCATAATATTTAGGAATGTGGGAAATAGAAGAATTACTTGATTTGATGCACAGACCCACCATGCCGAAGAAAGCTTTTGAAGCCAGTGGGTTGCTGATCAAACCCCTCTCCAGAGACATTTTGCACTGTTTCATTGAAACCCCCAGAGATTATGGCTTCTTCACCTTGCTTCTGAGTTTCCATTGAGCTAATTGTACTATTACTTAACAGAGAATGTTGTGAGAGAATAATTTTATTATTAGAATCAATAAATTGAGCTTTAAGCATCATCATTCAAGATAACAATGAAATGTCAATGCTCGTATAAGTCCAAAAAATTATTCATTCAAACCAATGAAATCATCATTATACAAATAGCTAATATGATCAAGAAAGAATTGAAATCATTATTTATGTTATACTGGATCAAGAAAGAATTGAAAATTGCTAATATGAAAAGCTTCTTTACTGGCATAAAAGTCTCCTCAAAATGATGCACTCTTCCTTGAGATAATTTGTCTAATTGAAGGCTAAAATGACTATGTATGACCTCTCTATGTCATTTCATCAAAACAGGTAATGTGCAAGTTTAGTTTAGTGAGAAAAATTGAATCCAACCTTAAAATCCAGCTCATTCCCTCCAACCAAAATTTTTATACAAAACTAACAATATTCCAAGAACATGAATTGAAACTTACAATCATATTGAATTACACAAAATATAATAAAATAAAGAGAGAAAAAAACAAACAGAAATTTTAGGTTTTCGATAATGTGATTTTTTTTTCACACACTTCAATTCAAAGAAAAAGGGAAAGAAGGGTGCATATAACTATAGAATTAAGAAAATTTTCAATTCTCAGATACATAATTTGAGCACAATCCAAACTTACCTCATTCGAGTTCCTCGGCTGATACCCTAATTTTGGCGATTGTGACGGCGTCACAGAAGAGAAATGGATTGGATGTATACAGTTGGGGCTTTGCGAATAAATAATTGTAGAGAAACTGAAAGTGGAAGAAGAAGAAGATGAAGAGGAAGAAGAAGGGAAATCTGAAGAGACACCGACGGTTTTGTCGATTGAAGAAACATGGAAGATGAAGAGAAAGAGGCGATTGAAGGGACAGAGGAGGAACTGAACAAAACAACGTTATATATAAGCCAAAATTGGACTATCCAAAGACTTTTGAAATTAAACCGAGTTAAATCAATTGGACGGATCGTGCTTCCGCTTTTTATATATAGTGATTGATATGTCCCTTGATGTATATATGTATGTTAATGTGTACTACGCTCGATGAACTTAGCGATCATCCACTGATATTTATAAATTCAAATATAATCTATTATTGTGGACTAATATTGATATAAATGTATAATATGATTAGACACATAATCTGTTAACAAATGAAAATTGTATGCCATTAAGATGCAAATCTACGGATATAGGAGCTGGTTTATGTTTCATACTACATAAGCCATAAGCCAGCTAGATAGATGTTTATGTTTCATAGGGTACACAAGCTAGCTAGATAGATTGGTAGTTATGAAATCCATTCTGAAGGCTGCTTTATAGTCCTAAACTACTGTATCTCAACCTTAGGAAGTAGTTGATTTGAGATATTGATTGATGAAAACATGCATTTCATATTCCTTTGATACTAAATGAGTCCGGTTCATTTGAATTTTTTTTAGTCTAATAAGATTTGTCTACTACATATTTAAATTATATTTTTAAGAGAAAAATCACAAACTAAAATGAACAAACAAAATATTGTCAAATAGTAACACTTAGTAGCTTCAACTCGAATATCGGTACATAAATCTATAAACATGATGCATTTCTTTCATTTATCCTATACTTAATTACAAGTTTTTTTTCTTCTACAGCTATGGTGAGAACTAGAGGTGGGAGTAGTACTTCCGGTAGGAGATCAACTCCTCGTAATAGTGGCAAGAGTGTTAACATGGAGAGAATGAGAGCTGATCCTATTGTATCTCATAACAGTGTGAGTGTTGATGGGACTACGCCGAATGCTACCCAAGCCGAAAGATTATCTCGTAAGAAGAGGGGACCAACTCTAGGGATAGTGAAGTCTAAAATAGGTCAAGAAAATATGCTAGTCAATATCATTAGACAAAAATAAGTTTTTACAAATCTACTCATGCTTGTTGATATGCAAGATATATCTATGCAAGATACACAATCATTTCTGGACAGATTGAATATTCATTTTCTAACACATAACTATTATTAACTATAATAAGGTGACCCATGTAGCACAATGTATAGTAAAGAACATAAAAGCAACAAAAAACACCAATGTCACCCAATCCCTCCCAAACCCCTTATATGAAAATCTCCTCTCTACAAGGGAGCAAAAGAAAGTATACTCCCAAAGAGAACTCAAAAAGAATCTCCATAAAAGAACACAACTACAATGAAGAGCATTACAAACATGAAATTGAACTTCTTTAGGGAGAATATTTAGTATGTTTTAATGAATACAAACTCCAATTGTAGAAGAGAGTCTATCAAATGAAGAGCATTACAAACATAAAGGTGTACGATATGGAGCTTGATGTGTGCGGAACCTATGTAGTTATGTTTCTGTTCTTTTTATGTAGTTCACTAGAATCTAAAAAATCTTTACTCAGCCACTAATCATACATCTCCTGCCACACATCAAGAGTTATCCAACTAGGCCTTTTATCCCTTGCTTCCTCAATGGAACCAAACTTCTTAATGACATCATCTTTCCATCTCCAAAATAGTTTGGGAAGCTTTCCCGTGCATTTTCTTCCCATATGATTCGACCCCTACCCTCCTATTCGGATGACGCGAAACAAAAATATTTCTATAACACCATCCACAAGTAGAAACATTAATTAATACTTATAATTAATAATGCACTTTTTGATAATCTCTCTTTTACAATTGAAGTTTGCATCCATTAAAACATACCAAATACTCTCCCCTAAAGAAGTTCAATTTCATGTTTGTAATGCTCTTCATTGCAGCTGTGTACTTTTATGGACCTTCTTGATGAGTTCTCTTTGGGAGTATACTTTCTTTTACTCTTGAGTTCTCTTTGGGAGTATACTTTCTTTTGCTCCCTTCCTCTCCCTTCCCTTGTAGAGAGGAGATTTTGATATAAGGGGTTTGGGAGGATTGGGTGACATTGGTGTTTTTTGTTGCTTTTATGTTCTTTGGTATACATTGCGTTACATGGGTCACCCTGTTATACTTATAATTAATAATAGTTACGTGTTATAAACCTGTCAAGAATTGATTGTGTATCTTGCATAGATATATCTTGCATATCGACAAGCATGAGTAGATTTGTAAAAACTTACATTGTCTAATGATATTGACAAGCATTTTTTCTTGGCCTATTTTAGGCTTCATTATCTCTAGAGTTGGTCCCCTTTTCTTACGAGATAATCTTTCGGCTTAGTCCCATTAACACTCACCACTGTTATGAGAATCTACAATAGGCTCATCTCTCATCCTCTCCATGTTAACACTCTCGCCCCTATTATGAGGAAGAGTTGATCTCCTACCGGAAACACTACTCCTACCTCCAGTTCTCACCATAGTTGGAGAAGAAAAAAAAACTTATAATTAAGTATAGGATAAATGAAATAAATATGACATGTTTATAGATGTATGTACCGATATTCAAGTTGAAGCTACAAAGTGTTACTATTTGACAATATTTTGTTTGTTCATTTTAGTTTGTGATTTTTGTCTTAAAAATATAATTTAAATATGTTGTAGACAAATCTTATTAGACTAAACAAAATTTAAACGAGCTGGACTCATTTAGATTGAAAGGAATATGAGATGCATGTTTTCAACAATCAATAACATAAATCTCAAATCAACTACTTCCTAAGGTTGAGACACAGTAGTTTAGGACTATAAAGCTACCATCGGAAAGAATTCCATAACTACCAATTTATCACTATAAAGCAGCCATCAGAAGCGATTACATAACTACCAATCTATGTAGCTAGCTTGTGGCTTGTGTACCCTATGAAACATAAACCAGCTGCTAAACCCCTAGATTTGCAACTTAATGGCATAAAATTTTCATTTGTTAACTGATTATGTGTCTAATCATATTATACGCATGATCAATATTAGTGAACAATAATAGATTATATTTGAATTTATAAATCAGTGGATAATCACTAAGTTCACCCAGCGGAGTACATCAAGCCTAGTACACATATTAACATACATATATACATCAAGGGACATATATATATATATATATATATATGAACAATCAAATTGTCAATATTAGATCATAAAACATCCCTATAAAACAGGAATTGGGGCCAAATTTCGACAGAGAAAGTATAATCACAATTTTAAAATAAGAATTGGGGCCAATTTGGAACAGAGAAAGGAAAGAGGGAGAGAATAAACAACCAAGCAATAGAGTATTTACCTTCGAAATCACAACCTTAACTGGGATCACAACTTTGGTAAAAGATGGTGAAATGGTTTCAGTTTCCGCCTATGAAGAAGAGAGGGAGGTTTAATCGTACATTTATGCATTTTGTGCGAGTGGGATACGCAACTAATTAATTAGCTTACATTTTTGTTTGTTTAATTTTTTAAAATTTAATTTAATTAGCTTAGATTTATTTTGGTTTAATTTTTTTCTCATATACTCTTTTTTTGTTTAATTATTTTTTAGTAAATTTATGAAATATGAATTAATTGATCAACTAATAACTAAGTACAAAATTGTTATTCAAAAAAATAAAATAAATTAAAATACTATTAAAATTTTATATCATTTCTTAGATTAAGTTGCAAATTAAGTGTCTTTTCTTTTATTATTTTAATTTTAAATGTTTAATTCACTATTTATTTAATAACAACTCTCATAGGGATTTGTTCAAATGCAATCAAGAAAAACAAATTGAAAAAGACCTCCCTCAATAAATGGCAAAACAAATATATTCTCCCGTTTGTTGAAATTTTTATCAATTGTTCTCGCCCCCTTCAAAAAACAAAAAACAATTTACGCAAAATATTCAGTGATTCTAATGGTTATCTCAAATATTCTATAGTGATTGCACAACTAGGCATAAGTAAGAGCCATTCTATATACTAATGTTTTGCGATTGCTATTAAATTCCATCACCTAATATATTTATTAGATAAATTACAATAAATATGAACATAAAATCATACAAAATAATATTAAAATTTTATATCATTTTTTAGATATTTAAGCTGCAAATTAAATGTCTTTTCTTTTATTATTTTAAATTTTAATTGTTTAATTCACTAATTATTTAATGACAAGCCTCACAGGGATTTGTTTTTAAGTTTCAAATTACTTTATTTATTTAATTCGCTATTTTTTTCAAATGTATTAATGCCAAAATTCATTTTCATTTTGTGTATGAGATGATAAGATAACTTTGTATTTATTAACTATTAACTTCGTATTTTAAATCAAATATCTGCATTGACATAATAACAATTTCTTCTAATTAAGAGGCTCCTCTAATAGTACCATATTTGATATATAATTTTTAATATAAAGACTTAGTTGACTGCATTTACTCTAATATTGACTAGCCAAAAAGTATTTTCAAAATATTATTAATTAAATTTAAATCCTATAACTCCAAGTAGCTAGATGTATATATGAAGGAGTAAATTAAATTACTTCATGTTAAATTCAGTTAGCATTTGATGATTTTGTTGAATACAATTAGCTTAATGTCCAATCCATTTGTTGAACTCGCATAAATTAGTTCATATACTTATACTTTGTAAAAAAATTATTATTCTTTTTCAAGTTTACATAGATAGTATATGGATATAAATTTTTTGAACTATTAGTTCATATAAATGTTATGTACTATTGCTATCAATTAGTACAATATATATGTCGACGCAGAAAAAATCGTTTCGTTTTTTATAATATTCCCTTTCCAATTTTAGCCTTTGGATTTGAGATGTGATTTTGAAAAGGGTCGGCTTAAGTGTCGACGAGGTTTAAAAGATTGATTTTATGATGAGCCAATTGACCAGAGCCGCCAGTTGGTATATTTGAAATGGATGTACCAACTCATCCGAGTTTTGTTTTCGTAATCGTAGTGGCTCATATGTGACTCCGAATTAATTGGTCCGCAAACCGAGATTCATAGAGTTCGGGGACTTGCTTAAGCGAGGGGAAGGTGTTAGGCACCCCCCGACTTCCATGAAAACACGGTTACCGCAATCTTGATATTTTCCTATCCTTTAAAATCCTAAAATGTGTGTGTGCGCATGTGTATGTGTGTGTGCCTATGAAAATCGTTGGAATGCTTTATTTCTCGGAAGTACTTCTGAAATCTCGTTGACCCTATGCACGAAGGATTCAATTCGTTCTTTGAAAGTTCATTTTTAAGCTTTCGCTTTTTTGATAACAAAATCTTTGATGATGACATTTGTGAAAATAAGATTTTCGAATCCTTCGCCAAATAAGAATGGAGCTCATCCGATACTTCCAGTTTTATTTTAGCCTACGGATGATCTAATATCCTAGTTTGCTTGATTTTATAAAAGCTTCATCATTTCATTTCAAAATCATTTTTCTCATGTCAAAAGGGAAAACCGAGCATTAAACTAGTGTTGAGGCTATTCATGGGCATGTGAGCCATCCAAATAACCCCAAACACCCACAATCACATATTTCACTATTACGGGGCCTTAAACCCGACTTTCGACTCGATGTCGTTTTAAGACCCAAAAATTTACATATTTACATAAAAGTGCATCGCGATCGTTACATACGTAAAAGCTATAAAATAAACTAAAAGGATATCATCGGGAGGTTAGGAGGAGATTCCATCCGCAATAAATCCTCCATAACCGTCCCTAATCCACAGATCTACAACATATATTGACTATATTGGATCTAACTTCAAAATACACAAAATCAAACTATTTAAATAGCAATGCACCAAATATTTTCGGATCTACAGTAGATCCACCCAACAAATGCAATAAGAACAAAATAAAACAATATCTAAAAGATTTACTAGATAAAACACAACGACGCTATGAAACTCGAATTTTCCACATTCCAAATGATGAAATAAACGCTTTAAATCTTGAAAATCAACTAGGATACAATACCTAATATAACGATTGTACAAAAGATGAAGAATCTCACTTCTTCTCTCTTTTTTTCTCTTCTCCCGTCGTCTTTCTCTCTCTACAATTCCATTTTTTCTTCCTCTTTTTTTCTCTCGGACGCAGAAATGGCCGCTGTATAGTGTCCTGGAGGCAGCTGCAGCTGCATCTGCGGCTGCCTGCTGTGGCCGTCCGCACCGAAACCTCGGCTGCCGTGCGTTTTCTCAAGCCACAAAAAATGCCACGTGTCGTCGGCCGCAGATGCATCCGCGGCTGCCCGACTTCCTTTTCTCGATTTTCGTGTCACGCAGTCTTGAATCATCATTTTTTGTTGTATTATTTCGGAAGGCTGTTACTTGATGTAGAAATTACTTTTTGTGCTTGGCTTCTAGGGGCCGCTGCCCCCTTCCACCCTCGCCAGCTCACCGGCGAGCTGGGCAGCCGCTCGCTCACCGGTGAGCGAGACCCCCGACCATCGTAAGCGTAGTGGCCATTGGTCGTCTTTTGTGATCAAATCAGGTTCTTCTGGATCAGCTGTTTGCCTCGCCTCAAGTAACCTGATGCTCGTTGTTTGTTATGACAGCTTTGACCGTAAGTCGTTGGGGTGGCTTTGTGTTGGGGTCCACCTTCCTTTTCGCATGTCAGGTCAAGTGACGATTTTGCCCTCCTGCCAGGGTTAGTGCAAAAGTGCAAAATTTGGGTGTCTACAATATACACACACACACACACATATATATATATATATATAGAAAGGATCAAGAGCACGTCCCCTTATTTGATATACCAAGTATACCCTCTTTAGCGACGGACCGAGCGACGGTTTGGTCTATCAACATAGGTTCGGTCCGTCGTTATAAGTTCGGTCCATCGCTAAAAACTATAGTGACGGATCGAACTTATGGTGACGGACCAAACTGTCGCCCGATTCATCGCCAAATGGGGTATGTTTGGTATGTCAAATAAAGGTTTGATCCTTTCTCTCTCTTTTTCTATATATATATATAAATAGGGACCGATCAATTGACAACGTTGTAAAAATATAATTATCCTTACAACAGATCTCAGCCGTGTAGGCTGAGATTTGACAGCTTAAATGGTTATCGTCCGCAGTATAATATTCAAGTATTCACAGTATTATACTGAGAACGGTATTAAATGTCCAAAATACCTCAAAATGAACAAACTTATTATTCGTAGTATAATACTGCGAACAATGAAAATTGCGAAAATGTCATCTGCAATATTAAATAGCTGATGGCATTTTTAAAATTTTTATCGTCCGCAGTATAAGTAGTATTATACTGTGAATGATTGGAATTGTGAAAATGCCATTAGCAGTTTTGGATGGGTAAAAAAATACGTTCACAATATTAAACTACGGATTGTAGCGACCCGAAATATTTTAATATAGAAAAATGGAATTATTGGTTGTAATTGTAAATTTCTGGGGAATTAGATTAAATCATTATATGATGGCTTGTGTTATTTAATTATGTGTTAAAATAATTAAAGGAATTTAAGGAAGGTTCAATTAATGGGTTAATTAAATTAATGGACCAACCTAGGTTGTATAGTATCAAAGTGTGATAGGGTAAATGAGTTATGTGATATTTAATTAAATAACTAGCAAGTTAAGCTGGATGTGTAAATTAATTAATATGGTTATTAATTAATGAGATTTCGTAAACATTAATAATGTTATATCTTTTTCCATTTGGAAAGTTATTGATAGTGGGGGTATTAATATTTTATATTTCCACTAGGAATTTAATTTGGGCAACCCAAAGCTTAGTTGCAATATAAGTAACAATTGAGCCACCAATTGTTTAATTAACAAAACAAATAGCAGCCCAGCCCAAGAGTAATAACATAACCCGGTGGGAAAAGTAAGAGTGCCACTCATTTAGGGGCAAAACCTCAGAAAAAGCAGAGCACGCGCAGTTTGTGCAAAGCTGAAGGACTCAGTGCTGAGAAAAGAAGGAACAAGTCAGGCATAGAGGAGGCTATAGGGTCCAACTCCTCGGAGTTGTCTAAGGCTGAGAGAGTGTTGTATAACCTCAGTCATTCCCTCATTTCCCCTTCCCGTTCATTTAGGCTAAGAGAGATATTGAGCTTGAGAAGTAAATGCAAACTTCAGAGGAGTTCTTGCTGTTCAGAGAAGGCATAATCTGAATGAAAATCATCTATCAAAGATTGAAGGTATTATCAGGTTATTTCGATATTATCCTTATTTATTTAACTAGTTTTATCTTATGTTAGATTAAGGAAACAGAATATGCTAGAGTTGCATATGAGGTCTTTAAATGAGAGTAATGTAAACTCGACAGTCAAAAATGTTGGTGAAATTAGTTAATGATTGAATCAGAACTAGAATAATGGTTTCGGTTATTTTACCCAGTCAACAGTAAGAGTCTGAACCACGGTTGGTCTATACTCAATGTTCATGTTCATAAAACTTTAGAATGGACTGGTGTATTGGCTTATTATTTGGTTTAAATGTTGTTTTCTGTTGGGAGAAATCTGTGTTAAGGACCATGAAGGGTTCAGGCGATACAAGGTTAGAGTAGGTGTGGAAGAGTATTTGTTTACTGTAAATAATCAATTTATGAAGATATTCCCATATGCTCATTGAGTGTTTGACTAAATGTCTAAGAAAATCCAAGGTGGTTAAATCTTCTGTCCAATGATCTATTTTCAAAATCAGAACCTCTTTAAGTAATGTGTTAGACGTTGTGTTAGTCTAAAGGGTAAACCAGAAAGGTTAAAATAAGTTCTGATATGTTGTATGAAGTTATTGTAAATCTAGGAATTTTCCTTAGTTGGAGAAAGAATAATAGAGTGCTGATAGTAGAGTGCATTGATAGTAGAGTGCTCTGATAGTAGAGTGCTGATAATAGAGTGCACTGGTAGTAGAGTGCTGATAGTAGAGTACACTGGTAGTAGAGTGCTCTGGTAGTAGAGTGCTGGTAGTAGAGTGCACTGGTAGTAGAGTGCTGATAGTAAAGTGCACTGGTAGTAGAGTGCTCTGATAGTAGAGTGCTGATAGTAGAGTGCTGATAGTAAAGTGCTCTGGTAGTAGAGTGTTGGTAGTAGAGTGCTGATAGTAGAGTGCGCTGGTAGTAGAGTGCTGCTGCTGATAGTAGAGTGTTGCTGGTAGTAAAGTGTTGCTGCTGGTAGTAGGGTGCTGCTGGTAGTAGAGTGCTGTTGTTGATAGTAGAGTGCTGCTGGTAGTAGAGTGCTACTGCTGATAGTAGTAGGGTGCTGCTGATAGTAGTAGGGTGCTGCTGCTGATAGTAGAGTGCTGCTGGTAGTAGAGTGCTGATAGTAGAGTGTTGCTGGTAGTAGAGTAGTACTCCACGATTGGGAGCTCTACGACCGAGCGATGTAGGTGCAATATAATGCCTGTAGTGAACAGTGATTGGTAAACTAAAATAGTTAATTATTTATTTAAATAATAAATAAAGATACTGAGGTAATTAATTATTATATTGAATAATAATTAAAGAAGAATTAAATAAACTAATTATTTATTATTTAATTAAATGTAAATAATAAGTAAAGATAATTAATCATTATTTAACTAATATTAAATGATGATTAAAAGAGAGATAAAGATAATTAATTATTATTTAACTAACATTAAATAATAATTGAAGATGAGTTAAAGTCGATAAAGTGATTATCTATTATTTAATTGGGATTAAATAATAGGTAAAGGTAATTAATCATTGTTTGATATTAAATAATGATTAAAGAGTAATAAAAGTAAATAATTAATTATTATTTGACGAAATAATAATTAAAGAAAGATGAGATAAAATAAGGTAATTGCCTATTATTTAACTTATAATAGGTAAGGATAATTAACAAATTGTCATTTATTTAATAAATAAGGGTTATTAATTATTCAATTATTATTTAAAGGATATTAAATAATAATTAAAGCGGGATGAAGTTAATAAAGTGATCATTTGTTATTTAATTAATATTAAATAATAAATGAGGTTATGAAATTAAGAAATTATTATTGGAATGATATTCAAGGATCATTAAGGAATTGAGGATAGTTAATTAATTAATTTAATTATTATTTAAATGATATTAAATAATAATTAAAGGGAATTGAGGTTAATGAAATAATTGTTTATGTGAAGATAAATAAACGAGTAAAGTTAAGTGAGTCAATTGATATTAAATAAATAATGTGAAATAATTAAAGGTAATAAAGTGTAAACAATGGGCGGTTTAATAATATTGGTAATTGGGTGAATATTATTAAGGGTTTAATAATATTAGTAACCAATTAAGGTGGTGTTCAGTACTTGAGTACGGTTGGTAATGTAGTGATTGTTGAAGGTTGTTTGATTTGATGATGATGACTGTTGTGCAAAAATGATTGTGGTAAATGTGCTTACATGGTTGATTGTCAATATGCGTCTGACAATGTGCTTACGTGTTAATGTGTTTGTGCTTACTTGATTATGTGCATAGATGTTCTTAAAGTGCTTATGTGGTTAATTGACAAAGTGATTTTATGTTAATCAAATTATGTGCCTACGTGATCATGTGTGTATGATATATATTTCATACTGTGGTTTACACACTTGTATAACACATATATGATCTTGTTGAAAACAATCTGATGCTTATAAAAGATAATGAAAGTTATCTGGTTCAAATGTTGTAAAGTCCTTTTAAAAGATATATGTGTACAAAGGACTTAGATTTTAAAGATCAGAAATATTAGGTTGATCATAAAAGATGCATGATATAAGCAGAGTAGCATAAGATTGAATCATTGTTGTATTTATGTATGACAGAGTCTGTAAAGTCCTTTCAATATATATAATGGTGTAATAATGTAAGAAAGGATTTAGTTAGAAAAGATCAAATCTATTAGGTTGATCTTATGTTAGATCTGATAAGTCTATATGATCGTAGAACGGACTCTACGATTCCAAGCAAAGAAGACTCAACGATTCAGTATAAATCGTAGAGTGAATTATACAACTCCTTACCTAAATAACTCTACGATCTTCAAAGAGAGTCAGATGTGCAAGAGGTCTACAATATAGACAAGCTAAATTTAAAGAACTGATCAAGTACAAATCGTAGAGCATGACTCTACGATCGTCGAATAGGCAGCTAAGCAGACCTGCAGTTAACGCAGAACCAGAAAAGAAATGTACTCTACGATATACACATCTAGAAAGATCGTAGAGTAAACTTGAAGAGCAAGCACATACGAGAACTATACGATTTGCACAGTTAGAAGAAATCATAGAATGAAACAGGATGACAAGACAATACGGAAAATTATTCTACACATAGAATAATCGTTGAGTAGAAATAAAGGATGTGCCAACGAAGACAACAACTTAACGATTCATCGGAGAAGCACTGTAGTTAACAAACTCTACGATTTGCACAGAGGGACAAGATCGTAAAACGAAATCGTAAATCAAAGCACTGCAATCAGTAACTCTATGATCTGAACAAAAGCAAGATCATAGAGTGAGAGAGAAGATCGCTCCAACTCAACGCTCTACTTGACCTACTTCATGTTACAGTCATGGAGCCGAATTCGTAAAGTCAGAATGATCAGTAAGTCACTCAACGAGTTCACCATGCAGTTCAGAACCAGTAAACTAACAGAACGACAATATGGTGCGAGAACACTCCTCGCCCAGATTCAAGAAAGATTAAGTGCTCTTGAGATTCAGATGCATGTCAGAGTCACAGAAGACTTTGTGCCTAAACGACTAAGTTAGGACCCACTGCTCAGGAAAATGGTGAATAAGGTCAGACTAATGGGACATCTCTGAATTCATCAGAACAACTGGTTCTAAAAGTCAAGGAAGGTATTTATTGATGAATCAGAAAATTAATTAGCAAAGATTATAATAATCTTTGTTGAACAACTCTGGGAGTGCAACGGCTATAAATTTAGAGAAAAGCTGAGCTACAGTTCGATATATCAGAACATGTCAGAAAAAGGAAAAAGCACTGACACAAGCAACAGAAAGTCAACATCAAAGATATCAAGGATTTGCACAAAGCCAAAGTAACCCAACGGATCTTTCAACGGTAAAATATGCACAAAGATATAAAGAATTTTGAAAAATCACAAAGAATAAGTTGTTGAAAATATATAGAGAGGATGGTGGACAACAACAGATCGAAGAGTGAAACAGAAAATGAATATGCTAAAGAACTCTACGGTCTATCAGAACACAAATACTGAATTGAGAGAGACATAGAGAGAAATGACTCTATTACAATAGAAGTGTTCAGAGCTGCTAGGCACATGCTAGAAGAGAAGCCTAAATGCCAAATTGATACAGACATGGTAGCAACTGAGTACCAAAAGGAATGAGCATTACAGTCATCTCAGAAGCACATCTCGAGAAGCTATAAACTGTCTATGGTAAGAAGGAACAACTGAGTACCAAAAGGAAGGGGCTTCACAATCATCTAAGGAGTTCGTCTCGAGAAGTTATCAAGTACCAAAGGAGCTGAAGTACAAAAGCCTAGCAGCACAATGGGTGATCACAAGAAGATATATTGAGCATATAAAGAAGCCAAGCATCATTGCAGAACTCAATATTATTTCAAGAATGATCACATCCTGCTACTGAGTATTTAAAGACAATGGAGCTTAAAATACAACTCTGTAGCAACTTCAACATCCATCAACAAGTAAGGAACCAAGTCTGCTGGACTTGAAGAGGGCAGTTATGTCCTTGTCTTAGTGACTAAACTAGCCAAACTTGCTGGGTTTGAAGGGTTCTTAGTGAACTAGAGTTTCCAGGCCTGATGTGCTTGAAGGGTTCTGTATAAACCATTCTTAGTGGATTTCCTACTCGTTGTAGTAGAAGAGTGGAGTAGGAGTTATTCAATCTCCGAACCACTTAAAACTCTCTGGTGTTATTTACATTCAGTCATTTACATTCTGTCATGTATACACATATAGATATAACTGCTAAAACTGGTTTACTTGACATTTGGCTATCTTCAATACAGTCTTAACTCAAAGGAGAACTTTTACTAATCTTTAAGGGGAGCTTTCAAACTAATATTCCGCTGTGCAAACAAATCTTGATTAAATCAATTAATTGGTAATAAACTTTTGAAGTTACGCAAAAAGTTTTAAGAGATCTATTCAACCCCCCTTCTAGATTACTTGTGTGCCTCCGGGAACTAACAGTGATGTATTATTAATGTATAATAATACTGATCGGTAATTAGAATATTATCCAAGGAGGATAATATTGTCTTATAAATTATGAGTTAATAAATATGAACTTCTATGTTGTAGAGTCGATTCTTTTGTGAATGACAACTAAGTTCTTATGCGCTTTACTAATTTCCAGATAAGTAAATTAGGTTTTTCGGATGCAGTAAATTCGATTTGTTGAGCGTTAATGATGGAACGCGGACTTCAGACTGGTAGCGTAAGTCAATGCGCATATCAGGCAAGTCTTTCAGTGATCTGTGTTATCCCTGCAAGTTTTTCAGTGTTATGTGTTATATGCATAAATTATTAAATGTGCACTCATGTTATGTGCTAACTGATTGTAAATGTGTCTGTGTACAATCATATGTTGTTAATAGCTGTTATATATAATTAATGCTATGAATCGAATGTGTTATATGAGTTATATAACATGGTAACATTGACATGCATGGTAAGCATGTGTAGATTTTATAAATGCAACGCATGATAAGCATGATGCCTATGTAAATGCCAAGCATGGAGCATAAAGCATAAATTAAATGTAACCTACGTGTTATGTGTTAGCTGTTAGACTTGTTGAGCCGTCGTGCTAATTCTTGCTTAAATTAACATTTTCAGCGAAGTAAATGAAGAAATTCTTGAAGGCTTTGGATATACGGTTTGTTGAATAGGAAACTCAGGTTGCTGTAATGAGAAACAGTTGTTGCATTGGTTTTACTGATCTGTGGTCATGATCGTAAAGTGAGCCTCAGCAAATCGTAGAGTGAGTCTCAACTAATCGTAGAGTGAGCCTCAGAAATCGTAGAGTGAGCCTCAGCCGATCGTAGAGTGCTTGATCGTAAAGTAACAAATCGTTGAGTAACTTCACTGTGAGATCGTAGAGTGAAATTCCACTGCCCGAGTTTTTTCTGCGAGCATTGACTGCCAAGCCAGACGATCGTAGAGTGACTTCACAAACAATATTAGCGTATCTTACAGCTTGCTGTTTTAATAATCTAGTTTGATGAATCATATATTTAGCTTACTGGATTATAAAGAATAACTTATAGAGGTAAAGATTATATATTAAATTATAATGTATATGATCTAGAGTTGTAAAAGAGCAATGTGAAGATTGCGATTTTGGGAATATAAGATTTTTTTGAAAGTTAATTAAGGTTATCAATTAATATATTGAGTTTTAACAGCATTAAATTATATTAAATGTTGTGGTTATTCAGTGAAGGTAGTGCGTAACGACCGGGGGTCGCCCGTGGTCAGTAAGGGGATTCTCGGGGCGTCACATGGACTGTGAAGTAGACATATTAAACTTGTTTTCTCTCTCATATGTCTCATCTCTTTCTCCCTCATGCTCTGTTAAAATTCTTCAAACTCAATTACGTTTTCTCACATTTTTCATCAAAATAATCTTTCATTTCTAATTTTCTCTCAAAGAAAACAAAACATATAAAACCCATCTCCCAAATTCTTCAAAAAACCACAATTAATTTATCAAACCCCATTGTTTTGGAGGAACAAGAGGAACTCTAGCTTGGAGATGGCGTTAGAAATGATGAGAGATGGTTTGCTGCAAATTGGGTTTGAAAATCCCTTGTAATTCTACTAAACTACTAGAAATTAAGTTTGAAGACCATAATTTCAGTACGTTGGTGTTCTTGTTTTAGCTTTTGTGAATTTGATTAATTGGCTTTGCTTTTATTCTGGGTTTTGATTTCCAGTGAGAGAAAAAGAGATGAACAAAATCTAGTTTAATCTTATTTATGTTCGTGCATGTAGTGCTTCTAAAGGGAAATGTTCAAAAAAGAATTTCATTTTTGTTCAAAAACTATTGTAGCAAGCTAAAAGATGCATTCTGACTCGATGTTCATATTTAATACGGTTCGTCCGCAGTTTAATACTGCAGACGGTAGTTTCTTCATCTTGTTTCTAAATGGATGTTATTGCAGGTTGTAGGGATCAGTTTAATTCATTTGAAACTTGCAAAAAGACTATTCTATTTTTTTTCCTTTAGTTTTATTTTGTTAAATTAAATCATGGATAAACTTTTCTTCAATCACTGAAGTTTTAAAAACAATTATTTTTACACATCATTTTATTTTACCTCAATAGCATATATATGTTGGTTTAGTTTCCAGTAATCAGATTGCTTGGAATTGTTGATCATAGATATCTAACTAAGTCAGCTAGTGGACTTAGCTAGGAATTGGGAGGGCAAGCCAGAGGTATGGGATCACTATTGCAGAAGAGACCCCCCCCCCCCCCCCCCCAATAAACTAAAAGGGTAGAGTACCAATGGATTCTTCCGATTTCATGTCTATATTAGAAATTACCAGGAGATTGACAAATTTGAATTGAGATACAAGAGAGCTATTGTCTGGATTCCTTGATGCTCCAATTCCCATTCTCTCTAAAGCTCAGACAACACTGATATTTAATTGGACCCTCCAGAATCAAGTTTGAACTACGAACTATGTGTATACCGTCCGCAGTATTATACTGCGGACGACATAAATTTTAAATATGTCATCCGAAACTGCTAATTGCATTTTCACAATTCTTATTGTTTGCAGTATTACTACAGACGGTAGAAATTTCAAAAATGTCATTAGCTGTTTAATATTGCTGATGACATTTTGGCAATTCCCATCGTCTGCAGTATTATACTGCGGATGATGAGTTTGTTCGTTTAAATGTTGGGGGTATTTTGGATATTTAATACCGCCCACAGTATAATACTGCAGATACCTGAATATTATACTGTGGATGAGGGCCATTTAAATCGTCAGATCTCAGGCTAGACGACTGAGATCTGTTGTAAGGATAGTTATATTTTTACAACATTATCAATAGATCGATCCCTTATATATATATATATATATATATATATATATATATATATATATATATATATATACACATACATACATACTAGGAGTAATAAGTGATATTAGAATATGATTTTTATTAATGACGAAGTAAATAATTTAATTTATGATATAAAACATCGAACGAACGCAGTTTTTGACGAAGTATATAATTTAACAAAAAACAAGTTACGCGAAAAATTCAGTGATTGTAATGGTTGTCAAAAATATTCTATAGTGATAGCACAACTAAACATCAATAAGAGTCATCATATATACTACAATTTTGTGATTGCTATTAAATTCCATCACCTGATATATCTATTGGTCATATATGCTTGTTTTTTAGTGATTGTCTTGACCGTCACAAATAGTTTATAGTGATGGCAAAATTAGTCATTACTAGGAGCCGTCATTTATATTATTATTTTGTGATTGTTGAAAAATGCCATCATATAATACCATTTTTTGAGATTTCTTTAAATGTCATTATAAAGGTCCATCACATAGGATTTTCTTTTTATGATGGTCTTGTTTGTCACCAAATATTTCTTGAACTTTTTTATATATGGGGATGGTTGCATGTCATCTCAAAAACTAAAAATTATTTTTGGACAATATTTGGTGATTGAAATGGCCGTCACACACACACACACACATATATATCCAAGATGGCAAAATTAACCATCACTAGAGTTATCATATATATAATATTTTTTGTGATCACTCAAATAATCCATTACGAAATATTATCTATTGTGATAGCTTTTGAAAATTGTCACCAGGATCCATCATGCATGCTTAGTTTTCTAGTAGTGAGAAAGGATAAAAGTTTTCATTTTTATTGTTTTTAAAAGATCAAAGTGGTTGCTCCTTTTCCTTTCAATTCAAATGACCTTACCACCTTAAAGTAGAAGCAACAAGAAGGAAGAAGGATAAGGAAGCATTTTTACTTTGGAATAATAAAATAGATGTGTGTATGTGTGAGAGAGAGAGAGAGAGAAAGAGATGAGAAAAAAGAAGTATAGTTTTCAGTATCAAAGTTAATAGTACTAATTTTTTCTATGTATGTCATATAGTTTTTCATTATTTTTTTTATAAAGTTAATTGGGGTTAGTATTGAAAAAATAAGATAAAAAATAACATTAAAATAGAAAGAGAACAAATAGATTTGAACAAACCAAAAAAAAATTATGATAAGAAAACTTGGACGAAGGGAGTACTACAATTATAATAACTGGATCAACTAAAATTAAATAAATTTACATCATTTTGAAGTTTAATAAGACGTTGGTTGACCTCAAAAATTAAATTGTATCTCTAATTTTAAAATGGAAGGAGTATTAAACTTCCAAGAATAGAATTTATTTTATGAAAATTGTTCAAATGGGTCGAATACAAAACCTTAATATTTCTTTAAAAATAAGGTCTTTTAGATTTAGAAGGAGGTAGTAAAATTTGTATTCCATTCTCCTTGCTCATTTTAGGATGAGGAACTAGTAAAATTGAAATAAATTTACTTAGTTTATGTTAATACAATTATGAATATTATAAACTACTTAAAAGTACTAATAGTTATAAAATTTATTATTTTCAAAACTTGAATAAATAATGTCAATTTTAAATTTAAAAAAATCTCAAATTAATTTTAAAAAAGTCAATAATGATCTTATAATTTGAAACAAAAAATATATTATATATGAGAACTTGAGTTTGCTAATTATTCATCTTGTTGAATAATGTGAATTAATCGTTATTAGTGTTGCCTGTTCATGACATCCTTGAGCGTGTGTAAATTGTAAAGAATTCGATGGCATAGAGTTGGTGGCATGACATGGCATCTGTCACAGGGTTTACGTTCGACACTAAATTTTTTATGTCAATTGTTCTGCCTGTGATGCATTGATTTGCCATCAAATTAATTAGCAACTTTTACACAGAAGCACTCGCTCATTTATATATAATTGACGGTCAATATATACGTCACGCACACTCAAAGCCACAATTTACAGGATAACGTCTCAACCTTTATATTGTACTCTTAATAATAAGGATACACCAGCTAAAGGCTTGCAAGACTCACAAAATATCTGCCATTCACGGTCCCAACAATGCATACAAATACATATAAAATAGGTCTGCAGTTGACATCCTCAACTGCCTAGGAATTTTTAGCCAATAGCCTGTCAACATACAATAAATTGCTTAGTAACTGCTTACAATAGTGATGTCCAAATTAGCCATATTCGAAACTCGAATTTAAGATAAGCCAGTATGTGTTTGATGTTGTCTGAATGTGTAACTACCTGCAACTATCATTAGCCCTGTAGTCCAAACCATTCAGCCCAACATCTAAACCAACCTACGAAGTCGGCCCACACTATTTATTGTCTCAGCCCACGAATTATGCCAACATGTGCCACAATGCCTTGTCAATCTAGCTCCTACGAAATCCAACCAAGCCAAGCACTTGTCTTATTTATTCTGAGAGTTTCTTCACTATAGGTTTTTTTGCACCTATTCCTTCATTGTTCATTCTCGAGGAAAGTATGGTTTGACAGCAATCTGGGTATGCTTTCATCCCAGACCCAAGACCGGACCTTGGAGCAGTGGCCATGGAAAGTTTATCCGATATCAACAGGTTGCATTCCAATTTTCAGCAGTTCAGTCGACAAGTGGTCAGTATCCTTTTGGTTATTATAGAGACATAGGTGTGAGATTGTGTTTAGAGGAACTAATCCGGAGACTGGATGGGTTCTCAATTCAGTTATGATTAATGTGGACCAATGGGATAAAGCTTTGGCTCATAGGAACTAATTAAAATTAAGTGCTTTCTCAGGGTTTGGTGGAAGAGGATCTGGAACTAGTCTTATAGCTCGCGTTCAACTGGGAAGAGCAATTGAAGATTCCCCAGGGGAAAGAACTCATCGCTATATGCTGTAGATTCAAATGGATGGCAGTTGGAAAAAAGAAGTATGCATGGCAGCTATTGGTTGGATGTGGACAGAAGGGATTTTATCAGGAATTTTACGGATTTCTTTACCCACTTCAGCGATTTCTCCCGTACATGCAGAGACCTTGGCTTTGCACCATGCGTTGCTATGGGCTGCTGCCCACCATCAATGGAACAGGCTGGAGTGTTGGACTAATTCTGCTCGCCTAGTGGAACTACTCGCTGAATATCCTTCAGCACCTTCGCATTTCTTTCCTTTGCTATATGACATTATAACTCTATAGGTTCTTTTTGCAATTATTCTCTTGTTAAGAAGCAGTGGCGGAAGCGGGGGGCGGGGGGGGGGGGGGGGGGGGTGGGGGGGGGTCATTTGACCCTGGTAACTTCAACCACTTCAGGCGAAATTTCAATTCTTGACCCCCCTCCATTGCCGGAGTTCGAAGCTCCTCAGGCGAAATAGATTTGGGGATTGGGTAAATGAGTTTGAACCTGAGGAAGATCAAGATCCCTTTTAACCATAGCTACCGTTGTCACTCTCACGTCGGAAAAAACTGAGCCGGTCACGGGAGAGCTAGGGGCCATTACCAGCTTTAAGGAAGAAGACAACGACATTGCTCAGCTTTAAGGAAGAAGATCAATGGCTGTCATTCACTGGGAGTCTTAATTTAATCAAAGCATAATGCTTTGGAATAAGAGATGAGCTCTCATAAGCCCAATAAGTGATGGTGCTGGTCCTTAAGCTAATGGGCTTTGTAGACTGAGATGGGGTGGATAATACTTTGTTAGTTAATTGGCCCATATGGAATGAGAAGCTGGCCACAAAATAAAAAAGAGAAGGGAGGGTTGCACACTTGCACATTGTAAAAGTCACGGTATGGCTGTAAAATGAGCTATACTCGTTTGATTATGTCTCTTTATAATCACAATAATTGATGTTTTTATTTTTTCTAGATTATTGATAAATACTTGATTAAGCTACCAAGAACTGTTAATTTTTCTAATAGTTAATTACCAAATTCCGAGACAAGTGGTGGTATAAATAATTAACGTGTAGAGTTCAATCCGAACGATATTGTTTGTGATCCGGGGTTACGTAAATCAATTGAAGACTTTGATATTGTGATTAGAGATTAAGTTCGAAAAGAGTATTTGACTAGAGGTCCATGTCAACCAATTGCTCATAATTATTTCCAAATTTTTTTTTTAATGTGAAGAGAAATTTTCGGCTCACTTGGTTTAAAATTTTTGATTGGTTGGAATATAGCATTTCAATGGGTCGTACAGTTGAAATAAGCAGTTCAAGAGTCAATAAATTTTTTTTTTACTGAAAGATTTTGACCCCCCTATAATATAGTCCTGGTTCCGCCACTGTTAAGAAGGTTAGTCGGATTTTAGTAGACAATGCTAATATGTTAGCTCGTCTGGGCTAGAACCATTAGGTGTCCTGTTATTAAAGATTAATGCATATTTCACTTTTACCAACAATTTTTTTTTTCTCAAATATTATATATATTTCAAAATATAAAAGC
Source organism: Hedera helix (assembly GCA_947179155.2). Taxonomy (NCBI): domain Eukaryota; kingdom Viridiplantae; phylum Streptophyta; class Magnoliopsida; order Apiales; family Araliaceae; genus Hedera; species Hedera helix. Next base: position 7,964,524 of record OX359275.1, on the reverse strand, counting down.
ACAACAACAACAAAAGTTATTTAAAAAAAATAAAAAAAACTAACTTCATAATTTTAAAATAGTTTATTATGAGAAAATAGAATGTTTGGAAGATAATTTAAAACTGTACTCGTGAAATGTCGAATAAATTATAAGATGTAAAATAAGTAAACTCGATACCAACATTTCTTATGTTTAACAGTGTTGTTCTTTGGCTTATAGCTCATTTATTTACTCCATCTCTTTCCATATTAAATATATATTTGTAAAACGATAACTTTTAAAAATAATTTTATATTTTTAAATATAGCTTTAGTATTAACTAAAAATCCAACAGTGGTGATGTGATAACAGCTGAAAATAAATTCTTTTATTGACTTTATGTTTAATTGAAAAAAATTGAACATGATTGTTTAAAATAAAAAATAAGTGTAAGTTCGTTGATTATTGTAGTTATTTACGTGAAAGTGTTATATTTGGCTTACAGTTTATTTAGCTATTTTAAATAAGATTAAATAAACACTATTTTAAAATAATTTATAAATTGTAAGAAAGGGGACTACATATGCAACAATACAAAAACTTTGTGATTAGTGAAATTGTTGTTTTCGGGAACAAATAATACGTTTTTCTATGTATACAGGAAACCAAAGTCAATATCATATCTCAATAACGGATCCGGTTGCTATAGAGTTGGCATGCCCAGACTATCGGTTGGTGGGGGGGTCAGACGGCGACACGTGAGGCGTGGGACAAATAAACGGCGCCGATCGCGAGGGCCATGAAATTGAAAATTTTCTCCCCACCCAATTTCTTCCCGATCACGCCGTTTATTTGTTCCGCCCACCACGTGTCGCTGCCCGACCCCTCCCACCGACCGATGGTCGGTCGGTGCCAACTTCACAGTAGCCGAATCCCTCAATAACATAATGTGGATTTCTATTTTTCCTACAAATGATATATATATTGATTGATGCTCACAATAAGAATTAGACCTGGCAAAATAGGCCCGGGCTGGTCTAAAAAAATTGGGCTATGGGCTTCAATTTTTTAGCCCAAAAAAAATTGGGCGTTTTAGCCCGGCTTGTGGCCCAATTTTTTTTTTCTTATTTTTATTATTTGATATTGATGACAAAAAAATATATTAACTTAAAAAATGAATTAAATAGGGAATTATGAAGAATATAAGAGTAAATTTTAACATGTGATATTGAATAATAATACAAAAAATAATTATGAATATTATATATATATTACTTTTAGTCTTTCTTTTACTATCTTATCTTTAATATTAATATTATATACATTTATCAATTAATTAATCACAAGATTAGTTATATTTTAATATATATGACTATAAAATTATTGATTATTTTATTTACTAATACTATTAAATGATTATGTATAAATTATGTGTTATAATTGTAAATAATTAGAGTTAATATTTATTTTAAATTATGTATTATAGTTGTAAATATATATATATTTTTTAAAAAGAATTATTTTTTTAAAAATATTTATATAAGAAAAAAAAAAAACTTACAAAGTCCGCGGGCGGGCCACGGGCCGCCAGATTTCAGCCCGGCAAAATCCGGGCCTTTTCAGCCCGGCCCAAAAATGGTCCGGCCCGGCCCGTTTGCCAGGTCTGATAAGAATGGAAGCCACTTATTTCTAGTACTTTGCCGATGGTATTATATATCTATCTTGCGCGGGGGGGCGGGGGAGCGCCCCATTTCCTTCACACTCTTCATATTTGTGTTCAAAATATAAGAGTATTTAATTTTTAAAATTTAAAATTGATATAATATTAGAATTTTTTTTAACATAATAAATAATGATGCTCATTTTCATCCTTATCACAGGATGTTTACTATAGTAATCAACTATGGAGGTTAGATGCATCTGATTGTGTGTAGAATACGTACTAGAGATCCCAAATATTTATAAGCCAATATTATTTTACCTATTAATTTAATGTCCCCGTGTTTTAAGATCGGAGTCCATTGATGATAAGCCCAAATATTAAGAGATAAATTTGGATGTGAGTTCTTAATTATAAAACCCACTCCTTCCACGCTTATCGCTTTTCAGACTTGTTGCCCGGCTATAATTATGGACCAAGGTCGACCATGGAGATAGATCGGGATAACATATTTTTCCTTTCCTCGTGGTGACATTCGAGAATCGAGAACCAGGTTGGTAGCACCATAGTGACTTCGGGTAAGTGTAATCGGTTTGAGCCATGAGTCCCTAACAATAAATTTAAAATCAATATTAATTTTAATTTTATTATGATTGTGATATTCTTTACACATTACAATTTCGTATTGATCAGGCTCCAAATTAACAATTAGAAATTGGGTCAAACTTAAACAAAATTCTAAGCCCAGCTCACACAGCCACTTAGCAACTTTCAGTCCTCCCAAAATTGCACATAAGCTTGTTTTTGTTGCTTTTCCCTAACGCGCGATTAGAAAAAAAGAAAAAGAAAAAGAAAGGGGTTATTTTACAATTGACGCTAAGCTAGGGTCTTGATGAAGCTGAGGCGAGCTCTCCCTGCGTGTAATATAAATTACAACCCGTAATCCCTTTTACACCGTCTTTTCCACTTTTTCAACTGTTACTCCTGAACCTTCTCTATCTTTCTTGTCGCCTTTAATCCGTAAGTTATTCCGCTTACTTGAAATTTTGAATTTTACAGTTCCTTTATCCGTCTAATATATGATTGCCTTTTCATTTGTATTAGTGCATAACCCGTGCAATACATAGATTAGTTTAAATAATGGATTTAATAATTTGTCCGACATTCATGTTAAAAAAGAACTCGAAGTACACAATTCATGTAAATTAATTGAACTACCGTAGCATAAAGTTAAGAGATTCACTTTTCTTTCCTCAGGTGATCACCCCATTTGAAGATTGCACGTCGTGGTGGCGAAATAAATTCTGTACAAAACATCACAAAAATCAAACATTAGTAAATTAAGAAATCAATACTAATATATAATAAGGTGCGAGGAAATCTTAATTTTAGTAGAAAATTTTCAGTTCCCATAACAAATCAATTAAAACAAAAGGCCAATAACAAAGAAAAGCATCAATTTAATCATCAATATCATAATCCCATTTTATATGCAATGTATAACAACTCAATAGCTCCATGCACAATACAATTTAAAAGCACCTAATAGAGCCCCCAAAACAGAGGCATCAAACACAAAAATCATCTCTCAAATAGACGCATGCTTTTAAACCCAAAAAGAGCAGAACCCCCATTCTCAAGCAAAGTATCAAGTATAGCATTAGATAGAACCAATGCACAGTCAGGTATTTCTTCGAACACTTTACGCTCGTAACGAAGTTAAATCCACACAACTCACATCAAATTCACATCATATACGTTTCGTAGGAATTGTTTAAAGAACAAAAAGAAGTGCTTACACCAAGCTGCTTCTAAACAATCTTAGCTCTCTTATTGGGTTTCCTAAAGGTCTTGATCCTCATTAAAAAGATTAGTAATACGTTATTCAGTACAAATGCTCTTATCGAACCCAATAGCCTCTAAAACAAATCTTGATAAGTTGAATATAAATCTTAAAATACTGTAATTATTAACACTCAAGGTTCAACAACTAAAATTAAGAAGTGTACCTCAATTTGTTGGTGCGAGGGGCCTTTTCTCAGTTATGCCTTCAGGCCTATTCCAACATTTATGGTCTGCTACTGGATCACCCACCTGTCAAAGTTAGAATAAATAAAATTAGAAAAAGGGACATACTTAAGAGGCCTTTCTGGTAATATCAACTAAACCTTATACAATTTAAGCCCTTATATGCCAAATTTGTAGAATGGGCTGGTGGGGTATCCATCATAGAGAGATTTATATCCTAAGCCTAGTATCTTAACACCATGTACACACTTTTTAACAAACTATAATGATCCTTCTTAAATTCAAAATATAGATAGAATTTACAGTAAGCATCAAATTCAAAAAATTGAATCCAATGCCAAATCAGGCCATCAATATGAAACACGTGCAAAAATCCTAAGGCAAAGTTTTTCGAATAAACTCCTACTATACAATACTTGAATATGCACAAATGTCCTAAAATGTTAAAAATCTCCAAGTTTCAAAATGCTAAATGAAAGCCTTGAATATATGCAAAACACCATCAGATGACAATATGTTTTTAGAAGAAATACTCAATAATTCGTGCATATTTAAAAAGGAGCATATTTAAAAAATTAGGAACCTACTGATAGCAAGAAAAGGACATTTATACAGGGAAAAAGCATGCTAGTAAATGCCTGAAACCAAAACTCAACAATAATTGTATGAAACTAAAGTTGTGCCATAAAATTACACAGATTAAACTCTTTAATGTAACAAAGGAGTAATAAACAGCTGATCCAAAATAAAAACATAAATATGTACCTTTTTCTATGCTTCAGGATTAATATTGAGTCCAATCAAGGTTCCTTCCTCTTCCTAAAAAACTCATTCTCTTGTATAAATAGCCAACTCAAGGTCAAATTCGACTAACAAAAAATAGGATTTGGGGGAGGGTAAAAGGAATACTGTCATGGAATAAATGCAGAGAAATTAACAAGTAATAATCATAAAAAAAACACAAATTACAATAAATAAAAGGAAAATCGCAATAAAATCATATCAAGCTCTTTAGTCAGGACTTTTATCAAGCACTTACTGAGCAGAAGCTTCTCAGTTTTTCAGCTTTGCACAATTACAAATTAAATAGTATATTTAATGGATTTAATTGATGAGAAGAGAAGTGGGTACCTTTACAGAAATTTTGGATTGGAGAAGCTTCTCAGTTCGAAGCCAACAATTTGGAACAATTGGGTTTGAGCGGACAAAAGAGTGCACTAAACTATCAGAGTTTAGAGAAATTTTAATTCTCAGACATAATTTTGGCAGAATTCAAACTTACCTGATTGATGTAGTTTTTCTTATTCATGTTAATTCTTCAGCGGATGTACTGATCGGAAGATGTAGTGTCTTGAGAGCGCATCGTGGTAGTGACTATTTGACATGTTTGAGTTTCTTTTCCTCTTCCGTATTTCTTTTTGCTCTAATTTTAGATGGTGTTGAATATAGAAGTATTGCTTTCAAATAAGGAGAAGTGAAAGGGATTTAGCGCTGGTGTGGGAAATCGAAAGGGGAGAGAGAGGAGAAATTGAATCGATTGAATTTAAGCGAAAATGGAAACGGAAGAGGAAGAGTCACGATTGTTCAGACCAATTTGATGAATACTAACCAACCGAGTTAATTCAGTGGGTTTTGAAATTAAACCGAGTTAACTCGGTTGGTTAGGTCAATTGTGTTTTGACTTTTTATATATATAGTAATTGATGTCTTGATTGTTTGTTAGTGTCAATTTATTTGGGAACTTTTACTGACATACCAAATTTGCGAGTGTTGATATTGCTAATATTTGAACTCTTAGATTTGAAACATGATGTTGCTGACGAAGGAAGGGCCACATGGTTCTTTCATGACCTTGCCTCAGAACAAGATGCAGAGGGAAGCACGGTAAACTCACTTTCATGTTCATATTCTCGTCCTTTTTTGGAGTGGTTATGTTATTAAAGTTTGGCATAGTATGTAAATTTAATTATAGCTGTATCAACATGTTTTGACATTATATAGTGAGTTGATATTTATTGGAGACTAAAGGTATTACTAATAATTAACCCTGAATAATTGAGAAGAAAACATTTTAAAAAATTCTTTTGTGGGTGTTACACTATCAATTTCTTTAAGTTTAATCCTCTTTATCCTGTAAAGGACGAGTTCCCCCCAGGGGGAGGGTAACTTTGTCACTAATTGTTGAAGGGAGAGAAGCAGAACCTGGCAACCTGCATTATGTAGGAGTGGATGGATGTCTGTTGTTGCAGGGAAGTGATGCGAGAAAGTGAAAAGTGGGATGGACTGATGGATGATTAGTTACGCGGTCTTTGAATGGATGAAAAGGCCCTTTAGTAGGAATTTTATGTGGTTGCACTTCTTATGGTTATTATGGGTAGTAATTAGCATTATGGCAAATCATATGTTCTATTAATTTTAATTGTTCCTATTTCTGTTTTTGTTACTTAGCATGCAATTTGGAGTTCTAGCAATTATTTCTACCTTTTATTCTTTTTGCTATCCAATTCTCCTTCCTGTCCTCGATAACATAAAGAGATGCAGATTATTAGTTTTGAAAGCAAGAAACTAAAAACCAGCCTCTTTCTTACAGAAGGATATTACTAGCAAAGAAATTAATTTGCAAGAGTAGCTTTGGATGAATTGATTTTTGGTCATGGTTGATATCGGTTATTACTCAATTACAATAAAAAATGGCAAGTTGCTGTCAAAAATACCTATAATAGATTGATGATAGGCTTTTATATACGTGTATATACAATAGAAATAGTAGCTTTATGATAGTCGTTTACCGTTTGTTTACTCATATTGTCCAGGTAATTGAGCAGTCAGGAATATTTGAGGCTGAGTGGTTGCGGTTTAGAAACATGCCTGCGGTCATTACAACTGCTGCTGGACAATGGTTTGTAAGATTACACTTATGTTGCTAAACTTATCAGTTTATCGTTTTACACTTTTGTGTTTTGTTCCTTTGTAGTTCCTTTAAACTTCCCCTTTCCTATAAACCCATGCATTTAGATAAGGCTATTGTTTGCCCAATGTATATACCAATTCACCATAGTTTTTGCAGGGAGTGTTTCACACTATCAGCCAACTGTTTCATGTCTTTTAACTTTATTCACAAATGAAACTCCTTTACTGTAGCGGATAACCAATGGAAAAGGAAAAACTGAAATTCTATTTTGAGGCACATCTGTTTTTGTACCTAAGTTGCCGGGATGCCATTGGTGTTTTTTTTTTTTGAAAAAATGATTGCTTGTTGATCAAATTTATGATTCGATTAATACAATGTAAAGAATCAATATCTGTTGCAGGCTGTCCTTGCTATATTCCTGTTTGTCTCACTTTGGATATATTACGAAAACTCTGATAGCATAGTACTATCCTGCCATTTCTGGGGTCCAATGGGTGGATGAGATGTACATATGTGATTCCCCAACTGATTGTAAACTAATTTACACCACAGAAGGCATATAGAGTGACAACATAATCTGGTTGGCTAATTTGCAAATTAGTACAAGAGAGTCGAGAATTGCTACAACACAGTTATGTGCTTTCTCACAACTTACAACGCACATATGCCGCTGATTCTTGTGTTCTCTCATCCACACATTCCACAAAGTATCCCTTTCTCTCACTGTGCTTGTGTTTCATTCATATATGGCAACTATAACTAACTTTTTTTCTACTCTTGATTAGGCCATCTCTAAGGGGCGCCAAGGAAGGGAAGCTCAAAATATAGTAAAAGTAAGTTGTTTGCTGTTTTATCGTATTCTATAAAAGTTAATTTATTTAGACTACCTAATGAATTTCAAAACATTGGTTCCCTCCTGCAGGTGTATCTGGCAAATTTGCGCCTTAAGGAAGTCGGCACAGATGTACTTATCACTGCATACGAGATTACGAGCCCCTCTTAATAAAGAAGTATGAAAAATAATTTGTTTGGCCATTTAAAGCGAGAACCATATCTTCTTTTTTCCCTTGAACCCAATTGATCTTTACTGGGGAGCAAATTCTGGTAAGTTTTATCATTACAATTCTGTGTTTTCACTTTTATCCGTGTTGCTGACCTACAAGAGATCATTACAAAAGGCATCTCTCTTATTTTAAAGCATCTGAAATGCAATATACAATTTATGGAATTGGAAGATGGTTACTCAAGGTATTAGGGTCATATGGTAACACCAATAAGTCAGCAGATGTATAGATTTTTCCTTTTGTAGTGTATACCGCTGGCCTTTTCTGCTAAGCTTCACAACTATGCTTTTTATATCCAGCTTCGAAAAATAGAAAACATCTCAAAAAAATTCAATGAATGTACTCGAGTGTTATATTGGAAGGAAGGTGCATGTGGAGTTTGCCATTCTGTTTTAGTAATTGAGAAATATAAAAAAACTTGATGGATACCATCCTCATCTTGTAAGAAGTTTATCATGTCTAGGGATTATCAAGTAAGCTTTTCATTATGTCTGGGATCAAGTAAACAGATGCATTCAATTTGGGTTTTGCTTGGCATTGTGTTGTTCTAATATATATTTTTTCACGTGGTGCTACTGTTATTTACAGTGTTGATGTTGTTGCAGCCATTTGAGTGAAAGTGCTTGCATTGTTGGGGCTGGTTTAGCTGTACCTGCTCTGCAGAATCTGGATTTGTGCCTATGGCTGAAGTTTACAAACATGCAGTCTCAAGCTTCAAAGTAAACGATTGGAACCTTTTTGGTGGTCCTGCTTGAGAACTAGTAAGTTGTGAGACAAAGATTACAGTACCTTGTGTTAGAGTGTTCTTGCCTCCTTATGATGAACCTCTTCTAGTTTTTACTTGATACTAGTTGCTTATAAATCCTTTTTTGTCGGTCGGTTACCTTTCTTGTAAACACTAGGGTTTTATCCTTCAATTGTGACTTGTGAATGTTAGTATTAGTTCTATTGTTCCCTTGGTCTGTAAGATTAAGTCGAGCATATGAAATGATTAAATGGTCTGAATATTATTAACCGAACATTTGAAATGATTAAATGGTTTGAATGATGATTAAATATACTCTAATTAAATGGTTTGAATGATGATTAAATATGCCCTATATATGGTTGGCTGGGTGATTAAATTAGTCTGAATGATTGATAGAGGTTTGAATGATGATTAAATATGCTCTACCTATGGTTGGCTGGGTGATTAAATTAGTCTAAATGATTGATAGAGCTGTAAAGTTGATGAGAGATGCGGTGGTTGATTAGTTACAACTCCTAGTCCTCCATGGTAATGAAAATATGGACCAAGTCTTCTGCTTTTGCTCAGCTCAGCTCAATCAATTTCACTATCATGGATTATTTGTAACTTAACTTTGAGATGCATCCTATTTAGATCCTGTTTGGCACAGCAATAATTATAAATGCAACCGTGTAGTAGAAGGCTAATTTGGTGCTTTTTTTTACCCAAAAGCTCTAATGGCATACGATACGTTACTGTATCCGCAAGTATTCATGCCATACGGGTTTTAATGAATTTTTGTAACAAGGATATTTGTGAAAGTTTAAAAGAAATTCTTGAACAACTTGTGGATAGGGATCGTGTCGTGTTAGTTGAATTTGTATCATGTAAGTTATATGTATTACACTAAACAAAACTATTTTGAAGTATATTCATTACCAAACTCAAATAAAAATACGAATTTTAAAAAAAACTATAGATATGACCTTATATCATATAAATCTATTAATTATGAAGGAAAGACGGACTCATATGAAAAGAACTTTCTAATTCACTCTGAAAAGAGTAACGATTATCAATCTCGAAAATATGATTTTCAATATAAAATATATGGTATAGCTGTTTCCATTATTATCTCTAACTAAAAAAATTTCATTAAAGATGAAATTCTAAATGTAATTGGCGTCGAATAAATGACTCAACACTAACACTAAAACATTTATTAATTGTATTAAATGTGTTGACCTTTTTTACCTGTTTAATACATAAATTAAAAACTTTAAATTAAAAATTTGCAAAATTTTAATATTTAAAATTGATGCGATATATTTGTCTTTGATTAATTTAATGACCGTTACAATAAACTGTTTAAAAAGTAGTATTAATTAAAAATAAGTGTAAGAAGCAATTTTATACTTCTCTGGTACAAAACTGTTGTTTTAATTATTAAAAAATATATGAATTTTAAAATTTTATAAATTAACTAGATCAAAGTCAGACGAGACTCTTGCTATAAAATCCAAAGGAGTATTTCATTGTACATAATTGTGAAAATTAAAACAAACACTGAGGTCATAGTATTATTGCACATCATAGAAAAAAGTTTGGGAAAGCCCTGAGCCTATAAAGACTTGCACCGTGTAGCAGCATAAAGTAAAATATGGGGGGCGTGGAACAGATTTGGAGCAAGCTACCTAGAAATTTGAATTGTACGAAATTCCTTACAGAAAAATGATCGGTAATATAACACACTCATTCATGCATCCCTCCCAGTCGGAGGTAACATCATTTTCATGGAATTATTAAAGTCGTAGCGATTACAGCGAAGTTACTTGATTTTGATTAAAATATGCTTGCATGGTGCTACCTCCACTCTTTATCTTTCTTTTGTAACGAGGGTGACTTAACAAAGTTTGCTCTATCCCTATCACCATCATAATTAAGACAGGACCAAAAAATGACAACCAGTCCTATACATAGAAAGAGTATTTCATAACCAAAGTTAAATGGGAGCAATTTTTTATTTAATTCAATCTTATTCGTTCATTAATGATTTATAAATAAACATATCGCATAATAGTTATTAATATTACCGCATAATTTTTATGCGGCATGGGCTAAATTTAAAAAAATAAAAATAAATAATAAATAATAAAAACCGCATAACAGTTATGCGATACCTAAAAAAATTTATATACCACATCACTGTTATGCGGTAGGAGGAAAAAATAAATTCAGAACACCGCATAACAATTATGTAGTACCTAAATTTTTTTTAGGTACTACATAACAGTTATATGATAAGAAGAAAAAAATATATTTCAAGGACATCGCATAATAGCGGTACTTAATTTTTTTTTTTTTAGGTACTGCATATCTGTGTTATGCGGTACCTTAAAAAATTCACCATCTGAACTCTCGACCATTGTTAACCACCAGCTAAAAATGCCATCATGTCTAACAATTTCAAAACAATAGCAAATTCATGGTCTTTATGCAAGTATTAGCTCCCATCTTTGAACATGAATTTGATGGATGAGATTTCATATTATCCCAAAAATCAAATTAACAACCTCCTAGATAACAAAAAATTGGGGGAAATCAATGATGTAAAACTCAATCACCGATAACCAAACCATCTACATCAACACCAAAGTCTAAAAGGCAGCCCAGATCCATCTCTGTCTATTATATCACTGATTATAGCTGCAATATGATACAGGGTGGATTGATACATATAGTGGTTATCAACAGGTTATTAACATCAATTGGCAGCAAGAAGGACTGTTAGTCGTGGCAAGAATTCAAGATTCATAGCAGAAAGTACTGGCATTAGAATATTGGTGCAACTGCCAACTGTTTTTCCTAAAGTAACTTCCAAGTAGCTATGCCAGCTGTCATATAGTTAGTTGGTTATTACAAGTCAATTAGGTTGTTAACAAGTCATTGCGTAATTAGTTAGTGGGAGCAGGCATGGTGATGTCAGTGGCAATTCAAAATGTATTGGAGGGAAAGTTAGTTGTTAGCTTAATTGATTGTTTAGTATATAAGTTATTTCAGATTAAGGGAAATGTTATGAAATTTGTATATCTTTTTCTTCCATTGTAACCACTGAGTGGTGATCTTGTTCTTAATACAATTTTTTTTATCATTTATGTTTGATAGAGTTAAATTATACGATATTTTTATTCCTTAATACTTAGTTTTTATATTTATTGTGTACTTAAATATTTAATTATTTAGCTTATTTTGGTTTTAATAGGTTTTATAGGATTTTAGTTAATTTATGTTAATTTAGGTAATTTTATAGTATTTTTATGGTTCTTTTTATTTATGTGTTTTTATTTATTTTTAGTATTTTAGGAGTTTTATTTATTATTATGTGTTTTTAGGATTTTTAGTATTTTTATATTATTTTTAATTACTTTTATTCATTTTGTAGGAATTTATTAAATGTTGGATGGCATTATGGTAATTTTAGAAGGAAGCAACGCGGAGGGTGTGACGCCCCCAAATCTGAGCCCACACAGCCCAAACTTGAGTCGTTAAAAGACTACAACAAAATTATTACAACAAGGCACAACGTACAACAATACAGTGTATAATAATACACAACTAAGTCTTCACTATTATTGTCACACTATTTTACAACACGTGAAGACTAGGACAGCTATTCCTCGGACTCTCACTCCATCCCCCGGCTAGACCCCGTTACGTTCTCATCTCCTGTTGAAAACAATGGAACAAAAGAAAGGGTGAGCTCAAATAGCCCAGTAAGAAATATCATGACTAAGATAATGACGAATAAATTATCATTAGCCTTCAACAGTTGAGTTCTTGATAGAATACAATAGACTACAAGGTTTATATCAAAAACTGTAGTTAAATTCTTAAAGAACGTTCAGATCAATAATAGCAGCGGAATGATCAATCTATTAGAAGAATAATGCAGACTATAATGCCCACTCGCTTCTCTTTTTTGTAAAAATATCATCAACTTTTATCATCTGAAATACCATTAGTCATGATAATAAAAATTCACAGTTCCTGATCATAATCATGCAGATCAATAGTTCATATTTGCACTACGGGCCAAAGACATTTAATATAACACCAATGGTCATGATTATACCAAATTCAGTCTTTGGTCATAATCATACCAATCAACAGTTCATCTTTGCACTACGGGCCAAAGACATTCAATATAACACCAACGGTCATGATTATACCAGATTCAGCCTTTGGTCATAATCATACCAATCAACAGTTCATCTTTGCACTACGGGCCAAAGAGAACATTCACCACGTGCCATAAAAGACACCGAACAGATGTATCGCCTTTAACCTAGTATATCGCCTTTAACCTATCATCTGTTCAACAATTATATCACATCTGTGCCCCCGGCCACAGATATTCACAACAGTTTGATTCTTGATGATTAATACAAATAACAGTGATACAAATGATGAACAGAAGAACAGGATAAACAATAAGTATCGGAAGTTTACTTTGTGCAGATTCAAATAATGTCCAAATTGTCAACATGATGTGGAGTGAAATTTAAAAATGTTATGCAAGATTCTCAGTTCAGAATAACGGTTACAGTTCAATAGAAAGATTCAGAAAATAGGAAGGTTCAGTTGAAATAATGAAGTTCAACTATTATGGAACATATAATATTTTCAGGAATTATAGAAGCAATAGTTCCATAATAAGTTTCGATTCAGGAGTATGAAAGAAAATAATATCCCTTACCGTAGCAAGTTCAAGAGTGTAAAAAAAATGACATTTCTTACCTTATCTAGTGACTGGATATTGATAAAAATGAGATTGATCAACCTATATATTTATAATAAAATTAGTAATTACAACATGTAAACTTCAAAGTGTATGATAACTCATATATTATGAACTATCAAAATTATATATATTTAACATAATTTTTGTAGTATAAAATACCAACTTTAAAATAGTTTTAAAAATAATATTCCAAAATAAATCTTCCAAAGAAAGCTTTTAAAAATGAATCTTCTAATAGAAGAGTCTTCTAAAGAAAGATTTGTGGATACCGTGAAATATAAGAATTTATAAAATTACAACTCTTTAATAAAAGACTTAGTTGAAAAATTCCTGCACTCCTTTTGGCTTTCAAACACTCAAAATAGCCTTACTATTCTCAGAGAAAACTCATAAAATTCTTATAGAAAAATTTTATGTTTTAGGTGTGATTTTTCTATTCAGCTGAGCAAGCTATTTATAGGAGAAAATAAGTTACTATGCGTGGTAGGTGGGCTGAAAAATATTCAGCAGAGGCTGCTGCGCAGCCTCCACCAACCCACTTCAGCAAATTCACATTTCTCACATTTCATGTGGGCCCCACAATGGGTCCCACATGTTTCTTACTATTCACGTACTATTCACGTCACTATTCACGTCACTATTCACGTTACTATTCACGTTACTATTTCAAATAGTAAAATTAATTATTTTTTATTTATTTATTTATTTATTTATTCTTCCTGTGAGTCCAACATATAAAATAATGTTACCACAATAATTCAACAATAATGTAATAAACACGTTACAGATTATTATAAATTATAGTATATTTGCAACTGTGACAATTATTAGGTTTAATAATTTTAAAAACAGTGCAGCTACAATTATTGAGTCGATGATATGAAATACAGTGTAATAACAATTATTGAATCAATAATGCAAAATACTGTGTAACAACAATTATTGAATTGATAATATAAAATATTATGCAGTGACAATTATTGATGAAATGATGCGCAACAGTTACGGTGTCAATTATCAGACCAATAATATGAGACACTGTGCAATACCGTGTGCTACTGTAGAGTACTGTGTGCTACAGAAAATACCATAAATTACCGTATGCTACTATTCTTTTATCACCGGTATTTTAACAGTTAATACCGTTGACTATTTTTATTTAAAAAGATTACTTCTGTCGTTTTCTATATCCGACAAATATTCTGTTGTGGGGTCCACCAATAATTAGTTATTTCGGCGCCGTCGTACGGCCCAAATATTCCCCGACAAAACGAATATTCCCCGACAAAAAGAATATTGTCCGACAAAATAAAATTTACACATAACATCCTTAACTTTCAATTTTGTCAATTTAACCACTTACTGTTTCATGAAAAAATATATATGAAGAAAAATTAAATTTTATATTTCATAAAATTCGGGGTCTTACAACCTCCCCTCCTTATGAAATTTCGTCCCCGAAATTGACGTACCAGACATTTCATAGTTATCCTCCTGATTTTCAGATGTCATACTAAACTGTGGTCACAAAATAATTGTTAGTTCAAACAAACTGACTCATCATTTTTTTATTCCTACATTCAAATCAACTTATTAGAAAAAAAATATATATATAATTTAGGTAGGACACACAAGTGATTGATTCTATTCGTCTCTCCCCTCCTAGTTCTAACTCCAGATCTCCATTAAAGACCATATCCCTAAGCTCTGATGCCAACTGTGACGCCCCCAAATCTGAGCCCACACAGCCCAAACTTGAGTCGTCAAAAGACTACAACAAAATTATTACAACAAGGCACAACGTACAACAATACAGTGTATAATAATACACAACTAAGTCTTCACTATTATTGTCACACTATTTTACAACACGTGAAGACTAGGACAGCTATTCCTCGAACTCTCACTCCATCCCCCGGCTAGACCCCGTTACGTTCTCATCTCCTGTTGAAAACAATGGAACAAAAGAAAGGGTGAGCTCAAATAGCCCAGTAAGAAATATTATGACTAAGATAATGACGAATAAATTATCATTAGCCTTCAACAGTTGAGTTCTTGATAGAATACAATAGACTACAAGGTTTATATCAAAAACTGTAGTTAAATTCTTAAACAACGTTCAGATCAATAATAGCAGCGGAATGATCAATCTATTAGAAGAATAATGCAGACTATAATGTCCACTCGCTTCTCTTTTTTGTAAAAATATCATCAACTTTTATCATCTGAAATACCATTAGTCATGATAATAAAAATTCACAGTTCCTGATCATAATCATGCAGATCAATAGTTCATATTTGCACTACGGGCCAAAGACATTTAATATAACACCAACGGTCATGATTATACCAAATTCAGCCTTTGGTCATAATCATACCAATCAACAGTTCATCTTTGCACTACGGGCCAAAGACATTCAATATAACACCAACGGTCATGATTATACCAGATTCAGCCTTTGGTCATAATCATACCAATCAACAGTTCATCTTTGCACTACGAGCCAAAGAGAACATTCACCACGTGCCATAAAAGACACCGAACAGATGTATCGCCTTTAACCTAGTATATCGCCTTTAACCTATCATCTGTTCAACAATTATATCACATCTGTGCCCCCGGCCACAGATATTCACAACAGTTTGATTCTTGATGATTAATACAAATAACAGTGATACAAATGATGAACAGAAGAACAGGATAAACAATAAGTATCGGAAGTTTACTTTGTGCAGATTCAAATAATGTCCAAATTGTCAACATGATGTGGAGTGAAATTTAAAAATGTTATGCAAGATTCTCAGTTCAGAATAACGGTTACAGTTCAATAGAAAGATTCAGAAAATAGGAAGGTTCAGTTGAAATAATGAAGTTCAACTATTATGGAACATATAATATTTTCAGGAATTATAGAAGCAATAGTTCCATAATAAGTTTCGATTCAGGAGTATGAAAGAAAATAATATCCCTTACCGTAGCAAGTTCAAGAGTGTAAAAAAAATGACATTTCTTACCTTATCTAGTGACTGGATATTGATAAAAATGAGATTGATCAACCTATATATTTATAATAAAATTAGTAATTACAACATGTAAACTTCAAAGTGTATGATAACTCATATATTATGAACTATCAAAATTATATATATTTAACATAATTTTTGTAGTATAAAATACCAACTTTAAAATAGTTTTAAAAATAATATTCCAAAATAAATCTTCCAAAGAAAGCTTTTAAAAATGAATCTTCTAATAGAAGAGTCTTCTAAAGAAAGATTTGTGGATACCGTGAAATATAGGAATTTATAAAATTACAACTCTTTAATAAAAGACTTACTTGAAAAATTCCTGCACTCCTTTTGGCTTTCAAACACTCAAAATAGTCTTACTATTCTCAGAGAAAACTCATAAAATTCTTATAGAAAAATTTTATGTTTTAGGTGTGATTTTTCTATTCAGCTGAGCAAGCTATTTATAGGAGAAAATAAGTTACTATGCGTGATAGGTGGGCTGAAAAATATTCAGCAGAGGCTGCTGCGCAGCCTCCACCAACCCACTTCAGCAAATTCACATTTCTCACATTTCATGTGGGCCCCACAATGGGTCCCACATGTTTCTTACTATTCACGTCACTATTCACGTCACTATTCACGTTACTATTCACGTTACTATTTCAAATAGTAAAATTAATTATTTTTTATTTATTTATTTATTTATTTATTTATTTATTCTTCCTGTGAGTCCAACATATAAAATAATGTTACGACAATAATTCAACAATAATGTAATAAACACGTTACAGATTATTATAAATTATAGTATATTTGCAACTGTGACAATTATTAGGTTTAATAATTTTAAAAACAGTGCAGCTACAATTATTGAGTCGATGATATGAAATACAGTGTAATAACAATTATTGAATCAATAATGCAAAATACTGTGTAACAACAATTATTGAATTGATAATATAAAATATTATGCAGTGACAATTATTGATGAAATGATGCGCAACAGTTACGGTGTCAATTATCAGACCAATAATATGAGACACTGTGCAATACCGTGTGCTACTGTAGAGTACTGTGTGCTACAGAAAATACCATAAATTACCGTATGCTACTATTCTTTTATCACCGGTATTTTAACAGTTAATACCGTTGACTATTTTTATTTAAAAAGATTACTTCTGTCGTTTTCTATATCCGACAAATATTCTGTTGTGGGGTCCACCAATAATTAGTTATTTCGGCGCCGTCGTACGGCCCGAATATTCCCCGACAAAACGAATATTCCCCGACAAAAAGAATATTGTCCGACAAAATAAAATTTACACATAACATCCTTAACTTTCAATTTTGTCAATTTAACCACTTACTGTTTCATGAAAAAATATATATGAAGAAAAATTAAATTTTATATTTCATAAAATTCGGGGTCTTACAGAGGGGCAAAACGGTAAAAACGAAAATAGTGGCTTCCGCGCAATGCGCGGGTAAGGAGTCAACAGACACGGAACAAAACGACGCCGTTTGGCGAGGAATGGTTACAGACCGCGCAATGCGCGGAGAAGCAGCCGAGCGGCAGACCGAGGAAAACGAAGAAAACGACGTCGTTTCTGTATAGGAATGGCGCGCAATGCGCGAACAGCTCGCTGACGTCAGCGGACGCGTTTCCGCGTTGACTTGGTCAACGGCGCGTGTTAGGGGCTGTTTGGCTACGCGATTTTGCAGATTTTCGGGATTATTTTAGATTTTTGCTACTTTTTGATTCCAAATTGGATTTTAATTCCAACTAGGGTTAGGAAAATAATTATTTTACTTTTCTTTTATTTTTAATTGTAAATCCTATTAGGGTTTGGACAAGTTAGGAGGTTTATGGAGCCTATAAATAGAGGGCTTGAGACACATTGTAAGAGACAACTTTTCTTAGAATAAAATTCTCTCTTCTATTATTTAGTATTCTTTATATTTATGAGTAGTTAATTTATTTTTCTTGGTTTAAGTGATTGAAGCCATCAAGATTTATACACTGTGAGATCTAATTTATTTTAATTGTTCAATTTATATTTTGATTATTGAATATTCTTCTATGCTTAATTTTATGATTGATTTGTTTAATTGCTAGGAGTACTACTAGTTTATTATTCATATTAATCTACTGCTATTTTTGAAGCAACTAAGTTTAATAATTGTTTTGCAGATCAAAAGATTATTTTATCTTAGGAAGAAAATTCATCTTAGGAAGAATATTCATCTAAATTAAATGCAAACAAGTGGCTTGTGTTGTTTAGTTCAACGATCTCTCTAATTCTTTATGCTGCTATTAAATTAAATCTTTAGCAAGTGCCGGAGGTTGTTTATTCGTAAGGGTATTTAGACCAAGTGGCTCTACTTATCTAAAATTAAGGAGAGAGGAGAAAAATTATTCCACCTGCGAGTAGTTCTTTCTACGGTGAATCTTCAAAATATTAATTGAGTTATTCTTGCATCAGTGATCAGTTGTAAATTCTTGATGGTGGATGTCAACTTAAACCAAGGCTTTTTATTTTTATTTATTTATTGCATAATTATTTTAATTAGTTTTATTTAAATTATTTTTTAAATTACAAAACCCCCCAACTTTTGTTTGCAAAAATATAAGATTAAATTAATCATTCTCTGTGGGATCGACTCTTACTTGCACTACTACATATTTATTTTTCCAAAGTAAGATTTTATTTTTGGGTTCTTGCGACATCACACCAATGTTCTATATCCATTTTTTCTGTTTTCTTTACTCAGTCTGTCTGCTTTTGTTCTTTCTTGAATTTATATCAATTCTGCTACATCATCTACACTCATAACACTTGGTATCAGTGCTAGATTTGAGAGTTCAAGAACTGATGAATAACCACTATCAACTTCAGAAAACTGTGAGATTGGGAATAAGTTCAAACACATTCAAAACACTATGGATATGATAATGGTTGAGTTTCAAAGATCAATCAAAGGTAAGAATCCTATGAACCCTTCATATGACACACCAGAACCCTTGGTAAATTCTCCCAGACAAAAAGAAGAATCAATTAATAAGGTTCACAACTTTGGAAATAATAAAAACAGGCCATGGAATTCTAATCCCAAATTTGAATTTCCAATTTTCACTAGACAGGATATTAAGAATTGGTTGTTGAAATGTGAATACTTCTTTCAATTCTACCCTATAACAAATCAGCATAAGCTTAAAACGGTGGCCCTTAATGTAGAATGAGAGGCAGGATCTTGGTTCTTAGCCTACTATAAAACTCATATGGGTATCACTTGGGCTCAGTTTGTTGAGGATATTGAAAGCAGGTTTGGTGAGATTCATCATAGTAATGTTTTGGCATAATTCAATAGATTGCAACAGATCACTATTGTATTGAGCCATCAAAAAAGGTTTGAATTCCTTAAATCATTGGTAGAGGCTGAAAATCCTGGATTATCTGAGGATTACTTTATCAAATGTTTTATTAGTTGATTAAAAGAGGAAATAAGGAGGCTTGTTAAACTCCTCAAGCCAAGGAAACATTCAAAAGCCATTTCAGTGGCAAGGGTTCAAGAAAATACTGTAGATGCAATTTTCAGAAAAAACTAAACCCTCTACTACTGCTGCTAAGATAATGAACAATTACTTTCAAAGTGAATCAAGGCCCAGTCCTGTGTGTAACAAAAACTTTGGAAACCAGTTTCAGAATCTTCCAACAGTGACTAATCAACTTACAAATGGATTAAACTTCCAAGGATCAAGGACAATTCCAGGAAATGTGAAGAAGTTAACATACAGTGAGATGCAAGCAAGAAGGGAGAAGGGCCTGTGTTTTAATTGTGATGAAATATATAAACTTGGGCATAGATGTTAGAATAGATAAATTTATATGATTGTGGGAGATGAGGAGGAAGAAGAAGAGGATGTGGCAAACTTGGATCAGCAAGAAATTATAGCAGATGAGCAAGAAACAGGTATATCTGTGACGCCCCCAAATCTGGGTCCCTTGAATCACGGGTTCGATGCTCACGATACTATTCTACCCTGTCATCACATCAATTCAATCTGAATAATAATAAAACTTAAATTACATTCATTCATAACTATCATAGGTTCTATATACCTTTATAGTACCTGACATAATACAAAAAGATACGTTTACATATACATAACTCTATCACTGTACATCTACTATTTGCCGAGTTTTCATTTTTCATTGTCTGTACCCGACCCCTCGGCCTGCTCAGGTTTAACTGAAATATCATGTTTAAAAGCAAGAGTGAGCATAAAATAGCTCAGCAACTATATAAACAAATGACTACATAATATTTTGAAATGATGAACAAAAAATCATTTACAAAGAATAAGAATCGTTTACAATAAACTGAGTCTTTTACAATAACCTGAGTCATAAACAATGAGCTGGTTCATTTACTAGAATAGTTCAGTGAATGAACATAAGAAGTACAACATAACTTTATATGATTAACTAGAAACATGTAACTTATATGCTGTACGGTCACAAGACCAAGAATTCGTTAAGAACAATACCAATCATACAGACTGATATTGCCCAGGGTACTCATAAGACTGTTGTTCAAATTAGATGTGTACTCTGGGTGATCAGCCCATTGTACTTTTATATTGTGCACAACATAAACATCTAACGACGCAACCACGCCATAAAATCATGTTTACTTTAGACTTTACTCCCCTTTTTTATCAGGGTTATTCTGTTACAACATATCATAGAGTCCGCACCACAACAATGTGGATTGGGGCACATAACAATAAACATTTGATTATAACATGTATTATCATGTGTCTAGCCGGAATTAAGATTGGCATCGACCTTTTTCAAAGTAGTCCAATGGTGAATGAACTTTACATGATCACATGAAAGCATAACATGAATAGCTGTTCAAAGAACTGCAAATAAGAGTTTAGATAGAACATTTGCTTGTATCCTATTCTACCACAACTGGTAAAATATTATCCCGTTTATAACCTACATGACCATAATATAGATTCGTGCATTAGTTACATACACATGCATGTGATAACTTGTTATACAATCTACCCTTTAGCTTTACATAACCCTTAACACTTAACACATTGTTTATTTATCCTTAACATCCACCACATTGATTATTTTTATCAATTTATGGCTTACGTACATGTTCCTATCATTTAATATCAAAACATTGCATTTTGGAATTAAAAAAATTAATTTTAAAATTCAGAACACTACGGCCCAGCGAAGTGTTTTCTTTTTCGAATCTCGCTAGCCGCGAGATGTGCTTGGCTAGACTGCGCCCCGGCTTGCTCTGGTTTCGCCCCGGCGAGCTCCTCACAGCAGCACTGCACCCCGACGCTATTTTTAGTGCAAAAGATGGCGCCTCGGCGCCATGCTGTTTTTTTTTTTAAAAAAAATTCTATCAAAAATCTTTGCTATCTTTGGCCCCAATATGATTCTCTAAGTTCCAACACCTCACATAGCACACATAACATGTATTGAACTTGTGTGGGCCTTCAAAATATTTAAAAATCTTAAAATGGCATTGTTTTTCCAAATAAATTATTTTGGTTGTCGGCGAACGTTTTAAAACGTTTAAAAACCACATTAATCGCCATATACACCAAATGAGTTCCAAATCGATTCTAACACGTGTGTTTACATAAAACTTAGTTATGTGGCCTCATTTGACCTTCAATTACATAAAATGGCCGAAAGTTACACCTTGGTGGCATTTTATCAACTTTTCAAAACTCAACCCTTGAACAACATTTGAATTCTTGTACACCATGCACATATAGCTTATCACATATACCTTTAACAACTTAGCATGCTTGTATAACTTCTACATGCACTTACCAAAACACTTTACAGATTATGATTTGATTAATACACAAATCATAGCCTAATATTATAACTTTTCTACACAAATAATGTTCTTGAACCAATAATGATCTTTTAATGCTATCTAGCATGATATTAAGCATGTTTCCAACATAATCAACCTTTCAAGCTAGGTTCTCATCACTTCTAGCAACATATAACACATAATCATCCTATAATCATGCTTTGTAGCTCTTAATATATACATAAATAGTGTACCACCTTTGTTCTAGCAACTTGGAACCTAGGTTTTCATCTAATACCAAACATGAAGCATATAAACTTACAAAAATTCACATAATAAACACATATAGTCCAAGAGACATGCATGGCTTCACTCTAACTTCGATTTAAACACATAAATGACAAAGTTCATGGCTTGAACACATTTATACCTTCTATGTGCTCTCTTCTTCTTAGCTATAAAACTTGATAATGATGGATGATCCACTTTGGTAGCTATCTTTTCTTCTTTTCAACACTTGTTCTTGGAATCTTGCAAGCTTTCTATGGAACCCTAGCTATCTTCTCTTCCTCTCTTAAGCTCTCAAGTTAGCAACTTTCGAATGATGAAATGAAGTGGGATGAGATGAATGAACTTAGCTATACTTACTAATTACAGACAAACATATATTATATGTAATATCCCAACACTTAACCATGCTTGAATCAAGTTAACCATGCATGGTTAGGGATAGCCTAAGTCATTTCACATTACCAATTAAGGGCATATTAGACATTTAACCACTATAGGATAACATGGTCATTCCATAAGTTGTCAAGGGTAATACGGTCTTTTCTCTAAAAATATAGAGAATTTTATTCTCTTTAACTGATAATTTGGTTGCTTCCCACTCAATTTAAATCCTTTTTGATCCACGTTTGTTTTATTAGACTTGAATTTAATTCCTCAATTAAATAATCCATAATTAGCTTATCCCAAACACTTGTCACACTCCAAGGTTTTAAATTCCATTAATTCACAATAATAATTATAATATTCCAAATTTCGTATCATTATAATATATATTTCTATCCATGCCTTGAATGATAACACCACAACCACTGTTATGAGGATTAAAGCCACTGTTGTAAATAAGAAAATTATATTATTAATTGATTCTAAAATTATATTATTAATTGATTCTGGTAGCACACATAATTTTCTTAATATAAGAACTGCTGAATATTTGCATTGTACAATAGAGATGGATAAACCTTTGCAAGCTAGTATAGCTGATGGTTTTAGGATGATTAGTACTTAAAGGTGCAGAGATTTTAAGTGGAAAACACAAGGATATACATTCCACACTGATATGAGGTTAATTCCTCTTAAAGAATACGATGTTGTACTTTGGATACAATGGCTCAAAACATTGGGGGATTGTATTTTTAACTTTGAGCAACTGACTTTAGCACTCACCAGAGGTAATGAGGTAATCGAGTTATAAGGAACAAAGGATGAGAGTGGTCCTGCTATAACTATGATTACAACTACTGAATTGGCAAATTCATATAAAAAAAAACATGTCACAACTTTGACCTATCTGTTGTCAATCAAAGGGGATATAGATGATGAACAGGTTCCAGAGGAAGTTAGCAAATTATTGGAAGAATTCATAGATGTTTTCTAGGAGCCTAAATCACTTCCTCCATAAAGGGGCCATGATCACAAGATTCCATTAAAAATAGGTGTAGATTCTTTTACTATCAGACCTTGTAGATACCCCAGGTTCAAAAAAATGAGATTGAAAGAATTGTGAAAGAAATGTTGGAATCTGGCATAATTTAACCTTGCCAAAGTCCTTTTACATCTCCAGTTCTATTAGTAAAGAAAAAGGATGGCAGCTGGAGGTTTTGTGTGAATTATAGAGAATTGAATAGCATCACAATAAAGGATAAATTCCATATTCCAATAATAGAGGAGTTGTTTGATGAGTTGAAGGGAGCAAGAATCTTTAGCAAGCTGGACTTAAGACCAGGTTATCTCCAAATCAGAATGCACTCCCCATACATCTTTAAGACAACATTTAGAATTCATTTAGGGCATTATGAATTCTTGGTAATGCCCTTTGGACTCACTAATGCCCCAGCCTCCTTTCAAGCATTAATGAATCAGATATTTGCTACTCATTTAAGGAAGTTCATATTAGTTTTCTTTGATGACATTCTTGTTTACAGCACTAATGTTCAGACACATGCTCAACATTTGTATAAAACTCTATCTATCCTAAGATGTCATACATTATTTGCCAAGAAATCCAAATGCTTCTTTGCACAGAAAAAAATAGAATACTTGGGGCATATTATATCTGGAGAAGGGGTTTCTACATATCATAAAAAGATTGTTGTAATGAGTGAATGGCCTGAACCAACAACAGTTAAATAATTGAGAGGGTTCCTTGGATTGACAGGCTATTATAGAAGATTTATTAAGGGTTATAGGGAATTTGCAGGCCTCTAACTAAACTATTGTAGAAGGATCAGTTTGTGTAAACAACTGAAGCAGCAGATGCCTTCTTCAAGCTGAAACAAGTTATGAGTTCTACTCTTGTTTTAGCACTACCAGATTTTAATCAAGCATTCATAGTTGAAATTGATGCTAGTGCTCATGGAATTGGTGATGTATTAATGCAAAATGGGAGACCTATATCATTCATAAACAAGCTCTAGCACCTAAATATTTGGGGTTTTCTGTCTATAAAAAGGAGTTATTGGCCATTATTCATGCCATAAACAAGTGGAGGTCCTATCTAATTAGATC
This sequence comes from Hedera helix, assembly GCA_947179155.2. Lineage (NCBI taxonomy): Eukaryota > Viridiplantae > Streptophyta > Magnoliopsida > Apiales > Araliaceae > Hedera > Hedera helix. Next base: position 7,939,699 of record OX359275.1, on the reverse strand, counting down.
ACATTTTATAATCAAAATAGACCATCAAAGTTTAAAGTTCTTCATAAAACAAAGGCTAACATCAGGTCTGTAGCAAAAATGGTTGGGTAAGATGCTTGGATATTAATGTAGTTGTGCAAGTAAGATTCGACCCCACAGAGAATGATTAATTTAATTTTAAGTTTTCGTAAACCAAAATTGGGGGGTTTGTAATTAAAGAAATAATTTAAATAAAATTAACTAAAATAAATATGCAAGAAATAAATGAGAAGAAAAAGTCTTGGTTCAAGTTAACATCCACCATCAAGAATTTACAACTGATCACTGATGCAAGAATAACTCAATTCATATTTTAAATAATCAACGTGGAATAATTACTCTCATTCAAATAATTGTCCTATCTCTCCTTAATTTCAGTTAAGTAGAAACAAGCGATCTAAATAACCCTTATTACTAAATAATCTCAGACAAGCACTAAAGATTTAACCTAGTAGCAGCATAAAGAAATAGAGAAATCGTTGAACTAAACAACACAATCCAAGCGTCTACATTTAATCTAGATGAATATTTTTTCTAAGATATAATAATATTTTGATATACAAAATAATTATTAATCTTAGTTGCTTCGCAAATTAAAGTGACTAAACAATTACGGATTTGATATTTAATTTAGCAGTAGATTTCAACGAATAATAAACTAGTATGCATCCTAGCAATTAAACGGATCAATCATAAAATTTAACACAGAAAAATATTCAATACTCAAAATATAAATTGAACAATTAAAATAAATTAGACTCACAGTGTACAAATCTTGATGGCTTCAATCACTTAAACCAAGAAAAATAATTTAGTTACTCATAATTGTAGAGAACACCAAAGAATATAAGAGAGAATTTTTCTTATTAGAAAAGTTGTGTATTACATTGGGTCTCAAGCCCTCTATTTATAGGCTTCATAAACCTCCTAACCTTAATAGGATTTACAAAAAAAAATAAAAAAAAAAAAAATAATTATTATCCTAACCCTAATTGGAATTAAAATCCAATTTGGAATAAAAAAAAAAGTAGCAAAAATTCGTGAATAATTTCGTGTTGGGCAATTTCCGCGCTGTCAAACAGTCATTTCGCTCCGTTGACCAAGTCAGCCGCTAGCTCGTTGCGCATTGCGCGGAATCTTTGCCAAACGACGTCGTTTCTGGTTATGCGCGCTTGCTTTATCAGCTTCTTCGCGTGCATTACGCGGCGTGTTTCTCTAGTGAGAACGGTGTCGTTTTGCTTCGTGGTGCTGATACCGCCTATACGCGCGCATTGCGGTGTCGGATGTCCGAAATTACCAAATTGCCATTGAACTTTTGTAGAATTTACAGATTTGCCCCCTAGCTTTATTTTTCCTATAAAATAAAATATAAAATAATTAAAAATAAATAAAAATAATATAAAAATACTAAAAAACCTAAAAACAGATAATAATAAATAAAATCCCTAAAATACTAAAAATAAATAAAAATACATAAATAAAAAAAATATAAAAATACTATAAAATTACCTAAATTAACATAAATTAACTAAAATCCTATAAAACCTATTAAAACCAAAATAAGCTAAATAATTAAACATTTAAGCATACAATAAATATAAAAATTAAGTATTATGGAATAAAAATATCGTATAATTTAACCCTATCACTTGGATATGATTATGAAATCATATATAAAAAGGGGAAAGATAATGTGGTGGCTGATGCTCTTTCTAGGTAGCACAATGACATGGGGGTAATTCCATTTTCTAACAATCAAGAAATATATTCCTTAAAGGCTATTTCTGTGTGCCATCCTCAATGGATGTAGAAAATAATCAGTTCATATAATTCAGATGAAGAAGATGCAATAATAATTCAACAGTTGACTATTTCACCAATCTCTCATTCTGAATTTTCATATAGGAATGGAATTTTAAGAAGAGGAAGTCAGATATTTATGGGAAAATGCCATAATATTAGGAGAAAAGTGTTTGATGTGTTCCATAGCAGTCCCTTGGGTGGCCACTCTGGGGTTCAAGCTACCTTGAAGAGATTTAAGATATATTTTGTGTGGACTGGTATGAATTCTAAAATAAAGTCTTGGATTGAGGCTTGTGATACTTATTAAAGGCAAAAGACTGAGTAGGTACCTTATCTAGGGTTATTACAACCCTTAGAAGTTCCTACCAGACAATGGAGTGATATCTCAATGGATTTCATTGAAGGTTTGCCCAATTCAGAAGGTAATTCAGTTATCTTAGTTATGATTGACAGATTCTCTAAATTTGCCCATTTTATTAGTTTGAGGCATCCTTACACTGCTATAGGAATTGCAAAACTCTTCATTGCAAATATATATAAACTACATGGTCTACCCCAAACTATTATGACTGATATGGATAAAATCTTCCTTAGTACATTATGGCAAACATTGTTTCATCAGTTGGGAGTCAAATTAAGCTTGAGCTCAGCATATCACCCTCAATCTGATGGTCAAACTGAGAGACTGAATAGGTACTTGGAATGCTACTTAAGATGCATGTGTAGTGATTAACCAAAGAAATGGAATGTTTGGCTTCCATTAGCTCAGTGGTGGTATAATTCCAATTACCACACAGCTCTCAAATGTACCCCTTTTAAAGCCTTGTTTGGATTTGATTTGATCCACCACAGCTCATCTTACAGCAGATTGACAATATAATAATACAAGTTGTTGATGTGTTTGTGAGAGAAAGAGCCAATATATTGCAGGAACTTAAACTTAAATTGTTGGAAGCTTAGAACAGAATGAAGGTATTTGTTGATTTGCATAGGACTGAAAGACATTTTGTTATGGGAGATATGGTCTACTTAAAACTACAGCCATGTAAGAAGTCAAGTATAGCTCAGAGATCCAATTTTAAATTAGCTCCTAGATATTATAGATCATTTGAGGTGCTAGAAAAAATTGGGACTATGGCTTATAAAATTAAGCTCCCTGAAAGATCTTTAATTCATATCTTGCATGTATCCTTTTTAAAGAAGGCTATAGGAGCTGAGGCTGTCATCTCTTCTTCTTTACCACCACTAGCTGAAGATGGTAGGCCTAAGGTTATTCTAAAGAAGGTATTAAACAAAAGAATGATTAAACATCTTAACAGACCAAGGGTGGAATACTTAGTGTAGTGGGCTGATGCTTCAGAAGATGATGCAACTTGGGAAGATGCTAAGTAAATGACTCTTAGATTTCCAGACTTTCCTTTCAGTTTTTTCTTAAGTTAGATAAATCCTTGAGGACAAGGATTCTTTAAACAGGAGGGCAATGTTATATCACTGCTTATAGCTGCAGTATGATACAGGGTGGATTGATACATATAGTGGTTATCAACAGGTTATTAACATCAATTGGCAGCAAGAAAGACTGTTAGTCGTGGCGAGAATTCAAGATTAATGGCAGAAAGTACTGGCATTGAAGCATTGGTGCAACTGTCAACTATTTTTACTGAAGTAACTTCCAAGTAGTTATGATAGCTGTCATATAGTTAGTTGGTTATTACAAGTCAGTTAGATTGTTAACAAGTCATTGTGTAATTAGTTAGTGGGAACAGGCAGGGTGATGTCAGCTACAATTCAAAATGTATTAGAGGGAAAGTTAGTTGATAGTTTAGTATATAAGTTGTTTCAGATTAAGAGAAATATTATGAAAGTTGTATATCTTTTTCTTCCATTATAACCACTGAGTGGTGATCTTATTCTTAATACAATTTCTTATCATTTCTATTCTATATTCATTTTTTTTCCTGTTTTCTTTACTCAGTCTATCTGCTTTTGTTCTTTCTTGAATTCATATCAATTCTGCTACTTCATCTGCACTCATAACACTGTCATAGAAAAAATAACATAAAATCGAAGAGTAATTCACTTGGCAATGGCCATGGGTTCTCAATTTCTTCTTCAAATTTTTAAGATTTTTACAAAAAAAAAAGTTTATTTTTCTAGTAAATTTTCATTTAGAGGTTGTACCAGAAGGTGAGGAGAATTTTATAGTGATTTCTCATATATGATGGTCTTAATTAAATTTTGAGTTGTAATTCTTTCCCATGGCGGTGTCGCGATGATGCCTTCTTCCATTATCTGCTCTGATTTGAGAGGTACTGCATGAAACATATTTTGTTTGAGATGCCTTTTTAATGTTTCTACTAATGTTTGTAAATCTGATCGGTCATCGAACTAGAAAGAGTACTGGGTAGATGGATTGATGGTCTAACTAGTAGTCAAACTATTATAGAACCGGTGACGTCATAAAAACATTAAGAAAATATTATTAATAATTAATAATTTTTTAAAAATCTACTTTTTTTATAAGCTAAAATTTATGAAATAATGTTATAATATTAGTAAAAATATCTAATTATAAAAATAAAAATACTTTTGTACAAAAAAGTAATAATTTAAAACGTGTCAACTGGTTCAACTAACCTATTTTACCGGTTGGATCGATGGTCAACCAGATTTTAATCGATTCTATAAAACTCGATTTTTTGGGCTAAACCGAACCGGCGTACCAACCGATTCTAGTCGGACTGCCGGTCCGATCTGACTTTACAAACATTGGTTTCTACCACATTCTTTTTTTTTTTTTTTGTCTTCTACCGCATAACAGTTATGCGGTACCTAAATTTTTTAAATACCGCATAATAGTTATGCAATGCCCTGATTTTTTTTTTCTTCTATCGTATAACAGTTATGAGGTACCTAATTTTTTTTTTTAGGTACTGCATGCCTTGGAAATATTTTTTAGGTACCACATAACAGTTATGCGGTAAGAGAAAAAAAAATTAAAGGGCACCGCATAATTGTTATGCGGTGCTGTTTCTTTTTTCATTTATTTAAATTTAGCATATGTCGTATAACAATTGTGCTATAGTACTAATAACTATTATGTGGTATGTTCATTATTAAGCCATTCGATCTTATAACGGATGAATAAGATTAAATTGAATGAAAAATTGCTCTTATTTAACTTTGATTATGGATCACTCATCACACACACACACACACACACACACACACATATATATATATATATATATATATATATATATATATATATATATATATATATATATATATATATATATGTATGAAAATGATTTTTCTATCCAGATTTAACAAGGGGTAGTATTAACAAGGGGTGGGAGAATATTTTCACAGTTTTTTTTTTTTTTTTGCATGTAAAAAAATCGTCGTTATAAATTTATAGCAACACTTTTTATATAAAAATATCAAAAAATTCTATAAAAATATCAATTTCCTTATTAAATGATGGCACCCTCTGCCGTGAAAACGACGCACGCACTACCATTTTATTATTATTATTATTATTGTTATTATTATTATTATTATTATTATTATTAGTCTGTCTCTCCCAACCAATAAACTTTAAGAGATTGTTACATGACGGAAGGAGCACGAATTTAATTTTGGAAGGTGGTTATGTTGTGAAAAATTCATTGTAGCTTAAAAGTAATGCTTATAATATTGTATGTTTTGAGTTTGAAATATATATTTGAGGGAAAATGAAGGAGAAAACGTAAATGAAATTTAAAATTTTAATGAAAGATTTTAACCATGTAAATACCATTACACCGTATTTTCCAAGTTACAAAGTTAGGATCATTATTCATTATAAAATCCAACTCTTAAATTATTTGCGGACAGTCTGATTTTCTGGATGACTGAATGCATGTCAACATTATTGTCCCAAAAATCATGATAATTTCAAATACTGCTTTATTCATCTCCCGTCCATGTTCCCATTATTTGTACAACTGACTATTGTTGAAATTAGATAATATGGGTGACCAATAATCCACATCAAGTCGTTGCCAAAATGGAAACAAATGCCTGATAGTGAAATGAAAAGGGCCCATCAAAACTTCAGGACCAAAACATATATATGTGTGTGGAGAGAGTGATCTATAGTAAATTGTTGCCATACGTGTTATTTTAATAAACTGATCTTATACCGTTTATATGTATATTTAACGGTAAAGTTTTTTTTTTTTTTTTGCCAAGCCACTATTAGGAGTAACCGTTGGACAAATTAAGTCAAAATGTCATCATTTTTTTTTGTTTTAGCCACTACTCTTACTAACGACTGAGCAAATTAGGCCAAAACGCCGTCGTTTTCTCATGCCGCTATTAAGAGCAGTAACTAGAGCAGAAAAAAATGACAGCATTTTAGTCTAATTTGTCCAGTCGTAACTCTTACTAGCGGTTGGGCAAATTATTATTATTTTTTCACTATTAAATCTTCGTATAAACGATATAAAATCCATTTATTAAAATAGTACATATAACAATTATTTGTTTTCAGTCATTCACCTGTATATGTATATGCTGTATGCAGCCATCTATTTCAAACCTTTCAAAAAGGAGTATTCAACAAGGCCAAGTCCCAGATCTAACAATTTAATTGACGACCAAACTCCGTCAGTTATGGTGTCCATCCATTTCAAATAATTAAAATTATGAGAGTGGCATGCAACTCGTCGTTCAAACATTGAACCCAATAGATCAACTTTGGAATTAATTAGAATGTTCAGCTAATTTGTATATAGCGTTCAAATATGACTTTCAAATCGAGATCTCTCTCTCTCTCAAAATTGACTAACTTGATTTTTATTTTTGCTTCTTGTCAAAATTAAAAGTATATATTTTTATATATAGACTATAAAACCACATAAAATTTATAACATGACATTCTTCGTAAGAAAGTTAACAATTAAATGTTAAAAATACACTAACAACATAAATTATTTTTAAAAAAAATATTTTTAATTTTAAAACAGAAAGAATATACTGATATGTGGCATCACATGACAGGAAAGAGGTGGTGGATAACCTTGATCTAGTTAGAGGGCAGGTAATATGATGGAGTCGGTCATCCACGAAAATTAAGAGTGTTCTTCTGCTATGTTTGGATCGAAAGAATGAAATGAATGAATGAATAGAATAGAAAAAGGAATAAAATAGAAAATAAAATGATTTATTCTATTCTAGTTAAATTAATGAGTTGTTTCATACCATTTTTCAAGAATTAAAATTTATAAATTTGAGAGGGATGTAAATGATCTATTTTGTTCTAATAGAACAACCAAATATAATTTTTTTATTCCATAAAAAATGAATTATTCAATTTTTACATTTATTTTTCCAATCCAATCATATCATTACGGTCTAGTTTAACTTAATTTAACAGAAAGAAGAAAATATTCCAAGTGGCATTATCTGCTCACCCATCAACTTTCCAGTGGGGCTTGAGAAGGACAAGCCGCTGGTGAGCTGGATAATGAGTGAGAGCATAACGGAAACAATTTTTTTAACACCTTTTTCTCTATTCTTTATTTATTTATTTTTATTTTTATTATTATTTTAAATAAGACTCGTATTTAAAAATTTTATTTTTTCGTGAGAGAAGTGAAATTTAATTAGACAGATGAGCATGCATGGGTGGCATTTATTTTATTTAAAGATTGGTAGAAATAACTGTGGTTTATTCGTTAATATTGTGAGATTTTATTTTATTTAAATATAAGTATAAACTGTGTTTATTTTATTTAAACGAAATCAAGGGGAAAGAAAAAATGACACGGCTTATATAATTAAATTTATTTATAGCTCAACAACCACCAACATTCCGACAAAAATGTGTGTATGATTTGTACTAAATTGGATGGTGAGCCATCTTCATCACCCGGCATAGGCGGCGTGGCATGCACGTGATCTCCCCCAACAAGCATTGTGTGCCTTTAATTAACTTCAATCCAATTATTATTATTTTTCCCTTTCATTTCATGGACATATATAGGTGATTGTAAACTGTTGCATTTGTACACTTCTACGTGGTCTATTATGTGTCCACAACTCAGAAATAATTTAAGCCCTCAAACTTTTTCCCATTTTTATTTTATACCCACTTTTTTTCTTCTTTTTAATTTTTTGAAACAGTCCAAGAATAGATTGAAAATATTGTTGACGTCCAATTTTGCACAGGACAAAATCACCAAAAGAGCAGGCCAAAAAGTACGCCAATACATACTGAAAATATAAATTGTATTGTAAAGAAAGAACTCAAAATATAATAACACAAGAATTTAACGTGAAAACTCAAATCAGGAAAAAATCACGGGGGAGAGATCTCCGAAGTTCACTAGAATGATACTAAAAGTGTTGCAACATTCTCACGGGGGAAATACTCATTTGTGCATGGGTCGACGTTTACCGATATATGTCGACATATAATGATTTGTAACGAGATACGACAATGTTTCTTCATACACGCGGTGTATATGTCTACCCTTCGATATTTACCGACGTATATGAATGGTGCTTATGTGTTCATACTGTATATCACTATAACTCTGTGTATATCAGTGTGGGTTAGAGTGTGATCAAGATGAAGTATTTGGGTTGAACTGTATCTTTGGGGTTTAGTGTTTGTGAAGTATAATCTCCTTCTCTCTCTTCTCCGCGTGAGGTTTACTCAACTGATCATGATCCCCCTGTGTGTGCCGAAGTGTGACCAATGTGGAGTATTCTGATCTAATATTTGGCGTAATGGAGAAGATGATATCTTCTCCCTCTTCTCTGTAATGTGTCATGTCTTTCTCTTTTCCCCTCTCTGACTCCCTGTATATAAAGCATATAAAGTGACGCATCTCTTAATCTAATGTGTCTGTGAAGATATTTCTTGGTAATGTCCCACCGCCCAAAATCTCATAAAATAAATCTGTCACTATCTCTCCACTTGCATGACTTTACAAATATCTAAATAGTGAGTAATCACCTAAATATTTACACCCCAACAAATATATATATATATATATATTAAACTTGCAAATTAGATAGTACAAAAGAAAGAATAGAAATAAGAACTTTTTCATTACCTACACAAGAACTGAAAACTCAGAAGAATTGAATGAGCTAATCTAGTCCGAACACAAGACTCTTATTTGATAGAGTATAATTTTCTTACAAGTGTTTTCGTTACTGGATCTTATGATGATTAAAACTTGTTCTAGAGAGAATATTAATAAGAGAATTATATATATTTAAGTGTTTTGTAGACAAAACTTAATATATATATATATGCTTAAGAGAGAAGGGCCAGAATTAAGTAATTTAATTTCTTTAAAATTAATGAACCCTAACTAACTGACACACATATTTGATGGATGAATACATTTAGATATATGGTCTATAAACGATGCTAGTGATGCTAGTGTTAGTTCCCCGTCTAATCATTTTCAAATTAAGTGGTCCCTAATTATGACCAAATCAAAAATCAACTTTTAATCCGCATGTTTAGTCTTATTCGTTCACCGGCTAACTATAGAAGACCATGTATAGCCTCATATATTTATTCGACCAACAATTCTAGATTGGGTTAACAAGAATTGTAGATATACATTGGCTCTAAAATAGCGGTAATTAATTGTGTATAAATAAATATTCCCTATGTTTCCCAAGAAGAGTATTATACATGTTACGTAGGCCAAGACTTGCATGACTTAACAATAGGATATAAAGAATATATATATATATATATATATATATATATATATATATATATATATATATGTGTGTGTGTGTGTGTGTGTGTGTGTGTGTGTGTGTGTGTGTGGAGTGATCTATAATATTTATTTGTTACGGATCAATAATAGGCAAATAACATATAGTCTCTTCATTCTAACAAGCAACAGTGGAGATTAAAAAAAAAAATCTTGACGTCCCCTAGTATTACTAGGGGACGGAATAATGACAAATATGCCCTTAAAGTAAACTGTTTGGTCTAAAGTGAACTGTTTGGTCCAACTATGATGGTAAATTAAATCAACATCTACTATACATACTAGCGGACGCGAGTCAAAGTTTTCACTACATTGTTAAAAGATAAAAAATTGGGAAAACAGATGCATCCCTAATTACAGCAATTCTCCGGGCGATTTCAGCAAAGTTTCATCGCCAACCCATCGATCGGCGATGATCCAACTGCTTGGCAAGAAACCAACGAAGATTTGTGTTATACATCAAGTTTATCATCATTTAATCAATAAGTTTTTCATGTTATTTGGTTAATAATGTTTCATCAGAGTTATAAAACGACCTTAACATAGGGGTCTTTCATGTACTAGAGTTCATTCATATCTCATAAAATCAGAATTTTGGATGAATTTGGGTTTCTAATTTAATAGTTCTTTAATTTAGAACAGTATCATTATAAAAGCTTGTTGAAGATTGTCTTAGATTTTGCACAGATTTGAAAATTAAATTGCAAGATATAAATGGATTTGATCTTGATTTTGGTTCCATGAAATATGGGATTTGATTTTGAAAAAAGAAAATAGTCGAGAGCTAGCAACTAGAAAGAGAAAGGAGCTAGAGAAGCTTAGTGAGAAAAAAGAAGAGTGAAAGGTTTCTGAGAGAAATTAAACAGTTAGTTTATTTCTCAGTTGAGAGAGTTTGTAAGTCTTCATATTATTTTTAGTGAATTTCTCAGATCTCTCCCCGTGGTTTTTTTTTTCAGTTGAGTTTTCACGTAGAATTATTGTGTGTCATTATTTTTATCTCATACAGTTGTGTGCGTGTGTTATCTTAGTGTTTATTTTGTGAGCCTGATTTCTCAACAATTGGTATCAAGAGCTTTTGGTTCATGCCGTTGGTGTCTAGGAACGATCCGTTTATTGAGAAATCTCACATGTCACAAATACAAAGATGAAAAACACAAGTATGAGGTACGATGTTGAACCATTTGATGAAAAGTCCAATTTCGGTATTTGGCAGAGTACGGTCAAAGATGTATTAGTTCAACAAGGATTGGCAAAGGCACTAGAAGGGAATGAGAAGAAACCAGCAAATGTGACAGAAGACTAATGGGCAGAACTTGAAGTAAGGGACGTGGCAATAATCAGACTGAGTTTGGCGCCACAGATTAAATATCAAGTTTTGACAGAAACCTCTCCGAAAGACTTATGGGAGAAACTTGAGAAAGTTTACAAGTCGAAGTCTTTGTCAAACCGGTTATATTTGAAGAAGGAATTGTACCAACTTCGGATGGAAGAAGGGTCAGATTTGACCAATCATATTAATGATTTTAATAGATTGGTGACCCAGCTTACTAGTATAGATGTGAAGCTGGATGAAGAAGATAAAGCCTTGTTGCTTCTAGTCTCTCTACTAGATTCATACTCAACTCTCCAGACTACTCTCCTTATAGGGAAGGAAAAACTTGCAGTTGACGATGTGATGTCAGCAGTCCTGGACCAGGATAAGTTCAGGGGGAACTACTTCCAGAGATCAAGGAGACAATCTTCTTGCATTTTCAGATGGGCGTGGCAGGGGTCTTAATCGAAAAAAGAATTTTGGCAAGGAACGAGGAAGGTCTAAATCGAGATCAGGCAAGAAGGATATATCTCATGTTGAGTGTTATCATTGCCACGAGAAGGGCCACTTCAAAAATAAGTGTCCATTGTTGAAAAAGGAGAACAAGAAGAAAGGTAAGCAGATTGAAAATTTTGCTAATGTTGTTGAGAAAACGGATGTTTGCAGCGACGGAGAGCTGTACATATTGGCAGAAAATGAAGCTTCACGAGGTGATCTCTTATCCGTTAGAGGCAGTAGCAGCCTTACAGATTGGTACGTGGATTTCGGTTGTTCTTTTCATATGTCCCCTCACAGGGATTGGTTTGATACTTTTACATCCTGCAATGGTGGTTCGTGATATTGGGTAACAATGCAATCTGCAAAGTTACCGGGATAGGCACCATCAAAGTTAAAATGTTTGATGGGGTTGTCAGAACATTAGGTGATGTAAGTTATATTCCAGAATTAAAAAAGAGCTTACTATCGGTTGGAGTACTTGACTCTATAGGTTGTAGTATCTCAGTCAGAGATGGTGTCATAAAAATTACCAATGGTTCAATGGTAATTATGAAGGGTCAGAAAAGGGCACCCTCTACAAGTTGATAGGGGACACAGTTACTGGTGGTGCAACGATTTCTGTGCAGGATAATTCCAACAGTGATTGCACAGAATTATGGCACATGCGACTTGGTCACTTGAGTGAAGGTGGAATGAAAGAACTTCACAAAAGGCAGTTGTTGAAAGGTGTCAAAACGTGCAGTTTGGAATTTTACAAGTTTTGTTTATACGGCAAACAACGAAGGGTCGGCTTCAAGGCATGAGCACATATCAGTAAAAATGTACTTGATTATGTACATTCAGATGTTTGGGGCCCGATCAAGGATACGTCAATGGGTGGAGCCCATTATTTTGTCAGCTTCATAAATGATTACTCCAGAAAGGTGTGGGTGTATTTTATGAAGCAGAAGTCCGAGCTTTTAAGAATCTTTAAACAGTGGAAAGCTAAAGTAGAAAATCAGATCGAAAAGAAACTAAAGTATTTCAGATCAGATAATGGCATGGAATACAAGGACAAGTCATTCCTACAGTTCTACCAGTATGAAGGTATCACCAGACACTTCTCAGTTAAAAGAACTCCAGAGAAAAATGGGATTGTAGAGAGAATGAACAAAACTTTGTTGGAACAAGCCAGATGTATGAGGTTGAATGCAAGATTGTCCAATAATTTCTGGGCCAAGGCAGTCAACATAGCTTGTTATCTAATAAATAGATCCCCTTCAGCTAGAATTAATTACAAAATCCCCGAGGAGGTATGGACTGGGAAACCAGTTGATTTTTCTGTATTGAAAATCTTTGGTTGTTTAGCTTATGTTCATCTGCTGGTCGAGGAGCGACAATCCAAACTTAATCCATGGTCAAAGGAGTGCATTTTCCTTGGATATGAAGATGGAGTCAAGGGATACAAGTTATAGGATCCAGTATCCAAGAAGAAGGTTGTTAGCAAAGATGTGGTTTTCAATGAAAAACACATGCTGAACAAATTCGAGAATGAAGAATCTATAACAAATGAATTGCAAAAACACCCAGTTGAGGTGGAGCTTCCTGAAGAGACCAAAGAAGCTGAAGAGATTGAAAATGATCAACCTTCAGATCCCCGAGAGAGGTCCTATAATCTTGTTAGAGATCGGGAAAGGCGAGTTAGCAAACCAGTGTCTAGATATGAGTTTAAAGACATGGTTACCTTTGCCTTGATTGTAGGTATTAGAGATCCAATTAGCTATCAGGATGTTATTTAGTCCAAGGATAATGATAAATGGGCGATAGCGATGGCAGAAGAGATGGAGTCTTTACAGAAGAACCAAACTTGGGAGTTAGTTCAACTTCTAAAAGAATTAAAGGCTATAAGATGTAAGTGGGTGTTCAGGAAAAAGAAAGCTCAGTCCAATAAAGAAGGTGAAAGATTTAAGGCCAGATTGGTGGCAAAGGGATTCTCTCAAAGAGAAGGAATCGACTACAATGAGATCTTCTCAATAGTTGTGAAACACACATCAATTCGGTTGATCTTATTTATTGTAGCATCATAGGATATGGAGTTAAAGCAGCTTAATGTGAAAACAACTTTTCTCCATGGTGATTTAGAAGAAAAGATCTACATGAAGCAACTAGAGGGGTTTATTGAACCAAGGAAAGAAGGCTTAGTTTATAGCTTGAAAAAGTCTCTCTATGGTTTGAAGCAGTCCTCGAGACAGTGGTACATGCGGTTTGATAGCTTCATGGTGTCTCATGGTTACTCTCGTTCTGAGTATGATTCATGTGTGTATTTCAGATCGCTTGATGATGGCTCTCTAGTACTGCTGACATTATATGTCGATGACATGTTGATAGAAGCAAAGAGGATGATAGATATTATTCAGTTGAAGAATTTATTGAGCAGTTAATTTAAAATGAAGGATCTTGGGTTAGCCAAGAAGATCCTAGGTAAGGAAATTCACAGAGATCGTCAGGTGGGAAAGGTGTGGTTAACTCAGAAATGATATGTGCAAGAGCTCTTAGAGAGGTTTAACATGTACAATGCTAAACCAGTTAGCACTCCGTTGACAACACATTTCAAGTTATCTTCACAGTTGGGCCCACAGACAGAGGATGAGGAGGAGTCTATGTCCAAAGTACCGTATGCAAATGCGATGGGTTGTCTCATGTATGCCATGGTATGTACAAGGCTAGATATCTCACATACAGTAAGTATGGTTAACAAGTATATAGCAAATCCAGGGAAAGAGCATTGGAATGCTGTTAAATGGATTTTTCGTTATCTAGCAGGAACAATCAATTATGGTCTTATGTTTAATCGCGATACTGCGAGAAGTAAGGTTACAGGGTTTGTTGATTCGGATTATGCTGGAGACCTAGATTCAAGGAAATCTACGATAGGGTTTGTATACACCTTTTATGGAGGATGTATATGTTGGAGGTCAGTGTTACAGTCTACGGTAGCATTATCAACAATAGAGGCTGAGTTTATGACATTGACAGATGTAGGCAATGAGGCTTTGTGGCTAAAGGGATTAGTTGAAAAACTAGGTTTCAAGCAGGGCAATATCCATATACAATGTGATAGTCAAAGTGCTATTCATTTAGCAAAGAACCAGGTGTTCTACGCCAGGACCAAACATATTATAGATGTTCAGTATCACAAAATTTGTGAGTGGCTGAATAATGGTGTCATTGCAGTTCGCAAAATTCACACAAAGGAAAATGCTGCAGATATGCTCACAAAATCAATTACAGCTGAACAGTTCAAGCATTGCTTGGACTTAGTTCACTTCATCAATTGCTGAGTTCGTAGTGGAGTATCCAGGGAGAAGGATACATTCACAGACACGAAGAAGTTCACAATACGTAGTATTTGGAGAATATGAGCCAATGTGGAGATTGTTGAAGATTGTCTCAGATTTTGCAAAGATTTGAAAATTAAATTGCAAGATATGGATGGATTTGATCTTGATTTGGCTCCATGAAATATAGGATTTAATTTTGAAAAAAAAAAAGCCGAGAGCTAGCAACTAGAAAGAGAAAGGAGCTAGAGAAGCTTAGTGAGAGAAAAGGAGAGTGAAAGGGTTATGAGAGAAATTAAACAGTTAGTTTATTTCTCAGTTGAGAGAGTTTGTAAGTATTCATATTATTTTTAGTGAATTTCTCAGATCTCTTCTCGTGATTTTTTCTCAGTTGAGTTTTCACGTAAAATTATTGTGTGTCATTATTTTTATCTCATACAGTTGTATGCGTGTGTTATCTTAGTGTTTATTTTGTGAACCCGATTTCTCAACAAAGCTTTTGTATGGTTTTGAAAGCAGGAAGCTTCTTTGATGGATTACTTTAGTGGGATTAATTTGTTTGTTGTAGAAATCTTGTTAATCCAACACCAATAGTTTCCAAGTCGCTTGAAATTTGTATTACCAGTTGATTTCGTGTATAAGTTGAATACTGTTTACTGCTATCCGTCCACTAGTTATACTAGCAGACTTGGAATAAACATCTGTTACTGATCCTACTGTCGAGGGGTAAAATGGACAATATGTTATTATTATTCTATCTGCTAATATTACTAGCGGACGTCAAGATTTTTTTTTTAATCTCCACTGTTACTTGTTAGAATGAAGGGATTAGATGCTATTTGCCCATTATTGATTCATAGCATCTATTTGCTATGGATCAATCCCTTATATATATATAGGGGCCGCATCCACAACAATCGGTTGCTGGGAGTACTGTTGTAGCAATCAATATAGGGACAAATTGGCTTTAGTGGTAGCAACTTTTTCAAGCCAATTTGTGGTTGTTAGAACGGTATTTTTAGTAACCAGTTGTTATGGATGTCTTACCATATATATGGGTGTGTGTGTATTTTAATTTGTACACTACACCAGAATTGGAGACCCAATATTTTCTTGATGTTCTCTACTGATGTATGATATTGTTCCGTACCTCTGTTATGTGTCTCGGAGACTCGATCATCTGTTATTAGGTTTTGCATGGTTTTGCTAATCTATTCTATATAAGCTTTTATTTGATTACCAAAAGATAAGTGAGCCAAATTATAGCAAAATGATCAGTCATAAAGTTCTAATTGAGCTTAACTAAAATCTACAAGCAATTTTTTTTTAAACATGTGAATTATCTAGGTTATAGAGACGTCCAAACATCACATTTAATTAAATTTGTTTTTTTATTACTTAAAAGAGATTTATTTTTTGTTCTGAACTCTTATCATTAAAACAAAATGAAAAATCACAATATGAATTGTTAAAGGTATATTTGTCTACGTAAAGAAAATTTCCATGGCCCTGTACTTTTTGCTGGCTAATATCACCTACCTTGTTTATATTTCCTAAGTTATACAGGGACCAAATATATATATATATATATATATATATATATATATATATATATATATATATATATATATATATATATATATATATATATATATATATATATTCCCACTAATTTATGTTTTTATTGGAATGTGATCAATGACCATGCAACGTTGAGGTTAAGATACTTTACACCGAGTAACATACGCGCATCTTTGAGTATCTTTGTCCTGGCTTTGTTCTATTTTGTTCAAAATTTTGTATTAAAGAGTTTAAGGTAAACTATATTTTTTTAATTCCGTGCATCGAGTGTCAATCATATAAAATCCATGTGACGAGGTAGTTAAAGTTACGACGTTATATAGTGTAAGACTAAAATATTATACTTTATTTGTCTTAAAATATAAATTTAGTATTAATTTTTTAAAAGCAAATTCAGATATTTTTAAATAAAAAATCAATATAAATTTGTTAAATTTTTAATAATACATAAATTATCTAAAAAATATAATGAAGTATAGGATTTATTTTAATTAAAAATTAAAAGAATGATATTAATTTTAAATTAAATATATCTCTTATTGAGTCTAAAAAATCTTGATCTTATATTTTAAAATTTTAAAAATATATTGTACAAATATGTACTATATATGTATGCGTCTCTATGTCGCTATCATTATATATTGTGTAAGATTACTTGATTACAAGTCATGATGAGCATCCAGGTCTATTATACAGTACTCCTTCTATTTTAAAATTAAAAATATAATTTAATTTTTGAGATTAAAAGATAATATATTTAATTTTAAATTAAAATAGTATATTTACTTTTAAATTAAAATAAATTTATTTAATTTTAGTTGATACTATTTATATAATCGTATAGTGCATAACAAAAACTATTAATTACAAAATTTATTTTATTTTAAACTTTTATGAGTTATAGCAATTTTAAAATTTAATATTTCGCCGTTTAATTTGAAAAATTAAATTATATCTCTAATTTTAAAACGGAGATAGTATAAGATTAAAGAATAAAAAGGTAGAAACATTCCCAATTAAATTGGTTCCTTTATACTATTAATAATGAGTTCAATATTAAGGGCACTTGTTTAAAAAGTTAGTGACAGATATAAATAGATTGATTAATGATTTTCTTATTGAGAATAATGATTAAGCATGCCATAATCAACTTCGACCCACTGTGGCTGTGTACCTTAATTAAGAATTTGAGGTACTAGAAAATAAAAACATTCAAGGTAAAAGTTGATATTCGTCCAACGGAACTGCATGCTCCTCCAAAAAAATGATAAAAAAATTCGGTACTTGATGCTAATGCTCTTAATTTATTGTTTACAACTATCTTTTTGCAATGAACTGACAAAATATTACTATATTTATTACGAGGAGAATAGTAATTAATGTTATTGCTTAATCAAGGAAATTGAATTTCATTACATGAATAACTTGAACTTAATTCAGTTATAAATATAATTACTCACATTTTATAAACAATATTTTAATCATATTTTCGTTTTCATAATTATAATAAAATTAAATACCCTTTTAAAGTAAAACCATTAGCAACTTTTTTCTATTTCCCTATACGACTTGAATTTTTATTGTCCTCGTAAATTTAATTATATTATTATTTTATTGTTTTTAATTTAAAACTTTTATGTTTTTTTATTTAATACTTTAATTTTATAAATATTTTATTTTATTCCCGCACTAGTTACACATGCCATCGAGTGTTATGCATATATAATTTTAGTAGCTGCAGGATAGACATGCACAGTAGGCCGGACTGGTCCGGCCTGGCCTGGGCTGGTAGGCTTTGACCGTTGACCAGGTCAGGCCGGGCTTTGACTTTTGGGCCTGCAGGCCGGGCCGGGCCGGGCTTCTCGATCGAAATCTGGCCTTTTGAGGCCTGTAGGCCAGGCCGGGCCAGGCTTTAGGCCGGGCCGGGCCAAGCCAGGCCTTGGGCCGGCCCAGGGTAGGTCAGGCTAATCCTTGGGCCGGGCCGGGCCAGGCCAGTCCTTGGGCCGGGCCAGGCCAGTCCTTGGGCCGGGTCAGGACAGGCCTAAAAATGTAATCAACTAATTTTTAATGTGAAATATAAATATTAAATAAACTAACTACTATATTAATTAAATGTATTGACAAAAAATTAAAAATGAGTAATTAATCAATAATAAATAATGAGTCGGTTACAAATATTTTGCTTCAAAATATTTTTAAAATGTCTTCAAAATTCAAATCTTCAAAAAATATATCTTCCTATCTTCAAAATTTATCTCTTCGTTATATCTTCAAGAAACATATCTTCAGTCTTAAGAAAAAATATATATCTTCAATATTCATGGATGTACAATTTCGTCAGTTTTTACTCCAACTTCGAGATCTTCTGAGCTATCTTGATCGTCTATTACATCTTGTACTATTCTTTGTGCGGAAAAATAATCTCTATAATAAATGCATATCTCCAACGATTCTGAGCTAAGTCTACTTCTCTTTTCATCCAATACCCTGCCAGATAAAGAAAATTATTGATGAATTTATTTATCTAACTTTTTAAAAAAATTAATCTTGAAAATTTGAGTAGTATATTTTTAGATAATTTATAATTATATTGAATCAATTTTAAATTTAAATATATTTTAAAATTAATTTTAGAATACCTAAATTAATTAATTCTATTTTGAAACTGAAAAAGTTGTACAACATTAACCGGATTTGTCAACCAATTGTGATTAGTACAATGAACAGAAAAGCCAAACAAAGTTTTTCAAAGTTTATTATTTCCCTACAATGAACTATTTCTTCCCTTCATCCGTCTTTTTGCTGCTTATATATATCAAGTTATAGTCTATAGTTAAAATGAATTAGCTAGGCTGGGCAGGCTGGGCCGGGCCGGTCCTCTGCGTAGGCCAGGCCAGGCCGGTCTTTTTCGTAGGCCGGGCCAGGCCGAGCTTTTTCGTGGGCCAGGCCGGGCTTTTTCGTAGGCGGGGTCAGGCCGGGCTTTTTGGTAGGCCGGGCCAGGCCAGGCTTTTACGTCAAAATAGCAGCCTGTTCAAAGACTGTAGGCCGGACCGGCCCGGTCCGGGCTTTGACCAGGCCGGGCTTTGACCAGGCCGGGCTCAAGCCAGGCCAGGCCGGCCTGTGGGCCGTAGGCCTTTTGTGCATCCCTACTGCAGGATATATAGTGATAATTATAAAGGACATTACACACACATATATATATATAGGAATACAAGCTTTTTTTGTTGCTAAATTATAGTAATATAAGTTCCCAACTCATGATTGATTTATTAGGAAGTGTGAAGCAAAGGGGCAGGAATGATTGGATGAATGGAAATGGGAAACACCCGATCATCTTTTTCTTTTTACTAGTAATTCCTTTGATTTTTCTTTTTGACCTACACGTCCCAGCTCAGTCACTTTCTCTAGATCTCCACCGTATAATGTCTTTACGAATTGATGATACAGATCACCACATGTTCAACCACGATATTAAATTTTTTTAAAAATCTATCCAAAACTAAAGTTTAAAAAAGCAAAAGGAAAATATATTTTCCTAAAGAAATTGGAGTAGGAACTTATAATTGAACCCTTGTAAAAGCAAGAATTTTCATAAAGGACACTGCTTTTCCGTAGCCCACCCATATAATTCCCACTCATTATGTTTGTTGCTTAATTAAAAGATTGTCACTCCCTCTCTCCGTCTCTCTCTCTCATATTTTAGCTAACAAATTAAACCTAGCTGCTAGCTCCTATCTGGAAAGGAAATACTCCATGCTACAACACTTGCATAGATATAGCTAGTGACTAACAACGAGAGAGAGAAAGAAAAAAACTGAAAAAAAGACCCACAAGTGAGTCATCTACAGATAGATATGTACTAGCCAGATCAAACCCAAAAATAGAAAAATAAATAATAAATTTAGTATATGATCATGGAAGGAGAATATGGTATGCACCGGCCAAATATTCCATTACAATTACTAGAGAAAAGAGGAGAAGAAGAAGAAGCTTGCTCAAGCTCCGGTGGCTATCCCTCCTTGGCCATCTCCGGCAGCGGCGGGGAAACAAATTTATGTCCAGCCAAAAAGCCACCGCCTAAGAGAGCCTCCACAAAAGATAGGCACACCAAGGTTGACGGCCGTGGACGCCGGATCCGCATGCCTGCCACGTGCGCCGCTAGGGTTTTCCAGCTCACCAGGGAACTAGGCCACAAGTCTGACGGCGAAACCATCGAGTGGCTGCTCCAGCAAGCGGAGCCGGCAGTTATCGCCGCCACCGGGACCGGAACCATTCCTGCCAATTTTACTTCACTTAATATATCTCTTAGAAGCTCTGGTTCAACTATGTCAGCTCCATTATTGAGGTCTAGTTATTTGCACTCAAGCTTTGCTAATTCTTCGATTCGGAGCGAATGGGAAAGAAGTATTGAAGAGGCACATCGGAGAATTTTATACCCAGGAGCTGGAGGAGATCAAAATTTTGTTCCATCTTACTATATGAGTCTGAATTCTATGTTACAAGCTAAACAAGAGCTGCGTGACAGTACGTGCCTAGACCATGTGGCTGAAAACGATGAGGATCAGGCCGTTACGGGGCGAAAAAGGAGATCAGACGACCAAGATTTGTCATTGCAAGATCATATTGGATCGGATAATTATATGTTGCAGTCGAGCTCCGGGACAATTCCCGCGTCCGGTCAAGGTCAAACTCCGGCGACGAATTTTTTAATGGTCACAAATCCTAGTAACCAATTAGTGATGAGTGGTGCTCATGACCCTATGTGGACATTTCCTAATTCTGCTACTACCGCTAATAGTAGTAATAATATGTACAGAGGAATAGGAGGAGGAGGTTCAGGGTTACATTTTATGAATTTTCAGAGTCCAATGACTTTCTTGCCTAGCCAACAACTGGGTTTGGGCAATGGAGGCGGTGGTTCCGTTGCGAATGGAAATAATTTGGGCATGCTTGCCGCGCTTAATTCGTTTAGGCCGATCTCGGGTTCCGAGGTTTCTGAGTCTCAAGCAAGCGGGTTTGATCGGATTGATACAACTACCTAGCTGCTCATCACTCCTAGCTAGATCAATCACAAAAGTATTCTATGGATTGATGATTTCTTTTAATTTGGTTACTAAAATATATTTGAAGGAATTGCAGATTGCCATATAGTACTAAATTCTAGTTTGATTACTTAATTCGTACGGTTTAAATTAAGGTTGGAGTTTATAACTCGACTTCGATATGATTACTTTATAAATTTATTTATATGGGATTTATTTAAGTACTAGTCTACCAGCTTGAAGACCATGATATTTATGGCCTCTTTTCGACCATCCAATAATATATGTTGTTGATATATAATACAGCATGTTGTGTGTTTTGAAGCCTAATGTGCTACATGCTTTAGATTCAAGAAAGTGACTAATTAATTAATTTAATCTTCGCATTAATAACTACTTAATATAACTGTAGGATTTTTCTCAACTACGCCCGTACTAATTGGCTTGGAGTTATTAGACAGGTTTAACAAACTCATGATGCCTGATAATATCACTTCTCTAACCATTCCTTTAGCTTATATTTGTACTAATTTGTGTTATATTAACTTAGAAAAAGATTAACCCCACCCACTTTCGTAATCTGTTGTCAAATCAGTTCCATGCATATCATCATATCATAGTACTGCATCTGTGATCAAGGTTCCATCAACAACCAATCCCATATATATATATATACGTATACAGGAGATAAGTTAGACGACGGGTGTGACAACTTTTTAAGATATATTTAACAATAATTTTCTTTGTATACTTATTATATTAATGACATTTTTTTTTGTAATTTTATATATTAACTCATCAAACAAAATTATATTGTCTTGGACTGATTGTCACACAGTTAACAAACCGCGACAACCACACACACACACACACACACATATATATATATATATATATATATATATATATATGACAACTGTACAGCCCACTCATGCATTTTTTTTCATCAACTTTTTTCAGATGAGAGCCTGTGCTAGTACGTTTGCTGCTAAACTTCTCAAAACTCATGCATGCTATATCATTACTGTTGATCAGTAATATACCCAGTGTACCACCAAAATTATTCCTCTTTCATATAAGGTGTCTGCATGTAGAGTTAAAGAGTTACTTATCCTACTACACTACAGCTAACTCGATCTCCAGCCCTTTTGATGTTTAGAATTAGGGTAATCGATAAGCTGGCATGTATTCTTTTTTTTATAAAAAATCTGCTTGCTTCGCTGTTATTTGGCCACTAAGCACAGATGTACAAGGTCATATCTTGCTTGCAAGAGAGTATACATACACATATGTGTATGTACAGATATTCTCTGAATATATAGCCGTATGTGTTGTTCCAAGTTTCATATGTACGTATCTCTTTCCAAATGGAATATTCCTCCTGGAATTATTGTAGCAAGATGTTTCCCTTATAGGCGAGAAATTTCATACCTCGCTAGAGTTCGTGTGCAGTATTGATAGAGAATGTGAGAAATCTGCAAAGAGTACGGAATCGATCGGGAGATTGGAGAGGGAAGAAAAATCGGTGAACAACTACTCGAATAACATGTGACAGAACTCTCGGGGTCTCGACGTAATCACTAGTGTCAAAGGGTCTTGTCAGGTGTTTGGGGTTTCGAGTGAATTCGAGTTAAACTTGAGGATCCAAATGTATTCACGAGTGTCTCAGATGAAAACTCAATTCGAAGTCGCCAACAAGTTCGGAGAATCTTCGAACTCCCTTAAGTCCAGAGAGAATTCTCCAAGTGGCCAAAAGTCCCCTCTCTTATGAAGTGAGGGAGTATTTGTAGAATTCCCTAGCAAGGGTCATGTGTCAGGCATGTGACTTTAGGGGGAAATTCTAAAAATACCCTTAATAATAGAAAAATTCCTATAATGCCCTTAGTTATCCGAATAATGCCTATATCATTTAATTCTTCTAGCCACTGATTCAATCCCTTAATTGATTTCCAAAATGAGCTACCCTCACAAGCCTTCTGCCTTGGGACTCGTGATGGCATCTCTCAAGTCTCATTTTTCAAGATTCTTGTTATTCAATTTAGAAAATCAGGCCAAACATCTTTACCGTCAAAAAATCTAGGCACGGAGCGGGAACGGGCCACCCTAAGGGGTCGAACCATAGGGGGAGAACCCAGGGGGCCGAATCCTAGGGTTTCGTTTCTCCTTCAGTCCATTTCGTTTGTTTTGACTTTTCTTGATCGAATTTCGTCTGTTTCTCTTGATTCTTGTTCCTATGAAAAGTTTATCTTGTCATAGAGGAGTTAAGAGAAACCACTTCCAAGCCCTTACAAGCTTCCTTGGTTTTAGGTTCGTTAATCGATTCATCGGACCGCTCGAAACTTATTTGGAATAAAATTCTGGAAGGCAAAGCATCACGACCTTAGGAGGCCAACCTCTAAGGGGCAGAACCCTAAGGGTCCCTTAGGTTTTTTGTTTCATTTTTGTTCGTTTTCTTGTTTTATTCTTGTTTCGTCTCGGTAATTCAAATCAAGTTCAATCAAAGAAGTCATTGTCAGAATTCAACCTAAGGCGAGACCACCTAGGGTGGTCGAACCTTAGGGGGATGCCTTAGGTTTATGTCTTTTTCTTGTCCATTCTCGTTTTGTTAATCTTGTTTTGTTTTGGTAGTTCAAATCAAGTTCACTCTAAAAGAGATCGTCAAAACTTTGCATCAAAGCGAGACCACCTAAAGTGGTCGAACCCTAGTTTTTTTTATCTTTTGATTATTCATTCTTTGTTCATTATTTTTTTGTTCATTGATTTCTGCAACGACCACAAATATTACATCACATTGTAAATATAATTAAGAAATATTTATCAATTAAGTGAATTAATTTTTTATTTAACTATATTGTGCTTTCATGTTGATCATATGTTTATGTGAGAGTGTTTAATAAAGGAAAGTCCATTTAGTGTGTTAATTTAAACTAGTAGATTAACCTAAGACTTTTAATATCGATGATCTAGAAGCTAGAAACCCTAAGTGATGGTCCATTCAATTTTGTGTTTAAGAAAGTCTAATTGGATTATGTGTTTTGTTAATATTGCATTTAATTAAGCTTCATGTAAATTAATTGGTAGCTTGACAAATGTAATATGGTAGTCCAAAAATAAATTATTAAATTAGTAGTCCATGAATTAATAAATGATAACCCCATTGGGGTAGAATTAATTCATGATGTTATTTAACATCATGTGATTTAATTGGTAGCCCAACCAATTAAATACTAACTCAAGTGTTTGTAAGAGTAATTAATGTTGATAGTAGCCCAAGTTGGAAGTTGAATGTTTGAGCCCAATGAAAATTAATCATTAGCCCAAAACCCTAGCCCAATGCAAGGTCAAAAGTTGGTCAAGGTTGATACAAATTGGTGTGTGTGTGTGTGTGTGTGTGTGTATCTTTGTATTTTAGCAATAAAATTAAAGAATAATGGTTGGAAAAAGTGGAGAATGACTGGCACTTTGGGGAGGGTTCAATGCTCAAAATTGCCTAGAAAACTTAATCCCTCAAATTCCCCCCAAGGCCCATCAAATCCCCCCTAAATTATGGAATTGTGCTTGGTGATTAATTAGCTAAAAACACCCAATGTTGGTGGATTAGTGGAGTTTAAGTGCACTTAGTTAACTTCTATAAATAAGAGTCCTCTTCTAAAGGTGCAAGAGTTGGTTCACTTGGCTATCTTGTAGAGAGAGAAGTTAGAGACAAAAATGGAAGAACACTTAGGGTTCTTGAGATTTTATAAAAAGAAAACACCAAGAATGCTTGAAGGTTAGTGCACGACAGCTAGGGGGTGTTATTGGATGTCATCTAACACCGTCTCCTACTTTGGAAAAGCTAGAAAAAGAGTCATCAAGAGCAAAAGGTATAACATACCCTAAAAACCCTAGCTTTATGCTTCTCTTTGTGTCATATGTGATTTCTATGGTAGAAAACCATTTTCAAAACTCTAAATGTTTATATCCATGCTAGATTAGTAAATCTAGAGTTCAATGGGTTTAACATGTGTATTTATTATGAAAAGTTTAGCAAAAAGCATGAAAATAATTTTTACCGATGGAACCCTAATCAAACGTGTGATTCAAAACTTTATATTTTGAAATTGACAAATGATTTATGTGATTTTATTTCTTCACATGCTAGATATGTAAGTTAAAAGCAAAACCTAGTTGGAATCATGTTAAAATGATTTAAAATGAGTGAGATATGATTTTTGGAACCAAATGAGTTCACTGTCAAATCATAACACACAATAGTCCACTTTATGCAAATTTTTCGTGACTAAAATATGTCCAAAAATTTGATTCAATGATGGAATCTTGTAGTTAAAAAAGATACGAATCCAACAAAATCAATTTGAGGTCATTTGAATTTGTAGATTTTATTGTATTCAAGTTTGTGCAAATGAGGTAAAATCAGAAAACAAAACTGTCAAATCCCTATAAGCAAGTACCTAAGCGCCTGTTCCAGTGCCTTTGGGCTCCTAGGCGCCCTTGATGCTACTGTTTTGGTCTGTTGCTGCTTCGGGTCTTTTTAATTAATTAAATGGGTCGTATAATGTTTTAAATATTAATATAATTAAGGGAAATTTACACTTCCTAGTACATTATTAGAAAAAATTACAATAGAAGTGCATTAAAAAATATTTACAGAATTAATATATTTTTAATAATTTATTTCCAAAATTAGTGCAATTAATATTTGTTTATTTTTATTGGGTGTTTTAATAGGTTGCCATGTTAGCGGTTAGTTGCGTAATTTGTGGAAATTTAAATTACATGACTTTATCCTTTTTTCATTTATATGTATTGTTTACTGAAGCCATCGTTAGTTGGAAACCCTTATTTTGTAAGTTGGAAACTTTGAAGCAAAACTCATCTTCTTCTCTTTGTCGGTTTTCGTCTGCAATTGAGATCATCCTTTTCGTATTTACCGGTTATCGTTTGGACTCGACGTCGTTTTGGTTGTATTTGCCGGTTATCGTATTCTTCTTTCCTTATTGTTGTCGTCGTTGTTCGTTATCAGAAGTGAATTTTGGCTTTCGCCGATTGTTGCTATAGGTGATGAAGTGACTACCTAGTTTAATTTCTTATGTATTAAACTAGTATATGATGTAGTTTAGTCTTAAATCAAAACTTATTGTTGATTATTTAAATTTGTTACTTTTTGTTTGCCTCGGTTGAATTAGAAATTTCAATTTTAGTTTAGTCTGATATATGTGGTGATGCTGATGTAGTTATTGATTTAACTTGTTTTAATGTTCTTATAGTTTTGTATAGGATGGTTAATACGAGAAAGAATGTTGGGGGGATTATTGTTAAGAAAAATGATGGGAAGAGGAAAAGAAGTAGGGGGGATGATTCTAGTAGTGATGGGAATAAAACTATGGAGGATGGTGTGGGCAAGTCCCTTAAGTAGGGGAAGAAGGGAGTTTTTAAATCCCCTTTGAAGGATAAAAAATCAGGGAAATGTGTTTTGAAGGAGCGCAAGGAATTACTGGATTTGGATTCTGATTTTGAAGATCCTGCAAACAAAGATGGTAATGATGTGGAAAAATTTTCTAGCGCGAATATTATCCCCCGGCAAAAGCTTCTCAAGGTGTGCTATTTAAATTGTTTTTAAAAATATGGAATACTTAGGTGTTTTTGGCTACTTGTGAATCTGTTTGGAGAAATGGTGTTGTTATATTTGGTTACTGATGAATGAAAATTTGTTAAAATGGTTATATACCCTCCAATTTTAGTTTTGGTTACTGTTATATTATGATTTGGTTACTATGTTCTTTGTGTACACTATTTAGGGTGTTTAAATTATTTTTTGAAACCTGTTGATTGTGTTTTGGTTACTAGTTCTTATATACTTGGATACTACTGTAAGCTTTTTTATTGTGGTAATGTATTGTATATGCAATTTTGGGATTTATATTACAATGAGTGCCAACATAATTTCACTGCAAAAATCATTTATTGGTGTGATATGGAAGTGCCTAGTGTCATCACGAAGAAATTGACTGTAAATAAATTGGAACAGCTTGAGTTGACTTGTTTTGGGAAATTTATAAATGTTAGCGAGACGCAAATGTTTTCACAGTTAATCCATCAGGCTGTGGTTAGAGAAGTTTATCAAAGGGATAAGGGGGAGATGTGAATTTTTTTTGGTGAGAAAAGGGTAAGATTTAGGTTGCCCGAATTTTGTTTAATTTCTAGTTTGCGTTGGCAAGGAGATGAGGACATTTCTGCATTCAAGGGAAGAGAAATTCAGTTAGTGGCAAATCTTTTTAGAGATGAGATTGTTACCCGTTCTAGTATCGGGAAGATATATCGTGGGGCTGTATTTGATAATGATGAGGAGGCTGTCAAGATGTCTGTTATATTCCTAGTATTCAATTTCATACTGGCTACTGTTTTTAGAAAATCATGGGGATGAGGTATTGCTTAACTTTTTATCTTATGGGGACTTTGATAGTTATCCTTGGGAAAAATTTGCATTCGAACAGACGAAAAGGTCGTTATCCGTTGCTGTGAAGGGACAGTTAAAGAAGGGCAGGAATGTGTGTGTTATATACAATTTTTACAAAGATAGTTATTGTAGATATTATAAGTTGAATGGATTGCCCTATGTTTTTCAAGTTTTCTTGTTTGAAACAATTCTTACTCTTAAAGACCAGTGTTTATGTATTGACGATCAGCAGTCAGAAATTAGATTATTTAGATGGAAGGAATTAGGGAAGGCTCCTACATTTGACAAGTTGAATGATCTAGTCTTTGATTCTGGACAGGTATGTTGGTTATCATTTATATTATGTTTGGTTACCTTTATGTCTATAGTTGGTTACTAATATGAAGTTTTTATGTTTGTATACTTTTTTGTTTCTTTTAATTGTTCAATATTTTAAAGATGCTATATTTACTGTTCACACTTTGTTTCAGCTTAAGATTCAAATGTTCATTCATACGGCTGATGAGAATGATCGGTTGGATTTGAGTGGTTCTCAATTTTCACATGGACACGATGGTGGATCCAATGTTGATTATATAAAAGATGATAAAAACACAAAGGGTGTAGATCTTGGTTTTTCACTTTCTGATGTCAAAAATGTTGTCGATGCACGTGTGAGCCCTTTGGAGAAGAAGTTGGTTGAAATTAAGAAAGACATTGAGGATTTGGGGGCTGATTTGAAGAAAAAATTACGTGTTTTCTGTATCGAGATTTGTAGAGATATTAGTAAGATGTTGAGAAAGCAGTTAGGTGGCCGCCCTGATGTTAGTGATGCTGGGAAAAATGGTGGCGATGATGATACTAAATCTGATGAGGCCGATGACGTAGGTAATGGTTCGAACGATGCAAAACATTTTGTTTTAAAAACAAATGATGATGTTAGTGATACGAGTGGCAATCACAGTGGTGGATATTATGATAAGGTTAAACATATTTGTTTTTTTTTTTATTTTATGTTATACGCTTTTGGTTTATCGATTATTTATTATTATTATTTTTTTACAAATTGACATGAAGAATGACAATTCAACTCTTGATATTTTAAACTAGTCTTTTGGGAAAGAGGTCATTGTTTATAATCCTACTGAGGTTTGTATTTTTTTCAAACTCAGCTACCTTTGTAGATTGGATTGGTTACTTTATTATATTATTTCAGTTACTGCTTAGTCAGTTTGTAATTTGTAATTGAAGTTTTAATTGTATTTGTGACCTTTTTTCTAAATTTATAAAGGTAGGTACCATTGAGGAACAAAACAGTTCGGTGCTCGATGAAATGATTTTAACTACTCAAGATATAATTCATTGTGTTGAAGTGGAGAGAATTGCGTCCAAACCTTGTGCCAGACCGCTTTGTGCTTCTTCGAAGAGTGCGGCTTTCAGGAGTCCATATACAACGAGGTTTGGTTCTGCTGCTTCATCTGGTTCTGATATGGTTCCTTTAAAAATACGCAATGGTGTTTCTGCATTTCCCAATGTTTGCTTGGGTATGCCATCCCAATTTGAAAATGGATTGTTTGATCAATGGTACAAGATTGGATTAAATAACAGGAAAATGTATGTTATTTCACGTTACACAATAATATTATTTTTTTTAAAAAAATAATTTGTTTTATGTTACTTATATTCTTTTATATTAAAGGACTGAAAAATTCTCCGGACATCATGATAAGTTTGAACCTGCATTCAGTTTTGGGTCTGTTCTAATATCTTCTAAAATGTGGTTCTACAATTTAAAGACTCCTGGACAGTGGCTTGATCATAATGTAAGTATCTTGATTTGTGAAAATCTGTTGTGTTACCCTTCAATTCATTTCGTTGATTATATAAAGTGATTTTCTTATTTGATATTGCATTAAATTATTTTTGGTTACCTTATATATGTGTTTTGGTCACTAGGTTAGACAATATTAGTTACCTATATCAGAAAGTTTTATTTTATAGCTTATGAATTTTTGTTTGTTTATTGGTCCAGCATATCAACATTGCCTTATACTACTTCAGAAAATTGGCTAGACAGTCTGATATTGTATTAAATTATTTTTGGTTACCTTATATATGTGTTTTGGTCACTAGGTTAGACAATATTGGTTACCTGTATCAAAAAGTTATACTTTATAGCTTATGAATTTTTGTTTGTTTGTTGGTCCAGCATATCAACATTGTTTTCTACTACTTCAGGAAATTGGCTAGACACTATATTAAGATCAGGGTCACTACTAAAGATTGTTGGTTTCATGTGAAGTTGTCTGCTTTATATGGTCAATATTGTCTTAAAAATGCAGATGCGACTCTACTGTCGGGGGATTGTGATGTCGCTCAATACATTCATGGATATTTGATGGATATAAACACACCTTGGGTTAATGTTGACTTTATTATGTTTTTCATTCACATGACAGCTCCAGATCATTGGGTTTTATTGATCTTTGATGTGCATCGCAGAGTTTTAGTAGTTTACAATTCTCTTGGACCTACCAAGACAGTAATGCGAACAAAACATAATCGATGTTTGTGAGGCTTACATTTTCATTCTACCCATAATATTGTCTAAGTGTGGGTTTTGGAAGGGTAGGTTAGATATTGATTTTGATAGTGAACCATATCTTCACAAGGGGGAGCAGGAATAGTGGTTTGGTTGTCTATAATTTTTTATTTTTTTATACATGGTTTTATTTGGAAATTCATAAACATGTGTTATGGTTACTGACTTGTTATTGTTTAGTGAATTCTTATGTTAATGAAATTACGTATTTGATTATATTATTAATGGTTTGACATGATTTGTGTTTTCATATTGTGTTTTTTGGACTCTTTTATTTAGAGGTAACCAAATATGTACTTTCAATTTATTTTCTTCACTAATCAATTTTTCAAAGGACCTGAGAAGTAGCTTTATCAACTTTTGCTGCATTTGGGGAGTTGAATGCTATTTTTCATAGGGTAGAAGTCCATTTAGAGTTTGTTGGAATTGCAATTTCAGAATTTAGGACAGCTTCATGTCCAATACTATATTATGGAATAATATTGTAATTGTATAAGTCTGATCATATTGAACGTTGCGAAATTATAGTTTATGTATTACCAACTTGACTGTAATATTGGAATAATATTGTAATATAGTAGTGATAATATTGTATACTATAACATAAATTTGGTAATATTAAATAACTTATATTGATGTTTGGTTGTTTCTGAGTTGTTGTGTGGTTGTGTGGTCTGGTAATGGGTCACTTTTATTTTATGTTTTCAATATCCAGTCAAGTGTACTTAAGTTTGTGGTTTGTGTGGTTGGTGGAACAGTATAATGGGATGTGATTTTTTGGTGGTGTTTCAGTTACCCTACATTAATTATATACCTTTCTAGTAAACATAAGTAACCAAAATATATCTAATTTGTAACCATTATAATATGACAAAATATATCTCATTGGTAACCAAAATATATCTAATTGGTAACCATTTAAATATTTAACAAGTAAACATAAGTAACCAAATACTTATATGATAATAACCAATATATATCAAATTGGTAACCATTCTTATGTAACACATTATCTGCATTTAACTCATAATCAAATCCATGCGTCTAATGGTCTGGTTACCAATTAAATACGAAATAAGTACACCTAGGTAACCAAAGACATATATAAAGGTAACCAATTTAGAAATATCGTAGCAGCTACCTGTTGAAGACAGTTGCAATATTGTTTCATCCCCAGTTGGTTACAAAAATGAATACCACTGATAAATACCCACAATTGAAAATGAAATCCTAAAAACCACTTATTGAAATCCTAAAAGACAGTAGCAATTTGATCACTAATGGATTAGTCCAATAAATTTATTTATTCTATATTATCACTACTATATTGAGGAATAATATTGTAATAAGTTATTCATTTGTGAAAATTTGAAAAAAAAAATGCAAATTTTTTTATTCAATATTGTCTACAGCAATCTTGGTTACCTAACATCAATAAAAAAGTTACCATATGACTGTTAATTGGTTACTCACAGTAAACAAACAACTGTTTTTGACTAACACTTTTCTTTGCTGATGTACTATATCAAATATTCTTAGATCATAAAATTGGTGGATTACTGTATGTTTTCCTGTGGTGTCATTTTTCGTGGCATCTGCTGCATTTGTTTTGAATTTTGTTTTTAGATCCATGCTTGTACCTCCTTGTCTTTGGTCTTCTCGCTGGTCTTCTTATATTCGATGGTTTTACACATATGTTTCTTATTTTTTCTGGCACATCCCAATTCTCTTTGTCATCTAATGGTAGGATGGAAGCTGAATAAGTGTTTACCAAAGTTACTTTTGAGTATTTTTTCGAGCAAAATTTATAACAGCTCAAATTCCTTTTGCTGATAACAACAGCAGTGTGTGGACAAGGCATCTCGTGGTACTGAAATTTATAGCATGTGCATATCCTCTGTTTCATGTCCACAATAAAGTGTTTGTTGACATCGTAAACAATAAAAATCACTAAGTTTGATGTCTCAACCTAACACACAATTTAAGGATGTAGTTAGTATGTATAATCATTTTTTTTTAATTCTGAATAATTGAAGGAAAATTTCAAATGTTGGTTACTTTTTCAGCATATACATGTAACAAAAGGTTACCATAAAATGCAAATGCAACTTATGGTATACATGCATTTAATAATTTAAAAGGTGTATTACTAGCCTTAAGTTTCTTTGACTCAATGATATTAGATTGTAGTGTTCTTTCAGCTGTTGTGGAAAAGGTAGTGAATGTTGATATAACTGCTTGTTGGTTTGCGAAATACCATCTTTGAACCATACAACGGAGACATTCAACCATTGCTGTAACTGAAAGTTCCCTGATTCCTTTAATTGCATTGTTGATAGATTCGGCTATATTTGAAGTCATGGTTGAGTACCTGCTTATAGTCCCATAGAGCCTTGTGCATTTCTCTAACTTAACCTCTTCCTCCAAATATGTCCTTATTCAAGCATCAATTGC
This sequence comes from Hedera helix, assembly GCA_947179155.2. Taxonomy (NCBI): domain Eukaryota; kingdom Viridiplantae; phylum Streptophyta; class Magnoliopsida; order Apiales; family Araliaceae; genus Hedera; species Hedera helix. Next base: position 7,906,843 of record OX359275.1, on the reverse strand, counting down.
ATCAGGTTCAGTCATGTGTCTGTTGAATTGTTCAATAGTGTAAGCTCTACAGGCCCCGTTGCATGCTTTTTTTAGTTCTTCTCCTTTCTTTCTGAATCGTTTTTTTTTATTTTCCAAGACATGATATGTACATGAACCATGCATGACATCGGGGAACACAAAGTTCAGTCCCTGTACAATGGCTTCATGTTTATCTAAAACAATGCATTGGCCTTGTGACGGCCCGAGATCCCACCTTCCTTAATTAAGTCCAATTATATCTGGATATCATAATTATTAACTTTAACCCATATTAACAGGGATCTCGTGCGTTAAACTTAAACCTTTGACATTCAAAACCAATCTGTTGACCTTAAATTCGGTCCATATTTTTTTTTTTAACTTATTCTTACATTCCTTAAACCTGTCTTAGGATCACAACGTTTACTTACCCTTTTCTAGAACCTAGGTCAACCAGTTGTCAAATTGTGACCTGGTCCATTACAATTATCGAATCATATATTTATGATTTACATAGTCTGTCACCAAACATTTCGTCATGAACTAATCATATATGACCCCTTTTTTTATACCTATTTTGCACCTGATTCTGTGCACGTATACCTGTACACATACATAACCTGCTTACATATATCATCATGTTCGCTTGTACCTGTTCACATATCTCTGTACCATACATGTCCCTATCTGCTTATAACTGATCTATACACATGAGTTTATTACATATAATACTCATCTCACCATAATTCATAAACCTTACATTACTACTATCTTTCTCTGAATAATGCATACATGCATACTAATCCATCTCAACAGATTTACAACATTTGCTTTACATACACATTTCGCATATAACAAATTGTGTTCATGTTTATCCATGTATTTAGCACTCTGTACCTTTAGCGGCACCGGAACCTCCGGCCTTCTTGTGCTTTACCTGAAAAGTTAGTTTATAGCAAGAATGAGCATAAAGCTCAGCAAGTTAATCAGCTAACACATTACATGCTTACAATTTATATTTATGCGTCATGCATCCTTTACTTTATCATACTATGCTTAATTTCACATATTGCATTTAACAGTTAGATCACGTAATGGCACGGAGTGCACATCTCAATTATCACATAGTTCATGTAGGACAATTAGTATATTTAAGTCTGAAAAACTTGCATGTACGCCTTTATATACTTAACCTTTATTATCTCGCTTGGCCTTTCTATCCTTCATTGCATTGGGTTGTTACTTCGAGTGCTATCTGTAAACACACAATCTATATTCATCATTATAGGATCATAAACTCATTTAACTTGTCAAACTTAATTCATAATTACACGGCCATTTGTCTCTAATCATATTACGTTTGATGTATTATACTTTACATAAGTTAATAATACATCCTAGCTCGTTCCCGACCTTTTTCACAACCTTAACATGTTTTGGCTTGGCTTTAGGCATGTTATATTATGACATTCATTATCTCATTATACTACAACACCCTTTACATAGTTTATTTTTATCAATCTAGGGTTTACATAACTTATCTTTATCATTTAGTATCAAAACATTTCATTTCGGGTCAAAAATATCATTTTTTTTGAAATCTGGCAACCGCAGCCCCAGCCGGATTTTGGCCTAAGAAACCACGACCCTGGGCGTGACCTCTCAGCCAAACTTGGCCCCGACCGTGGTTTTGCCTACAAAACCATGGCCCCGGCCGTGGTCCTCTTTTCTGCCAAAAACTGAAATTTTGATTTTTGTTGCTGCTTTGGTGAATTTTAACTCCTTCACCATACATCCAATTAAGCTCAAATTTGGTACACATGTAGACCTCATACCATAGTATTTTATAAAATTTTCATTTGCCTCATTTGGCTCTTTAAAATTAGAGATACATTTGCCCATAGGAGGGTTGTTTAACTAACTTTCAGACTTAGAATTTTTCATAACTTCAAAAATTCAACTTTTGCAACTTTGTGATTTTTGGCCATAAGCTTTAAAATTCCATTCCGACACTTGACATAGCTCACATACATCATATATGACATGTCCCAACTTTCAAAACCGTAAAATTTTGCACGAGACGATTATTGTCCATAAAAATCCATTTTGATTCGAAACGATCGATTTCGATCGTTCGAATTGCCAATTCATTCAAATTGAAATCCGTTGATTACCAAATCGACTCTAACATGTGTAATAGCATAAAACTTAAGTGTTTGGCCTCATTTCACCTTTAATTCCTCAAATTTGCCAAAAATCACCTTTTGGTTGGATTTTCACTAGCTTTTCCAAAATTTTCATTTCCAAAACTTAACCTCCATTACAACTCTTGACTCTATACACTACATAGGCAGTCATATACATATTTAACGATTTCATAGGTCCATATAACTTTCATATGCACATTCTAGTGCACTTTACAAATTACAATTTGGTTTATACAAAAAGTATAGCCTAATATTGTAATTATCTATCATAAGTCATGCTTTTACACCGTTTATGCATCTAGCTTGCTATCTAGCACAATAATTTGCTTGCATATAACATAATTAACCTTTTAAACTAGGTTTTCACTACATCTAGCCCCATCTAACACATAGTTCTTCATGAATCATAACTTAATATTACATTTTCTTCAACAAAACATGTTTCTTTTCCATTAATTCACTTAGGATGATCTCTAACATCAAATCATACATATATCATGCATGTTCAACATCTTCATCTAGGGTTTAATCCAAATTTCTAATAATTAACTTATGATCATTCATTAAATCATAATTTCTAGCTTCAAAAACATACATACATAGTATATCACCTTTGTTACTCAACTTGAACACTTAGGGTTTCACATGAAACATGCTTTTAACATATAACCTCACAAAATCTTCACATATAACCTAAGATACATGCATGGGTTCCTCTATTTTTGTATTTAAATACTTAAATACTAAATTTTAAGACTTGAACATGATTATACCTTCTTGTATGCCAACCTTCTTTACATGGATAGCTTTCTCATGTCATGTTCTTCCATTTTTCTTCTTGCTCCTTGATCATTTGAGCTTCCTAGCTCGTGGATTCCTAGCTTTTCTCCATAACTTTCATGGGTTCTCCCTAGCTTTCTCTCTCTTTCTCTCTCACGTATGGCTCATGTTTTCCAGCAAAAATGAAGAAGGAAATTTGCTTTGCTAGCTTAAATAAATCTTAACCCAAGTTGGCTTAATTTGACTTAACCATAGCTAACATTAACTAAGGGCGTTTTGGTCATTTCACACTTTAAGTTAAGGGCATAGTTGACATTTCATCATTTAGGACATATAGGTCATTACTCAATTTGTCAAGGGTATCATTGTCTTTAGCCATAAAATCTAGGAATTTAATTCCTTTTAAATCATAACTTATTTAATTTCAATCCAATTCAAGTCCTTTTTGATCCAAACTTGTTTCACTATACTTGAATTTAATTCCACCATCAAATACACCATAATTGGCTTGTCCCATAACTCTTGTCACACTTCAAAATTCCAATTTCATCAATTACTTATAATAATTTCCAATAATTGCAAATTTACATATCCATTCATACTTAATTTTCTACGAACCCTTTTTGGTTCATCTTTAATCAATTTCAACTTCTGACCTCTCAATATAGTCAACTTGCTCACTTTTCACAAATTAAATTCCATTAATAACTTATTAATTACAATAATATTTGCCAAAATTCCATATTATTCCTTAAATTTCAATATCTATGAACCTTTCGATTCCACATAACCAAATTCCAATTTCCAATATCGCAATATCGTCAACTTGTTCATTTGTCCATAAATCACTTCCTCGAGGAGCGAACCTCAACCAGATTATCGAAATTCTTCATTATGATCCTTTAAAGCTCAAAGTGTCATCATTTCGACTTTAACATCTATTGCCTTATTTACTACACACACATGTGCTAATTCCCAACATACAGACAATTTACGTCCATTCTACTCATATTCGGGGTAATACCTTCCATTTCAACACATTGTAAAACTACACACCTCATTTCAACCAAAAATCAATTTAATCATAAAATCCTCAATTCCATTATTCTCTTCTTTCTATATTCAATTACATATACATTTACACATAATTAGTCTATTATCTACTAACACATCATTAACCGCATCATTTCTTTAATCATGAATGGACCAATTAGGTCGAACTGTTCCTTTTTCACTGCATATACATATCTACCTTAATTTGCTATTTTCATACCATCGTCTCTCCAGGCCTATTCATTTAGTTCATTATTAACCTTCATAACTAAAACTTATTTCGCAAATTCTTTGCTTATTTCCATTATTTCCTCAAATTTCAACTTTCCTTTCTTTATCAGATCAAATATACATATACACATATTCAACCTATCACATAGGTCATATATAGCACATTGATTAAATAATAATTCATATTTAATCTCCTTTATAAATTTTTGTCATTCAACAATAGGTTTTAACCATTAACCTTTACTTAATTAACCATAATCCTTAATTTTGAAATTCTGAAAAATTATGGGGTGTCACATTTCCCTAACTCCACAAACCTTTCTCAAATTAACGAAAAATCATCTCCAAGAGGATTCATTTTCACTGTCAACCACTACAAAAGCAATCAGAATAATGTTTCTGTTTGCGTCCTGGGTGCTTTCTATAAGGAGTGTCCCCCCGTATGTTGATTGTATGAATGTGCCATCAATTACAACGATTGAGAAGCAATGATGCCATGCTTCAATGGATGCTCCCATGGCAAAGAATAGATACTTGAAACGACTATTTGTTTCCAACTCCATGGCTATGATTGAACCTGATATGAAATTTATGTATATATTGATTACCAACAACAAAACATGGGTATATTTTTTTTTTTCATATAACAGTTGGTAACCAAACCTTCATATAAAGGTAACCAAATCAGTTTTATTGGGTTACCAAGTAATTATATTAAATTTAAGAAGAATTTCCAACTGTTACCTGAATTTGTTTTTTTTAACATGTGCAACCATGATGGGATCAGAGAGTAATCGTGTGGATTTTCTCATAGTTTTTCCAATGCTTTTTCCTTTGCCTTCCAAGCTTTTTGGTAAGAGATAGATACATTATGCTCTGTTATCATGTCTTTCACAATATCTGTTAGTGTGTATATTTTCTTAAGGTTTGTTAATCTATGCATTATGCATTCACTAACCAACTCACTGTTTTCTTGTCTGTGATCTCCCAGCAGTATGTCGGATGAACAAGTGTGGATATCATTGAATTCTCTCATCTTGAACATACTGGTTTTCCAAAACTTTGATGCTCTCAACTTCCATTTGTAATTTTCATTCTCTATACATACTAGCACAAAGTCTCTACCACTTGTTCTTTTAACCTTGTGTTGTCGATTTTGCCTGATTGAATGTAGTCTTATTTCTTGTGCTAGAATTTTTTTGTCTTTATAAGTTTGATGTACTTTAACTTCAAATACATTTGGATTTGATATGACCTCATCAGATTGTTCTTCCGTGTATGCGCCGTCTTGTTGTCTGTCTTGTTCTTGATCAATAGCTTCGATCACAAGCTGCTCAGCATATAGTGTTCCAATTAAATCATCATGTGTTGCAAGTGGTATAAGTTTTGAATTCCATTGTGTCGATATGCTTGACGTTACAACTTGGTTACTATAGTATTCTACATTCCTCAAGTTCTGTAAGATTGTACGGCCTCCATCGTTGTGTACATTATTTTCCTTGTTCATCTGATTTTCTAGTGACTTCCATAAATAATCTGAAGGTTGCTTCATCTAATATACTGATCGGTGGAATGTTGCTTCTAATATGAAATTTGATATCAAATTTTGTTGTGTTGGTGTCTAGCCTAAGTTGTGTATTTCTGTGAATGAACAAGTTGATAGGACTAGTAGGCCGGTAACTTCAAAATTGTGGTATTGGTTACTATCAGACCATGTTCCGTTAAAATAAAATATAATTGGAATCATCTTTATTGTTTGACAACTGAAACATTAAAAATAATACATTATTGTCAATGGTTTCCAAATCATAAGTATATAGTAACCAAAATATATCTAATTAGTAACCATAAATATGAAACAACTTGTTTGCATTCTATTTATAATCAAATCACTGAGTATTAAACCTGGGTAACCAAACACTTATATGAAGGTAACCAGTTTAGGACTGTGTATGTGACACCCCCAAATCTGGGCCCACATAGCCCAAACTTGAGTTGTCAAAAGACTACAACAAAATTATTACAAAGTAGTACAACGTACAATATATAATAATACACAACTAAGTCTTCACTATTATCGTCACACTATTTTACAACACGTGAAGACTACGATAGCTATCTCTCGGACTCTCACTCCATCCCCCGGCTAGACCCAGCTACGTTCTCATCTCCTATTGAAAAAAAATGGAACAAAAAGAAAGGGTGAGCTCAAATAGCCCAGTCAAAAATATCATGACTAAGATAATAACGAATAAATTATCATTAGCCTTCAACAGTTGAGTTCTTAATAGAATACAATAAACTACAAAGTTTATATCAAAAATTGCAGTTAAATTCTTAAACAACGTTCAGATCAATAATAGCAGCAGAATGAGCAATTTATTAGAAGAATAATGGATACTATAATGTCCACTCGCTTCTCTTTAAGAAAAACATCATCAACTTTTATTATCTGAAATACCATTAGTCATGATAATACAAATTCACAGTTCTTGGTCATAATCATGCAAATTAACAGTTCATCTTTGCACTGCGGACCAAAGATATTCAATATAACACCAACGGTCATGATTATAGCAGTATTCAGCCTTTGGTCATAATCATACCAAACAACAGTTCATCTTTGCACTACGGGCCAAAGAGAACTTTCACCACGTGTCATAAAAGACACCGAACAGATGTATCGCCTTTAACCTATTATATCGCCTTTAACCTATCATCTGTTCAACAATTATATCTAATCTGTGCCCCCGACCACAGATATTCACAACAACTTCATTCTTGATGATTAGTACAAATAACAGTGATACAAATGATGAACAGAAGAAATAGGATAAACAATAAGTATCAAAAATTTACTTTGTGCAGATTCAAATAATGTCCAAATTGTCAACATGATGTGGAGTGAAATTCAAAAATGATAATCAAGATCCACAGTTTAGAATAATGGTTACAGTTCAATAGAAATGTTTAGAAAAATAGGAAGGTTCAATTGAAATGATATTAGATGAAACACAAACTATTAAGGAACATATAATCATTTCAAAAAACTTTACCAAATAATACTTACCATAGTAAGTTAAGAGTATAAAAGAAATAATATCCCTAACTATGGAAGATGAAAAAGATGGTATCCCTTATGAGTATAAAGGAAAATAATATCACTTACAAATATGAAAGAAAATGATATTACAAACGAATATGGAATAAAAGTGTCATGTGATAATTCGTGTAGACAAATTATTTCCACAAGAGACAAATAAGAAATTTACAAAGGGTTATTCACCAACAGACGGTAATCCGCGCAGTAAGGTTATTCCCACAATTTAATAAAATTTGAATACGAAGAGTTATTTACTAAACATGCGGTAATCCGCGCAGTAAGGTTATTCTCAGAGATTAATAAGGAATGAATACGAAAGGTTATTCACCAATAAGTGGTAATCCGCACCGTAACTTTATTCCTACAATTTAATACATGAAAATAAATGACACATCTTCTGAGTAAGAAAGAAACGATATTATTTTCGAGAATCAAAGAATGATAATCCCTTACAGTAGTAAGTTTAAGAGTATGAAAGAAAATGACATCCCTTACAAGTAAGAAAATAATACCATTTATGATGATGAAAAGAATGATACCCCTTACCTTATCACGTGACTGGATATTGATAAAAATGAGGTTGATCAACCTATATATTTATAATATAATTAGTAATTACCACATATAAATTTCAAAGTGTATGATAACTCGTATAATATGAATTATCAAAATTATATATATTTAACATAATTTTTGTAGTATAATATCAACTTTAAAATAGTTTTTAAAATAATATTCCAAAATAAATCTTCCAAAGAAAGCTTTTAAAAATGAATCTTCTTAAAGAAGAGTCTTCTAAAGGAAGATTTGTGAATACCGTGAAAAATAGGAATTTATGAAATTACTACTCTTTAATAAAAGACTTACTTAAAAAATTCCTGCACTCCTTTTGGCTTTCAAACACTCAAGATAATCTTACTATTTTCAGAGAAAACTCATAAAATACATATAGAAAAATTTTATGTTTTAGATGTGATTTTTCTATTCGGCTGAGCAAGCTATTTATAGGAGAAAATAAGTTACTATGTGTGTGGTAGGTGAGCACGCCAGCTGAAATTTTTCAGCAGAGGCTGCACAGCCTCCACCAAACCAGCAAATACTCACATTTTCCATATCTCATGTGGGCCTCACAATGGAGTCCACATACTATGCACGTTACTATTCACATAAAATAATAATTAATTAATTTTTTTTCTTCCTGTGGGTCGTGCATATAAAATAAAATAATGCTACAACAATAATGTAATAAAAACGTTACAGATTATTATTAATTTAATAATATAAATTACTGTGTATTTGCTACTGTGACAATTATTTGGTTTAATAATTTTAAAAACAGTGCAGCAACAATTATTGACTCAATTATATAAAATACAGTGTAATGACAATTATTGAATCAATAATGCAAAATACTGTGTAACAACAATTATTGATGAATACTGTGTAATGACCACATTATTAGATCAATAATATGAGACACTGTGCAATACTGTGTGCTACTATAGAATACCGTGTACTACAGTAAAATACCATAAATTACCGTATACTATTATTCTTTTATCACCGGTATTTTAACAGTTTAAGAGTGATAATACCGTTGACTATTTTTATTTAAAAATGTTACTTCTGTCGTTTTCTATATCTGACTAATATTCCATTGTGGGGTCCACCAATGATTAGTTATTTCGGCGTCGAAGTACGACCCGAATATTCCCCGACAAAACGAATATTCCCCGACCAAACAAATATTGTCCGAAATACTAAAATTTGCACATAACATCCTTAACTTTTAATTTTTGCCAATTTAACCACTTACTGTTTTAGAAAATATATATACGAAGCAGTGTAGTAAATACGAGTCCGTAACTGAGTTGAACATGGAAAGACCCATACCAAATCTTCAGTATACAATTATACTTTATACCAATCTGGAATACATCAATAATCAACTAATAATCCTTCTATTATTTTTTGTTTTTGGTTACTAATTGAAAATCGAAATCATTCAATCATTGTCTGATTTAAAGTTATATTATGAGATTTCAATATCTAGATTCATATTATGGTTTACTTATCTTCGTAATTATGTTCCAGATTATGATTTCCAGTCTCTGTAACAGATGGTTGGTTTCCAAATCCTTCGAGCTTCTCATCAATGGCGATTTTCGATTTTATCGTTGCCGTCAATATCGGTTTTTGATTTCGATTTCACTCGTTGCCAGATTTATCTGTAGAAGAAGGTTGATTTTGTAGCAGAAGGTTGGATTTCTCTGTAGCAGAAGGTTTCGTTGCTGGATTTCTCTGGATTTTTGTTGGTTGCTCGATCGTTGTCGAATTTGGTTTGGTAACTGCCACATGCGGCAGTTACATCTCCTTGATTTTACTTTTTTCTGTAATTATTTTGTGAATGCACTAATTTTGAAATTACTTTATAATTGTTGTATAGTATTGTAAAGGACCCTATAATTAATATGGAACCCGAATAAATTAAATATTTATTATTTAAATAACTTTAAATAATAAATAAAATAAAATAAGAATATTTAAGATAATTAATTATTATTTAAATAATATTAAATAATAATTAATTATTTATTATTTAATTGTTATTAAATAATAAATAAAGGGACTTAAAAGTAATTAATTATTTATTATTTAATTGTTGTTAAATAATGAATAAAGGGAATTAAGAATAATTTATTTTGAAGAATCTCTTTCCCAGTGGAGTTGTGATAAATCCAAGTGGAGTGATTCTTCACAGAGAATTCAATATTCCTCTGGGAATTTTAATTGTGAAATTGTTCATGTGAAATATTTCTCTCCCCTAGCTTCCTCTCCCATAATGATTTCATTAATTTAACTCTATAATTAATCACTCTATTAATTTCACATGAAATATTGTTAATGTGAAATTCAATTAAATAGTCTTTGTGTCAAGATTGATATTTTTTACATCCCTATTAATTAAATAGTCTTCTGGAACTGAAATAAATGCATGAGATATGTAATTGAGATTGTTTTTGATTTCCTTATAATGCATTCTTAAATTAATTAAACCAGATATCTTTGGTATTAAAAACTGATCGATCGACTCCACTCGTAGCATTTATGTTTGGTATTAAGATTTGCTTCTTTTTTTCTCGCGTCCAAAAAGCAAAAAAGATTTGCTTAGGATGTATTTGAATTTTGAGCTTCATTTTTATACATTTTTAATTAAAAATTATTAGAAAAATAAGTCTAACTTTTTTAAACCAAATTTTAATATGGTAATGAAGTACGTATGAACAACTCTATACACATTACTTCAAATGTTATATATATTTTAATTATTAAAAAATAAAATTTAACACAAATTTTTATATTATATTTTATTTTTTAATAATCGTAATACATGTAATATTTAGAATGACGTTGTATATGTAGACTTACTGATGTAACATTATGTAAAGATGCGGGAGGGATTTGAAATTCTCTTGTTTTTTTTTTCTGACTTAAAGTGTTGTTATTATTAAGTAATCATATATTTAAATTAACAGTAATGTCGGCCAAATAATCAGCGGGGGTAAGTCATTTTGAAGATACGGTGAGTTGTCGCACATCTTAGCAAAGCCCAAATTTTCGGTGCCTCATTTTTCGTGATACGTAAGACGATGATTCTTTTCAACTTTAGTTTTAGCTCTTTCACACACGACTTGATTAAGTAATATGACTACCTCTTTGGTTTATTTACCCTCTTAGCAAACTCACAAACTCCATTACTCCTCCTCCTGCAGCAAATTAAACGAGGTGTTTATGGGTTCCAGTAATTTTCTCTCTGTGGTGGCCAAGAACATTGATGTCCTTGCTGGGTATGCCAAACCTTGTCTCTTACAGTAATCCAACAATTTCATATATAATTCTTCTATTAATTATTTATTCTTGTGTTATTTTATGTGTTTAATGCTCCATGGTTGTATTTGAGTTGCACTCTTTAGTATTCTGTACTTAATGTAGTTAATAGTCTATCTTCTTTTTTTTGTTACTGTTTTTGAACTTAGAGATTCTTTTTTGGGTTCCCCCTACCTTTTTCAGGCCTCTGATTACTCTTGGTTATCCTCTGTAAGTTGTCCTTATTCCTAACAATACTTAGCTTTCGACATAAATATAAAGAAATAGAAGATGTGAGTTTTTTTTAGCCAATGAAGGGCTAAATGCATCTATATTTCTTCAGGGGTTGTGAAAGTGTTGATGTTATGATTTTTGTGATTTTTGGTATAGGTATGCTTCAATTAAAGCTATAGAGACCAAGTCTCGAGCGGATGATCAGCAATGGCTTACGTACTGGGTTCTGTATTCTTTGATCACATTGTTTGAGCTTACATTCGCCAAAGTTCTTGAATGGTATGCCTATTGCACTCTAAATTTTCATGTTAACAGACCTGACTTTTGTTCCAAGCTTACATAGGTACAAACCTGAGCAGCAATTTGATGTAATTATCAGAATATATAACCAACGGGAATCTGAAAATTGTAAATATATTCGTATTATTTCTGAAACACACAGATGCATTATAATAAGTTCAGAATGCTAGCACATTTTCCATCACCTTATATATATTGGGTTTTTCTTCCATGTATTCTTAAATTTACCGTCTATCACAGCTATTTCAGTCATTAGGACTGCAAATTTGATTGAATTTCCAGGATAATTGTGTTTATAGGAAAACTTTGTCTGATCTTAAATTTGGAGAGTAAATTAAGTTGCACTGAACTTAGTATCACAATTTCTCTTCTTCTTGAGGTGGACGATTTTGTTTTGAGAGGGTAGCATTACAGTTAAAACAACATTCCACCTGAACCCATGGTCATTATGCAGTATACAAAGGAACAGACAATGAGGTTTGAAGCCGAGTCTCTTATGTATCAAATAAAATGACCCCATCCCCCGCTCCTCTCTTACCTGCTGCAAGTATGACGGTTAAATGGTTTGATTTTTCCACCTGAAGAATTTTCAAGTTAGGCTCTTAATTTCGTTCCAACCCTTGGTCCCCCCCCTTCTTATAAATTATAATACTGTCCACTACAGGAGCTTTTTTATGCTGAGAATTGTATTAACCACTAGAGTGATGTAAATGCATATTAAGAGTTTGCACGAGCATGCCACTATATAACTAGAGGGACTTGTAGCCTTTAATAATGGCTTTTCTTCTTGGATCAGGTTTCCAATTTGGCCTTATGCTAAGCTGATTTCTATCTGCTGGTTGGTACTACCATACTTCAATGGAGCAGCTTATGTCTATGCGCACTTCATTAGACCTTTCTACAGGAATCCACAAGTTAAAATCTGGTTTATTCCCCGGAAGAAGGATATTTTTAGAAAACCAGATGACATTTTATCTGCTGCAGAGAGATATATCGAAGAGAATGGACCAGAAGAATTTGAAAGGCTTATAAGCAGGGTATGCCCTATACTGATTATTCATATGAATTATGATCGTTTGGTTATACAGAATGTGTTGGTTGGTGATGAATTTCATGTCAGATAAGAGCTAACATAATTCCAGTAATAAAGCCATCTTCTCTACTATGGAAAAGTTTTAGGTTACATAGTCGTCTGGCCATGATATGTGGTCATACTTAACAGTTAAAGAGAACGATAAATCCCAGTATAAGGTTCCCCAGCAAGTGGAATGTCCATGGTCCATGGATGTTAGCTAACTTCTGGAAATCCCATGATCTCATATAGACAAAAGCATTATAGAAGTATAATTAATTAATCATAATTTAAATTAACGATGCAGTTCAGAACCTTATAAAGTTCAGCTAATTGTTATGTTGGCATTGCTAATGGATCTTAAAAATACCTGGGTGATTAACATTTTGCTCTGATTGGATTTTACATTAACAGGAGATCAGTGCGCTCTGTAAACCGTCTATTCTTCCGCATCTTATTGCCTCTAATAAACTCAAAAGTGCAGCCATGAAATAACAATTCATAAAAGCCATTCACATGTGGAATAGCTTGTTTCCTGTAAGCATGGCTAGATATTTGGTTTTCCAGCTACAGAGACACCCCAAACTAAGTAATGTTCTTCTTTTAAAAATTTCGTGCACCGGAATGTACCATTTCTATAGTGTGTGTTAGGTCAAATTTGGTCATGCATTGATTGCAAAATACTATATGGCTTGTGGCACAGGCACCTTACATGCCATTTCTATTGTCCTGTGCTGTGTACTAAACTCTCTCAAATAACAACACTATTCATTTCTTAGCAGTTAGCATTTAGAAAATTGAAATATATGCAATTAGGTGTCAGAATTCAAATTTCTTTTGTAGGATGGAACAATCGTTAATTGGTTTTCTCCCATCTCCTATATAAAGTTATACCAAAGGAGTCAAATGACATTTGGTGAAAGATATAAATTAACTTCAGAAGAGTTACAAATCTTAGTTCTAAATTGAAAGAATTCCTGTCAGCACATAAGAAACTTCTGTCATCATCTTCTTATAGTTTATTCTGTCACTATAGAAGTAGTTTATTTCATACAGAAACTTCTTCTTATGCCGTATAGGTGTGTGATTATTTGAAGAACCATGTTGTGTTTTTGTGCAGGCTGATAGAGAAGCAAGAACCAGAAGGAGCAACTACATGGTCTTTGATGATAATTATGGATATTGAGCTTTATTTCTTTGTATAATTGGTTCTCAAGTTTGCTGTCCTTGTTATCTGAAATTAATCTCTATGATGTTTAATTATGGACTTGAGGTAAATGGATAATATGTCAAATATTATGGCATAAATATGGATATACTTGCCCATTTTTTCTTTATATTTATGCTTGTTGAAATGTGACTACATTTTTCCTTGATGTCAAAATACTCAACATATGCAAATAGGTTTTCTATCAAAAAAAAAAAAAGTTTATGCTTGAATGGCAGTTTCGGGTTTCTACCTTGTTCTCGTCGAGATGGTTGCATCCCTTTCATGTTTGAGTCTTGATACATATGAAGATAAATTTATGTTGATTATAAATACCTACATATGTGGATACATGAGATAGGAAAGAAAAATTGGCTCATTCCTAATTTTATTTCATCATATCGCACTTGGAATTTCATGTAAATCGCAATCTAATTTTATCATAAATTTGTCAACATATAAATCATTTCTCTTTATTTTTTTATCTAATGGTTCAATACTTCAATTCAGTGTTCTAAAAATTCATACCTAGATCCGATTAGTCCATGTCTAGGTGCTAGACCCCCCTTTGCCACCATGCCTAGGCACTAGCCCCCCCCCCCCCCCCCCCCCCTTGCGCCTCGCCTAGGCCAAAGGCGACAAAAAATCCCTTCAGGAAATTAGATGGGTCTAGGCAAAGAAATTAGGGCTGTAATTGTTTTTATTTTATTTTAATAATTAAGCTACAAAACGACGTCGTGAGAGTGGATGATGAAGTTAAAGGATGTTCGGGTCTTACTTGGGAGGCGGTTGGTGAAGTATCCGGAGAAGAGGATTGGAGTTAGAGAATTTCATGAAGAATATTTTTTGTCTGATGATGACACGGAGGAAGAGAGAGACGAGGAGTATGAGTGTGAGTCCGATGAGGACATTATCTTAGAGGGATATGGAGAAGAAAAGTCATAGAAAATCAATCAATCGTAAAACTGTGTAATCGATCGTAGAGTTGTTCAAGATATTCAAATCACAGAGTCACTCAGAAATTGTAAATTAGTAGAGTCAATTCAACAGATCGTAGAGCTGAAAGATCGTAAAGCTAAATGATCGTAGAGCTAAAGATCGCAGAGTTGAAGGATCGTAAAGCTGAAGATCGTAGAGCAGAACGTATAGCTCACAAATCATAGAGTATGACAAGCTCTGACAACGGACTGACAATGGGATGATCTAAAGGGCGAAGTTTCCAAGATGTTTATTGATCATCCTAAGTTCAAAATGAAGGCCAGAACGAGGTGTGTCTAACAGCTAGTTTGGTGATGTGACAACACACGTATGGTTGGTTTTGTTGCAGACTGATGTGACATCCTAGCTGAAGGCAAGTTGACACAGTCCCTAAATATCAATATTAGAGATCTTCTAGTATCTGAGTATTAAATGAACAAACGACTACATTTCAACTGTCAGATCTCAAGGTTCTCTATAAAAGAACATGAAGATTCAATCCATCGGTAATAAGGAACGAGCAAAAAATCGAATTGCTGTCAAAATCTTAAAAACTCTATTTTAAGATCAGGAACAACTTGTTTTGCTGCTAATTCTACGTCGGACTTAAAGCCACAACACCTCACAAACAATCATTCTCTTTGTGAATTAGTCTTAGTTACGTTTGTGGTTCTAAGTCTAAATGACTTGAAGAGTTTTTAGTGAACTGGTCTTAGTGACCCCTGTGGTTCCAAGTCTAAGTGACTTGAAGAGTTTTTAATGAACTGGTCTTAGTGATTGTTGTGGTTCCAAATCTAAGTGACTTGAAGAGTTTTTTGTGAACTGGTCATAGTGACCGTTGTGGAGCCGATTCTTAATAAAGGAGCTGATTGTAATAGTTTTGAGAGAACTAATCTTTATGATCAACCTATTCTTAGTGGATTCCATACTTGAGGAGTAGAAAAGTAGATTAAGAGATCTTTGTGCTCCGAACCACTTAAAATCTGTGTGTCTCATTTACTTTCAACACTTTACTTTCTACATTACTTTTATATCTATTGTGACTTACTTCTACAAGTTAACCAATATTCAGAACTGAGATTTCCATAAATCTTAAAGGGGCTTTCAAACTAATATTTCGATGTGCTCAAATAAATTTACTTGCTTAATATATAATCTGGTAATCATTATTTAAAAAGAAAAGAGCTTTTAAAGGATCTATTCACCCCCCCTCTTCTAGATCTGTTAGTGCCTCTTGGGAAACAACAGTGTTAGTTCCCGGAGGCACACAAGTGATCTAGAAGGGGGGGGGGGGGAGTTGAATAGATCTCTTAAAAACTTTTTACTTAACTTCAAAAGTTTATTACCAATTAATTCATTTAATCAAGATTTGTTTGCACAGCGGAATATTAGTTTGAAAGCTCCCCTTAAAGATTAGTAAAACTTCTCCTTTGAGTTAAGACTGTATTGAAGATAGCCACTTGTCAAGTAAACTAGTTTTAGCAGTTATATCTATATATGTATATATGACAGAATGTAAATAACACCTGAGAGTTTTAAGTGGTTCGGAGATTGAATAACTCATACTCCACTCTTCTACTACAACGAGTAGGAAATCCAGTAAGAATGGTTCATACAGAACCTTTCAAGCACATCAGACCTGAAAACTCTGGTTCACTAAGAACCCTTTAAACCCAACAAGTTTGTCTAGTTTAGTCACTAAGACAAGGACATAACTGCCCTCTTCAAGTCCAGCAGACTTGGCTCTTTTAGTCACTAAGACAAGGACATAACTGCCCTCTTCAAGTCCAACAGACTTGGCTCCTTGCTTGTTGATAGATGTTGAAGTTGCTACTGAATTGTACTTTAAGTTCCATTGTCTTTAAATACTCAGTAGCAAGATGTGATAATTCTTGAAATGATATTGAGTTCGGCAATGATGCATGACTTCTTTATATGCTCAATATCTTCTTGTGATCACCCATTGTGCTGCTAGACTTTTGTACTTCAGCTCCTTTGGTACTTGATAACTTCTCGAGACGAACTCCTGAGATGACTGTGAAGCTCATTCCTTTCGGTACTCAGTTGTTCCTTCTTATCATAGACCGTTTATAGCTTCTCGAGATGGGCTTCTGAGATGACTGTAATGCTCCTTCCTTTTGGTACTCAGTTGCTTCCATGTCTATATCAAGTTGGTGTTTAAGCTTCTCTCTATCACGTGCCTAGCAACTCTGAACACTTCTCTTGTAATAGAGTTATTTCACTCTACGTCTCTCTCAATTCAGTATTAGTGTTCTGGTGGATCGTAGAGTGTTGTTCAGCATATTCATTTTTGTTTCGCTCTACGATCTGTTGTTGTCCACCATCATTTCTTTTGTTTTTCAACAACAACTTTTTCTGTGAATTATTAAAGCCTTTATATCTTTGTGCATATTTTACTGTTGAAAGATCCGTTGGGTTACTTTGGCTTTGTGCAGATCCTTGATATCTTTGATGTTGACTTTCTGTTGCTTGTGTCAGTGCTTTTTTCCTTTTCTGACATGTTCTGATATATCAAACTGTAGCTCAGCTTTTCTCTGAATTTATAGCTGTTGCACTCCCAGAGTTGTTCAGCAAAGATTATTATATTCTTTGCTAATTAATCTTCTAATCCATCAATAAATACATTCCTTGACTTTTGGAACCAGCTGTTCTGATGCATTCAGAGATGTCCCATTAGTCTGACTTTATTCACCATTTTTCTGAGCAGTGGGTCCTGACTTATAGTCGTTTAGGCACGAAGTCTTCTGTGACTCTGACATGCATCTGTATCTCAAAAGCACTTAATCTTTCTCGAATCTGGAAGAGGAATATTCTCTCTTCTCTCGCACCATATTGCAGTTATGTTCCTTTACTGCTTCTTACAGCGAATTCGTAGAGTGATTGTCTGCCCATTCAGACTCTACGAATTCAGCTCCACTCATTACTTGAAGTATGACAGGTAAAAGGTTGAGTTGGAGCGATCTTCTTTCTTACTCTGCGATCTTGCTATTTTTGTTCAGATCGTAGAGTTTGTCTGCAGTGCTTTGCGTTATGATTTTGTTCTACGAGCTTGTCATTATGTGCAAGTCGTGAAGTTGCTGTCTGCAGTGCATTTCAGTGGAATTGTTGAGTTGTTGACTTAGTTGGGACATCCTTTATTTCTACTCAACGATTATTCCATGTGTAGAGCAATCTTCTGCATTGTCTTGTCATCCGGTTTCACTCTATGATTTCTTCTAACTGTGCAAATCGTATAGTTCTTGTATGTGTTTGTTCTTCAAGTTTACTCTACGATCTTGCTAGATTGTGTATATCGTAGAGTACTTTTCTTCTTTGGTTCTGCGTTAACTGTAGGTTTGCTTAGCTGTTTGTTCGACGATCATAGAGTTCTGCTCTACGATTTGTACTTGATCAGTTCTTTAATTTAGCTTGTATATTCAGCAAACCTCTTGCACATCTGTCTCTCTTTGATGATCATAGAGTTATCCTTGTAAGGAGTTGTATGTTTCACTCTACGAATCATACAGAATCGTTGAGTCTTCTTTGCTTGAAATTGTAGAGTCCATTCTACGATCATATAGACTGATCAGATCTAACATAAGATCAACCTAACAGATTTGATCTTTTCTAACTAAGTCATTTCGTACATTCTTACAGCATTATATATATTGAAAGGACTTTACAGACTCTGTCATACATAAATACAACAATGATTCATTCTTATGCTACTCTGCTTATATCATGCATCTTTTATGCAGAGTGACTCCTACAGAAAGATCAACCTAACATTTCTAATCTTTAAAATCTAAGTCATTTGTACACATACATCTTTTAAAAGGACTTTACAACATTTGAACCAGATAACTTTCATTCTCTTTTATAAGTAACAAATAGTTTTCAACAAGATCATATTTGTGTTATACAAGTGTATAAATCACAGTATTTGAAATAGGTAATATATCATACACACATGACCATGTAGGCACATAATTTGATTAACATATAATCACTTTGTCAATTAACCACATAAGCACTTTTAGAATATCAACGCACATCATTAAGTAAGCACATAGGCACATTAACACATAAGCACTTTGTCAATTACACATTTGTCAATCAATCATGTAAGCACATTTATCACAATCATTTTTGCACAACAATCATCATCATCAAATCAAATAACCTTCAACAAACAATATTCATTGTTGACACTTCAGAAAGATCATAATCTTTCATCTATATAGGTTTATTTTTCTGTCTTAAAGATGTTCTCAATGGATCATGAACAACAACATTCTGTGATGGAGATGAATTATTGTGCTGTGAAGAACTATCTTGCTGTGAGGTAGGATTAAGATTGGTTTCTAATGGAATTGTTGTAGGTCAGTGTGAATCAGGTAAACTGAGATCATGGTAAGGATTGATAGTAGATTGCCAAAAATGATCAATATGATTAGAAAGAGCAAGATTTGATGATAATGTTGAAGTGAATTGCGAATCTTTAAAGGGAAAAATATGCTCATGAAAAATTACATATCTACAAACAAATATGGTTTTGTCTGTTCAAAAATATAGTTTATATCTTTTCTGATTATGTGGATAACCAATGAAAACAACTGGAATAGCTCTTGGAGATAGTTTATCTGTATGATGAACAGATGCAAAGCTTAAACACCCAAAGACTCTTAAAAGTCGATAATCTAGAGGTTTGTGAAAAAGCAATTCATAAGGAGATTTATTATCTAAGATAGGTGTAAGCAATCTGTTAATAATATATGTAGCAGCAAGTAAACAATGTACACAAAAGTGTCTAGGAATAGAGGTTTGAAATCTTTAAGCTCTAGTAATTTCAAGTAAGTATCTACATTCTCTCTACTCTCCCATTTTGTTGAGGAGTAATTGTGTAAGAGCTTTGATGAATAATACCAAACTGAGAAAGTAAGACATGAACTTCTTTCCTCATAAACTTTGTTCCATTATTAGATCTTAAGGTTTTAATTATTGTGTCAAAATGATTTTGAGCATATGCAATGAAATCTTTTAAGGTTATAATAAACATGTTTAGTGGTTAACAAAATTGTCCATGTTGCTCTAGAATAATCATCTACTAAGGTAAGAAAATATCTGCATCCATTGATAGTAGAGATTTTATAAGGTCCATATAGATAACAATGCACCAACGCAAACATACTAGTTGCTCTAGAATTGCTTATAGAGAAAAGAACCTTAATTTTTTTCGCTAATGGACAGACTAAACAAGGATTCTTATAATCAGAAGATAAAGTACTGGATATAATAGGTCTCTTAGCTAAAATAGAGGATGAAGTATGACCTAGCCTCTGGTGCCAGAGGTAACTGGAAACAGTTGCAACAGTACAAATAGATCTGCTCTTATTATTTGAAATGTTTAGAAAATAGAGACCACCTTTGCAGTTACCAGTTGCCAGTATGCTCATCTGGTATTGGTCCTGAAATTCACAACCAGTTGGTAAAAATTTGACACAACAATTAGTATCTTGAATGAGCTTACTAATGGAAAGAAGATTATAGTGAAAAGTTGGTATGTATAGGACATGTTGTAAAACTAGTTTAGGTGTTAATATGATAGAACCAGATTTAGTAACTGAGATACACAATCCTGTTAGAAGCACAACTTGAATGGGACGAATAGCAGGCATAATGGAGTGAAAAAGATTAAGATCACATCACATATGATATGTTGCACCACTGTCTATAATCCATTGAGCATCATTCTTAACAGACCGAGTATTTAAAGAAAAAGCTATACTTGCTAAATGTTCATCATGAATAATATAATACTTGCATTTTCCTTTCTAAATGTTGCTAAGAAGATGATCAAACTTTGCCTCAAACTGTTTAAACCTATTGTGATCCTCAATAGCAGAAGATATTTCCTCAGACTGAACTTGCATAGCTTTGGAACCAGGATGAAGTGAATTGCTCAGGGGAAAACTGCCTTTCTTAGTAGTACCAGAAGTATTGAAACTACTAGGTGTATTGAATCTAGAGCCAGAAAATTGAACTTTATTCTTGTTATATAGGGGATGCCCCTTGGGGTAGCCATTTTAGCTTGAAACAAGTCTCTTTAATGTGGTTCTTTCCATGACAATAACTGCACTCCATACCTCCCTTAGAAACAAAAGTTTTAAATTGAGGATTATGTTGATTTGCCAAAAATTTCTTCCAATTTTGCCAACTTGATGCAAGTGCCATAACATTAGAATTGACAGTTTGATGACCTTACCTTTGCTTCTCATCCTGTTTGATCAAAGAATATGCATGTGTCACAGTTGGTAATGAACTCATAATGAGTATCTGACCTCTTGCAGTAAAAAAACTTTCATGTAATCCCATTAAGAATTGCATTAATTTTCTCCTTTGTTCCTATTCATCCTATGTCTTAGAAGTATCACATGTGCACTTAGAAACAATTTCAAGGGCAACATGTTCATCCCATAGCCCTTTTAATTTGTGATAATACATGTCAACTGACATGTTTTCTTGCCCTACAATACTCATATCCTTCTGAATTTCATAAATTCTATGTCCATCAATACTGGAGAACCTCTTGGTTAATTCAATCCAAATAGAAAAAGCATTCTCAACAAACTTCATACTATCACTTATTTCATTACTAACAATGTTCATTATCCAACTTATTATCATATCATTTACACGCATCCATTGATTATACAAAGGTGAATTTTCAGAAGGAGTAGGAAAAGTGCCATCAGTAATTGACTTGATCTTTTCCATGTAGCAAAATTCTTTGATCCAGTGAGTTTCTTCGAAGTCAAAATCATACCAGGATGATCATTGTTATGCAAAAATAATGGATGTAAATTGGATTAAAAAACATGAACATCTTCAGTATTACCAGTGTTTTACGGAATTTCTTCATGAGTACTTGATTCGGAAATCATGATTGATCAAATCTTCAACTGCAAATCGAAAAAAAAAAAAAACTATCGAAAACTGAAAATGAAATAGCTACTATATGAGCTTTAGCTCTGATACCATGAAAACAAAGAAAATTGAACAATGAACTATGATAACAGAGAACTCTGTATTGACATTGATAGAAAAATTCATACAAAGGAACAAGAAGGAAAGTTATATGAAAAGTATCGTTACTGACTATATATATACAAAGCTATGTTGGTTAAGATTGAAGCTAATCTGACTACTAACTCTGGTTAATTTTACTCAACTACAGTTAAGTATTAGTTAGCTGCCACTGTTGCGCACTGGGATCCCTACTTTCCTTAATTAAAGCCAATTATGTCTGAATAAGATAATCATTAACTTTAAACCACATTAACTGGAATCTTGTGCGTTAAAACTTAACTTTTAACCTTTAAAATCATTCACTTAACTATAATGCGGTCCATATTTTTATAAATTTTTCTTACATTCAAACATTTATTATTTGTAACCTAGTCTATTACAATTTCAAAATCATATATATTATGATTTAACTTAACTTACCTTGAGTACAATCATCAATCATATATAACTGTCCATACATAATCTTGTTTGCTTATACCTGTTCCGTACATGTTTCTATTTACATACATCTATACCATGCATACGAGTTTCATTATATACATACTCGACTAAAAATCTTACATTAATCTTACATCATTATCTCTTCTTTATGAATAATACATACATACAAAACAATCCCTACGGATTTACAAAACATTCATTTCTTTATTAATGACCAAGTTCATAATTATAAGCTTAGATGTTAATTAACTTATACATTCATAAATTTACATTTATCGGCTTTACTTGAACATTGCACCAATACATATAACAAATTTCTTCACGCTTATCTATGCATTCATCATTCTTTACCTTTAGCTTAACTGGAACCTCTGACTTTCTCATGCATCTTCTAAAATGTCAGTTAAAGCCAGAATAAGCACAAATGCTCAGCAAGTTAATCAAATAACACCTTTTATGCTTTCATTTTATAATATGCATCATTCTTCTTTGCTTAATCATGCTATGCTTAATGTCACACATTTTACTTAATAGTTAGCACATGCAGTTGCACATCTGAAAACATTTAATGCCATATAGTTCACGTAGAACAATTATCACGTTTAAGTCTGAAAAACTCGTCTGTACGCTTTATATACTTAAACCTTTACTTCCTCAGTCATCCTTTCATATTCGTCTTGTTGGCTTGCTACATCGGGCGCTATCTGTAAACATTGCACTATATGCATCATTATAAGATCATATAATTTTATATGATTTATTAAACTTAAACCAAAATCTCTTAACCATGAATCTTGATTCATATTACCTTTGATGTATTATACCTTACATAGGTTAATAATACATCCCAGCTCGTTCCCAACCTTTTTCATAACCTTTAACATGATTTGGCTTAGTTTTAGACATGTTATATTATGCCATTCATTTTCTCACTATGCTTTAACACCCTTTACTTTGGTTATGCTTTATCTATATAGGGTTTACATAACCCATCTTTATGATTCCCTATCAAAACGTCGCATTTTGGACCCTTAATTTTTTTTTTAGGTTTCAGAACACTGCGCCTCGGTGCAGTGTTTCTTCTTCCCAATCTCGCTGGCCGCGCATTCCTTGCAGCCATGAATAGTACACTGCGCCCCGACTCAGTGTTCAGTACAAAACACTGCGCCCCAGCGCAGTCTTGCTATTTTTGAACTTCTTGTTTTTGCAGCTACTTTGGTGATTTTTAACTCCTTCATTATACTTCCAATTAATTCCAAATTTGGAACATAACTAGGTCTTACTACCTAGTATTTTACAAAATTTATACTTGCATCATTTGGCTTCTTACAATCAGTGATACATTAGCCCATAGGAGGGCTGTTCAAAATATTTTCCAGACTTAGAATTTTTTTTCCTAACTTTCAAATTCAATTTTCAACTTTGTGATTTTTGGTCATACGCTTTAAAACTTCAATCTAACACTTGACATAGTTCACTTGGGTCATATATGACATATCTAGGCCTTTCAAACCGTTAAATTATATCTGAGGCGGGTTTTGTCCTTAAAAGTCCGTTTTGTGTTGAAACGATCAATTTTGATCGTTCGAATCGCTTTTTTAATCAAATTTCTATTAGTTGATTTTCAAATCAATCTAAACACGTGTAACAACACAAAACCAAGTCATTTGACTTCATGACATCTTTAATCTATCAAAATTGCCAAAAATCACACTTTGGTTGAATTTTCACTAACTTTTTTCAAAATTTTCATTTCCAAAACTTAACCTCAATTTCAACTATTGACTTCATGCACCACATAGGAAAGCATATATACATTTAACAACTTTGTAAGTCTACATAGCTTATACATGCACCTTCCAATGCACTTTACAGATTATAATTTAGTCTATACACAAAGTATAGCTTAATATTGTAACTTTCTATCACAATTCATACATTTAAACCATTTAGGCATCTAGCTTGCCATTTAGTAAAATAATTTGCTTGCATCAAACATGATCAACCTTTTTAGTTAGGTTTTTATCATTTTTAACAATATATAACATATAATACTTCATGAATCATAGCTTAATATTACCTTTCCTTAAACAAAACATGTTTCTCTTCAATTTGTGCATTTAGGATGACCTCTAGCATAAAATATACATGTATTATACATATTTAACACCTCAAACTAGGGTTTCACTACTTCCATCAACATATAACACATAATCTTTCTTAAATCATGATTTATAAACATGATCATAAGTATGCTTGCCCATAATATCTATATACCCAACTTTAACCCTTAGGGTTTCACATGAATCACCCTTGTAATACATAGTCTCTTATAACTTACACATTTAACCATGAACACATGCATGGCTACACAAAAATTCCAACTTTAAACACTTAGAACACATAAACACAAAGTCTTAAGGCTTACATGTGACACCCCCAAATCTGGGCCCACACAGCCCAAACTTGAGTTATCAAAAGACTACAACAAAATTATTACAAGGTAGTATAACGTTTAACAATACAGTGTATAATAATACACAACTAAGTCTTCATAATTATTGCCACACTATTTTACAACAGGTGGAGACTACGATAGCTATCCCTCGGACTCTCACTCCATCCCCCGGCTAGACCCAGCTACGTTTTCATCTCCTGTTGAAAAACAATGGAACAAAAAGAAAGGGTGAGCTCAAATAGCCCAGTAAGAAATATCATGACTAAGATAATGACGAATAAATTATCATTAGCCTTCAACAATTGAGTTCTTGATAGAATACAATAGACTACAAGGTTTATATCAAAAACTGCAGTTAAATTCTTGAACAACGTTCAGATCAATAATAGCAGCGGAATGAGCAATCTATTAGAAGAATAATTCAAACTATAATGTCCACTCGTTTATCTTTTTAGGAAAAATATCATCAACTTTTATCATCTGAAATACCATTAGTCATGATAATACAAATTCACAGTTCCTGATCATAATCATGCAAATCAATAGTTCATCTTTGCACTACGAGCCAAAAATATTCAATATAACACTAACGGTCATGATTATACCAGTATTCAGCCTTTGGTCATAATCATACCAAACAACAGTTCATCTTTACACTACGGGCCAAAGATATTCAATATAATATCAACGGTCATGATTATAATAGTATTCAGCCTTTGGTTATAATCATACCATACAACAGTTCATCTTTGCACTACGGGCCAAAGAGAACTTTCACCACGTGTCATAAAAGACACCGAGCAGATGTATCACCTTTAACCTATCACCTGTTCAACAATTAAATCGCATATGTGCTCCCGGCCATAGATATTCTCAATAGCTTGATTCTTGATGATTAGTACAAATAATAGTGATACAAATGATGAACAGAAGAAACAGGATAAACAATAAGTATCAGAAGTTTACTTTGTGTAGATTCAAATAATGTCCAAATTGTCAACATGATGTTGAGTGAAATTCAAAAATGATATTCAAGATCCACAGTTCAGAATAACGATTATAGTTCAATAGAAATGTTTAGAAAAATAGGAAGGTTCAATTGAAATGATATTAGATGAAGCACAAACTATTAAGGAACATATAATCATTTTAGAAAACTTTACCAAATAGTACTTACCATAATAAGTTAAGAGTATAAAAGAAATAATATCCCATATTATAGTAAGTTTGAATAATGAAAGATGAAAAAGATGATATCCCTTATGCGTATAAAGGAAAATAATATCACTTACTAATATGAAAGAAAATGATATTACAAACGAATATGGAATAAAAGTGTCATGTGATAATTCGTGTAGATAAATTATTTTCACAAGAGAGAAAAAAGAAATAAATACAAAGGGTTATTCACCAACATGCGGTAATTCGCGTTGTAAGGTTATTCCCATAATTTAATAAAATTTGAATATGAAGAGTTATTCACCAAACAGGCGGTAATCCGCGCCATAAGGTTATTTTCAAAGATTAATAAGGAATGAATACGAAAGGTTATTCACCAACATACGGTAATCCGCGCCGTAAGGTTATTCCCACAATTTAATACATGAAAATAAATGACACATCTTATGAGTAAGAAAGAAACGATATTATTTTCGAGAATCAAAGAATGATAATCCCTTACCGTAGTAAGTTTAAATAATAGAAGATGAAAAAATATGATATTCCTTACCTTATCACGTGACTAGATATTGATAAAAATGAGGTTGATCAACCTATATATTTATAATTTAATTAGTAATTACCACATATAAATTTCAAAGTGTATGATAACTCGTATAATATGAACTATCAAAATTATATATATTTAACATAATTTTTTTAGTATAATATAATAACTTTAAAATAGTTTTTAAAATAAATCTTCCAAAGAAATTTTTTAAAAATGAGTCTTTTTAAAGAAGAGTCTTCTAAAGGAAGATTTGTGAATATCGTGAAAAATAGAAATTTATGAAATTACTACTCTTTAATAAAAGATTTACTTGAAAAATTCCTGCACTCTTTTTGTCTTTCAGACACTCACAATAATCTTACTATTCTTAGAGAAAACTCATAAAATTCTTATAAAAAAGTTTTATGTTTTAGGTGTGATTTTTCTATTCAGTTGAACAAACTATTTATAGGAGAAAAGAGGGTACTATGCATGGTTGGTGAACTGCTGGCGTGCTGCACGCCAGCCTTCAATTTCAATTATGGCAGCATAGTAGGCTGCCTAACTCCACCAAAAAAAAAAAACTCAGCAAAAACACATTCTCAATTCACATGTGGCCCCCACCGAGGGTCCACATGTTACTATTCACGTTACTATTTACATAAAATAATAATTAATTAATTTTTTATTTATTTTTCTTCCCATGGGTCCTACATATAAAATAAAATAATGCTACAACAATAATTCAACAATAATGTAATAAACACGTTACATATTATTATTAATTTAATAATATAAATTACTGTGTATTTGCTACTGTGACAATTTATTTGTTCAATAATTTTAAAATACAATGCACCAATAATTATTGACTCAATAATATGAAATACAGTGTAATGACAATTATTAAATCATTAATGCAAAATACTATGTAACAACAATTATTGATGAATACTGTGCGATGACCACGTTATCAGATCAATAATATGAGACACTGTGTAATATTGTGTGCTACTGTAGAATACCGTGTGCTACAGTAAAATACCATAAATACCATATGCTACTATTCTTTTATCACCGGTATTTTAACAGTTAAAAGTGATAACACCGTTGACTATTTTTATTTAAAAATGTTACTTCTATCATTTTCTATATCCGATAAATATTCCTTTGTGGGGTCCACCAATGATTAGTTATTTCGGCGCCGTCGTACGACCCGAATATTCCTCAACAAAAACGAATATTTCCCGACAAAACGAATATTGTCCAACAAAATAAAATTTGTACATAACATCCTTAACTTTTAACTTTATCAATTTAATCACTTACTGTTTCAAGAAAAATATATATGAAGAAAAATTAAATTTGTATTTCATAACTTCGGGGTCTTACATTACACATCATTATACCTTCTATATGCTTTCTTTTTTTCTAACTTTAAACCTTGTTAAGGTTGTAAACTCCACTTAATAGCTACTTCCTTCTCTCTTGATCACTTTCTCTTGAAATTTTCTTGAGCTCTTGGCAAAACTCAAGCTCACTTCTCTTCATTCTCTCTTTCGAACTTTCACTTGAGCAACTTGGCAAATGAACTAACTTAGTTCTTGAAAATAATATACATATATGTGTGATATAATCTCCAACAACTAACCATGCATTGGTTAGTTTAACCATGCATGGTTAGGGTCACTTTGGACATTTCAACTGACCAAGAAAGGGCATAATGATCATTATACCAACTTAGGACACCATGGTCATTTTCTCAATTGTCAAGGGTAGCACGGTCATTAGCCATAAAATCTAAAGAATTTAATTCTCCTAAATCATAACTTAATCATTTTTTGCTCTAATTCACGTCCTTTTTGAGCTAAATTTAGTTCTTTAGGCTTGAATTTTATTCCACCATCAAATAGTCTACAATAGGCTTATCCCAAAACACTTGTCACTCTTTGAACATTGATTTTCATTATTTAACTCTAATAATCACAATATCTTCCAATTTGCATACAATTATATCTATAAACCTTTTCGATTTCACATAGCACAATTTCACTTTCCGACATCTCAATATAGTCGAATTGCTCATTTGTCCGTAAACCGCTTTCTCAAAAAGCGAACCTCGACCGGATTATCAAATCCACCATCATTTTGGTATCATTTCTTTAATCCCAATATATCAATTAAGTCAAATTGTTCTTTCTTTTCTGTGTATACTCTGTCATGCCTTACCTTGCTATTCCTGTCACCCAATATCTCAGGGCCTATTCATTAAACTTGCTATAAATTTTCATAGCTTAAAACATCAATTCACATATACGTCATTATTTCCTTTATTTTCTAACTTTAACCCTTCTTTCTTTATTATATCAAATACATTCATAAGCATACATTCATCTTATCACAAACTGACACAATCCAGTGTCCTACCATAATTCCTTTCAAATTGCTTTAATGTAGGCATTACGACAATCATTCATCTTAAATCCATTATATTAACGTTTAACTATCATATTTCCATATCTATCACGTCACTTATACACTATACATATATAATTGCTCATTATGCGTTCTATAGACCCTTATCTACATTAAGAGTCCCACTTTGACGCTAGTTC
>OX359275.1:4557500-4772500 GCA_947179155.2 Hedera helix | reverse complement strand
AGTCCACTCATTCTACGATGACCTCTCCTCTTTTAATGATTTCTTTAATCAAATGATATCGTCGCAACACGTGTTTGGATTTCTGATGAGACCTGGGTTCTTTGGTTTGTGCAACAACTCTCGTGTTGTTACAAAATAAAAAGCACTAGTCCTTGAATGTTAGGAACCACCCCGGTTACGAACTTCTTCATCCAAACAGTTTCCTTTGCAGCTTCACTTACAGCTATGTACTTTGTCTCTGTCATTGATCAGTAACTGTTTACTGCTTGGAACTCTTCCAACTTACTGCGCCACCGTTTAAGGTAAAAACATAACCCGAAACGGATTTGCTGTCGTTCAGATCAGTTTGAAAACTTAAATCTGTATAACCTTCTAGTTTCAAATCCGACCCACCATAAACAAGAAATATATCCTTAGTTCTTTTTAAGTACTTTAGGATGTTTTTCACTGCTTTTTAGTGTGTTTCTCCAGGATTCAACTGATATCTGCTTGTCACGCTGAGTGCATAAGCAACATCTGGTCTAGTACATATCATCACATACATGATAGATCCTATTGCCAAAACATAAGGTATATTACTCATACGATCTCTCTCTTCAGGTGTCTTTGGGGCCTAATTCTTGGAGAGATGTATTCCATAGCTCATCGGTATGAGCCCTCTTTTGGAATGTTCTATGTTAAACCTCTTTAACATCAAATCGATATATCTTTCTTGGGTTAAACCGAGCATCCTTTTAGATCTATCTGTATAGACTTTATCCCTAAAATGTAGGATGCTTCTCCCAAGTCCTTCGTGGAGAAGTGTTTAGACAACCATATTTTGACTGACTGTAGCATTGAAACATCATTCCCTATCAGCAGTATATCATCAACATATAATACTAGGAATGTAACAGTGCTCCCACCAACCTTCTTGTACACACATGGTTCATCCTCGTTTTTGATAAAATCAAACTCTTTGATTGTCTTATCAAAATGGATGTTCCATCTTCGAGAAGTCTGCTTCAATCCATAAATAGATCGGTGTAACTTACAGACTTGATTTGTTCAATCTCTAGAAACAAATTCCTCTGGCTATATCATATACACATCCTCATCTAGTTTTCCATTGAGGAAGGCCTTCTTCACATCCATTTGTCAGATCTCGTAGTCATAATAAGCTGCAATAGCAAGCAAAATCTAAATGGACTTAAGCATAGCTACTGGTGAGAATGTTTCATCATAGTCAACTCTTTATCTTTGTTTGAAACCTTTTGCAACCTGTCGGTCCTTATAGGTCTCCACCTTGCTGTCTGCTCTAGTCTCTCTCTTAAAGATCCATTTA
The DNA here is from genome assembly GCA_947179155.2 of Hedera helix. Lineage (NCBI taxonomy): Eukaryota > Viridiplantae > Streptophyta > Magnoliopsida > Apiales > Araliaceae > Hedera > Hedera helix. The sequence goes on along the minus strand of OX359275.1, from coordinate 4,771,176 downwards.
CACCCAATGGGCTTTATGCCCTCAGGTGGAGTAACCAAAGTCCACACTTGGTTCTCATACATGGAGTTTATTTCGGATTTTATGGTGGTAAGTCATCGTTCTAAGTCTTTATTTCTCATAGCCTCTTCGTATGTCAATGGATCATCATCATCTATGATGTGTACCTCATCATCATTAGTGAAGGTAATAAAATACAAATACCCTCCTCCTAACGTGCGTTGTCATAAGTCCACATGCATCTCTGTGTACCAACTCTAACAACCCTATACCTTTTTCTCCTTTTGATTTAGTCATTTTACCCATGAGACAAGATTCACAAGCTGAATATGATTCATAATCAGATAGCTCTAAAAGTCCATCTTTATGCAACTTGTTAAGTCTTGTTTCACCTATATGATCGAGTCTAAAGTGTCACATAAAGGTATGATTTGCATCATCTCCTTTTCTTTTCTTAGTTTGTTCAATTTGTAAAATATTTTCATGCAAGTCAAATATGTAAATCTCATTTAGTAAATTACCAACACCATACAAAATATTATCATTATAAATAGAACAATTATTGTTCTTTATTATTATTTCAAAATCACCCTTGTCTAACATAAGAATCGAAATAATGTTTCTCTTACTTTACTAGAAGAGGTAGATTTTTTGTTGATCATTCACCTATCTCCATGCACAATTTATTATACCCAAACATGTCTTTTGTTATAGCCATATAGTCTTAACGAATATGACAAAGTATAATTCATCATACAGAAGATACTATGATGATCTCAAGTCCAATGATCACTTGTACTATTATCACATTAGGAACTCCTATTGATAGGCAAGTAAAACTCCATTAGGTGTTCCTTAAGCGAGTCACGTTCAGTGAACTTATTCTCTAATATGCATCTATATACTTGCTTTAGTGTCTTCACACAAATGATTTATGAGATCAATCATTCTCTTCATAAAAGCAAGTATAGTACGTACCAATCTATCTGGATTCACTAATCCCTAATTTAGTGATCCCGCAATTAGGAACATCTTATTTTTGAGCTATCTAGAATTTATATATCATTAGCATAATCAACATTATGATTCTAAAAGTATTGCTCCATGATTATGGGTTTATCCATTTAATTAATTCAATCAATCATGAATAAAAAAACGTCTTTAAATAAATAATTCTTTTATTAATAATCGAGTAAGATTACAAAGTATATGCTTATCATATCAACATATGATTGGCTTGAAGACATGCTATTTTCATGTGGGGCAAAGGCTTGGCATTGGTTGGTGCATGGCATAGGCAACGGCCTAGCGTGCTAGTACACGACATGGGCTAATGCCCAGCGTGCATGAAACTTGACACGGCGTAGTATGTGGTAGACAGAGTATTGTGGGTTGGATATGGTGCGCATTGACAATCAACAGGAGTGTTCAAATAATTCGATTCAACCAGTTTTTTCGGTTTACCGAACCAGTCCGAACATGTTCAACTGGTACAAAAATGACCTGTTCGGTATGCTGGAAAAATCGGTTTCGGTACCGGTTCGTGGTTTTGGTGTTCGGTATATACCGGTTTCCTGTATATATTTTTTATTATTAATAATAATAATAATAATAATAATAATAATAATAATAATAATAATAATAATTATTATTATTATTATTATTATTATTATAATAATTATTATTATTATTATTATTATTATTATTATTATTATTATTCGGTATAACCGGTAAAAATCGATACCGAACTAGTCCAACCGGTTCCGATTTTGGTACCAAATTTTGAGTTATCTCGGTATCGGTTCGGTTCGGGCCAGTTTTTACCCGTTGAACACCCCTAACAATCTGTGTGTGGCATGTGCGTAGTGTTCAGCACACACATTCAGTTGGATTTGGGCGTCAAACAACATTGAGCACGCTGGGTTGGGCAGCATTGCACAATTGTGTTGGAGCATCTTGGACTGGGCCTCATGCATTATTATTCAGTGGATCAGAATTATTCAATACATGCACAGATGGTTTGTGGCAAGTAAGACAAGTGACAGCAAATAGGCAATGACACAGGGGCTATCTGGAGGGTGTTACTAGATAGCTCTTGACTCTCATCCATGTGGCATTGTTAGATTTATGGACATATTGGATTTGCTGGATAGGAACAACTGTTGGGCTGTTACTCTGGGTTTAAATCAGTTTAATCATGTGCTGTAATAATCTGATTGACTAATAACCTCTTAGAAGTTGGGGGTGTCAACTGACCATAGGCCTATATATTGACAGTGCTTGGTGCACGAAAGTGTAAGGAGTGCTTGGTGCACAATATTGTGGGGGAAATACACAGGTTAGGCATTGATGTTCTAGTGTAATTAAGCCTTTGGGTAGAGAATCCTTGTATTTATGGGTTCAATAAAGGTTGGGCGTTTGACCTATAAATTGTGTGTTTGTACCTTGTTGCTTACTTACACTTGTGTGTTTCAAATTAGTACTACATTCATACATACATACATACATACATACATACATACATACATACATACATACATACGTGTGGGTGTGTGATTATTACAAAGGGTTGCGTTGAATATCGTGTGTGTGTGTGTTGTTAGCATGAACAGTGCATAGAGGGGGGGGGTCTGTGTCAGGCCATACTTTTTAATGATTGAGATTCATGTAGTGAAAAATGTAGTGACCGGTTGTAGCGTACTTAGACTTATTCTAATAAAAAAAAATTCCTTCATCTGTAACAATTTATTTTCTGGTTTAGGAATCTGGACGAAGTGATACAAAGGGCAAATACCACTCACAATGGACTTGCTGCGGGTGTCTATACCAGGAGCATTGATACTGCCAACACTTTAATGCAAGCATTGAGAGCTGGGACTGTGTGGGTAATTGCTTTGATACATTTGATGCTGCTATTCCTTTTGGTGGGTAAAAAATGAGTGGACAGGGCAGAGAAAAGGGAGAATACAGTCTGAAGAACTACTTGCAAGTGAAGGCTGTCGTTACTCCATTGAAGAATCTGGCATGGTTGTAGATATGCTCTTTTCAGTTCATCTCTGTTGAGAAATTCTTTTTGCTCGATTATGATTGCGTCTACAACAAACTACTATTTCACCGTTTGATGAATCAAGTTTGTTACGTTGTTGCACCAATATAGCAATCGTGCGGCAAAATCTAAATTATGTTGATAATGATGACGAAAGTTTTCTTTTTTTAAGACACTGCAACATAAAATAAGGCTGTACTTTTATTGGAAACTAATGGTAAATGATGTTGCAATCTGTGTTATATTTTTTACTGGTAGTCAGAAGTGTTATGGAAGTGAAATTTTCATTACTGTAAGGCAGACACATTAGACGATAAATAAGTTTGTTGCTCTGGTTGGAATTAAACAACTGTATGGCCTTTTATGCTAGCTGTTATATGATGGGCCTATTGATTTGCCGTTGCTGATCCATCTAAAGCGGAAAATTCAGTTTGCAGCTTATTAAATGTATATAGGTGTCTCATAAGCTTGTCTTTGGTGATATTATCTTCTTGACAACCATATTGGAAATGTTTTCATATTTCTGCATCTCAGTTTAATTATGGTCATACATGACCTCTGATAATCTGCTACTAGTAGAAACGGAGATTAATATTCCGAAATAAATTCTTTCATATAATACAGCTGTTACATACACAGAATTGAAGATATGGTTATTCACTATGATATTTCAATGTTTTATTATGTTATGCATCTCTATCCCTGGTTTAACAAACAAAGAATGTAAGCTAAATTACTTAGCATTGCACTCTGGTGGTAGGACTTTATATCTTGATGTATCTTTGCAGTATGAGTAAAACATGTGCTTCCTTCTTGCCCAATCCAGCGCGGTTATCTGGTTTTTTGATAACTTGACAAACTCTTCTCCCTCAACAGGGTCCAAGGTTGAAAGGCCACTCCTGGAACATGTAGGATCAGTCGAGTCCATTTTCTGCTTTATGCAGCCTCCCATTTCAAGTTGCCCGAGTGAGGCAACAAAAGGCGCATACCTGTAATTGACAGCGTATTTTCCTCCATGTGTAGCCCACTCCGATCCATCCCATATTGTTGCGTAGACTGACATTGGCTTTGATGGATAAGCAGAAGAGATGGCATCATTGTGAACTACCTCTCTAACCGGAACATTATCTACCAAGAACCTGCAATAGTCCATTGGCAACTTCAGAATCATATATGGCAGGGCGAATAAACAACAATAATTTACCCCGGGTAAGTTTTAATGATGCATCTTACACAGTGTGATGATTGTTCCAAAGGATGCTGTATTGATGGAATTGTGCTGTTGGATCAAACCAGAGGTAAAATTTCTCTTCTCTTCCTGTTTTTACACTTCCATTTCCATATATATTTGTTTGCAGCACCCATTCTCTTCTTTTCTCATGACCAAGTAATTCGAAGTCAATTTCGTCATGGTTATGAGGAAACGTATCTGCATTAGACAACTGAATATGGGAGAAATTAAATTTCGCATTAGACAAATTTAATAGCATTCTCTAAATGGTCAATGTTTAGTCAAGTTCATTATCTGTCATACTTAACGAGTCATGGTACCTTGAAAACACATCTTCACCGAATTGTGTTGGTCAATATATTTTCTCATGCATGTAAACATAATACATTTATAAAATTATACTGTATTGATTACAGAAATTTTAATTATATGCATGTTATTTGCTTACACAATATTGCCTAGACATGAACTGATAATAGTATTCTCCTATTGCTATTAAAGGAAAACTTACATAAAAGGCTACTACAACTCCTGATGTAAAACTGGCAGGCAGCTTTATGGCGGCACTGAAAAAACCATAGTAGTATCTGTTCTTCGAGACCAACCCTGATCCTGCAAATGAATCCGGTGAAATTTTAGTTATAAGATAAAAACATGTCGAAGGGTGTGTGTGTTGTTTTTTATTTTTATTTTTTAACATAATGAAGCTGTCATTTTGGAAAGTATTAATTAACCTGTGGATTTATCTAAAATGATATTAACGTTGGAGCCATTATTGAGTTGACGGATGTTAGTGCCTCCAAAAAAGTTAGAGAAGGCCTGATCGACAGACAGATGAACAAATCGGCCTGTTAATTGCTCAACACTTGGCGGTTTATAAACCGGACCAAGCGAGGAAACTGCAACTATAATGCTGAAGATTAGGAGACTAAATAAGAGTAATTTGTCTTGCAAAAACCCCATACTTGACTAGCTAACTAGAAAGATAGTAGTTTGTGTAGGAAAAAAGGTGTAGAATTGAGGTATTTATTTGGAATGAAATGAGATGGGAAGGGTCCTGTCCTTAAATCTTTTTGATTAGTTGTTGCAAGCTGGCTGCATAATCCCAGTAATATTGCACTAGTGACGTTTATGTCATAAAGATTAATGATTTGAAAGTCATGTGGGGTGAATAGGACATGTTTGGAAAAAAGAACATTGTCCTGTAAATTCAAGTGGAGGTTGTTGGATTTGGTATTATGTGATTTTAAGGGTTGATGGGTCCCTGCAATACAGCTGCAAGATTCTTCGAATATATGGGTGCCAAAATGTGAACAGCAATTTGGAAGGTAGCCCATGCATTATTTTGGTTAGGCCAGCTTAGTCCATACCGGTTCTGGTTTATTTCATGTGAAGGACTGATTGATATAAATGCGAAATGCAACACTGTACAGTTGGGCGTCACCGCTCGCCTGTCGGATCAGTATTTATTATGCTGTCTCTATTTGAACTGTTGGACGAATTGTCAAAACAACTCTTGTTCATCTGTTAAGTTACACGAGTACGTGATTTAGGTCCGTAGTTGTTAAGTGTTGAACAGATACACATAAAACCTAAAGAGGTGGGTTGACCTGATGCTCTGTGATGTTTGCTCCCTTTCTTTATTTTTTTAATTCGAATGTTAGAAAATGCACTAGATCGACGTGGATGGAGTGCGTCCTTAAGATCCCCGAAATTAATTTAGTCTCGATTAACTTGTAAATTTATCATAAAATCATGAATTTAGTCAGGGTTAACGTATAAACTGACACGAGAATGCTATTACAGTTTAAACAAAAAAATAAAAATAAAACATGCATTACCTTCCCTCCAGTTGGAACAGCTAATTAAGAGAGACTAACAAGATTGAGGTGATGTTTGATTGTATCTTAGCATATCTTAATTGTCCACTTCTTAATATATTTTAATGATTCATATTTTTATATTAAAAAGTCCTCTAAGTAGTTAAGATATAAATATAAGTCTGAACTATTTAGAAGACATTTTAATACAAAAATATAAACTATTAAAATGTATTAAAAAATTAATTATTAAGATACATTAATATACAATCAAACACTACATGAGATCAGTGTAGTATTTCTTAACTGTCGAAATGGAATTAAGTTTAATAGACGTACTTAAGAAAAATAGAATCCTCGTAGAAAGGACGTGGGAAGTCGAGCCCCCAGCCTAGCCTAAGAATAAATATTACAATACAGGAAGTAGAAGAACATAGAAATATAAGCCTATAACGCCTTTCAAGTGTCGAATTGTAATAATTAAAAAATACGGCATCTCCTGTAGGCTCGTGTGTGTACAGCAGTATCATTAATAAAAGTGATAATTTATTAATTTATTTTTAACTATCTTATTAATGTTACTATTTTACTCCAGCCGTACTAAAAATAATATCTTTAAATATAAAATATTTTGTTTGCCAAAAAAACGTTAAAAAGTATGCAAGTTAAATACTACTCTCCCCGTCTTAAATTAAATGTCTAATTTTAATTATTTTAATTAAATTAATTATTTTTAAAATTAATAATTAAATATATATATAAATATACTTTTAAAATTATAAAAATTACAGTTAATAGCAAGTTGTATCTACCTTTTATATAATTATGATCTCTTAAATTAAATTTTATGAACAATGGTATAAAAATAGTCGATTTGACTAAAAAAGTAAAAATGAGATTTTTAATTTGAGACAGAGAGTGAGTACTCTAAAATAAATCTAAAAACTAATTATCTTCAAAAGTATAATAAAGTCATCTTATAAGCATTAAATTACTGCTTTTGCACTGAAATCGCTCAGATGTTATCAAAAAATAATTAATCTGAAAAATTATTTTTTAATTAAAATTGATCTATCGCACAACTCCGCCAAATGATTCTATTGATTTTATGTGTTATATTGATTCCATTGTTCTTTCCTAACTTATTTGTTTATTAGAAAAGGGAAATAATAATCACATATAGGTTAATTTATGTTTTATTTTAGTTAAACAAACAATGAAATTAATTTGGACTTAATTCTTGTACTAATATTATAATTACAGAAAATCAGCTAATTCTATTTTCAACAAGTTGTTTATCTATATTATAAAACGGCATAGAGCCGCAGACTTCACTTGATGACATGTCAGAGCAAAATTTCCCCCCTTTTTTCTCCTTCAAGTTTAATTATATTATTATTTTATTTTTTTATATTTAATTCTCCAAAATTATGATTTTTTATTTCATACTCGCGCACGCGTTTTCTAGTCAATATAAAATCGTTTAGTCTTCGAGATTATCTTAGCAAATTGAGGACAAATAAACACAAAAGGAAAAAAAATTAAGATAATATACTAAGTTTATTTTAGTGATTAACATTTGAGAATATACACACACGTAGGGTTATTTAGTAAAAATAAATATTGACCATAATACATCCTTCCCTTACTTGATCGGGATGCACAAATGGCGTGTAGTTTGGTCTCGATTTAGTTAGAACCGACCTAGTCAAAGTTTGACTTGATCAAAGTTTAGACTAATCAAGCCCAACCTATCAGGTTAAGAACAAATTATTTATTTTGGAGTAGAAATTTGGCTTAATTTAACCTGATCAAAAGCTCGGTCTGAATCGACCTGTGGCCTTGGTCCAACTGACCTGGCCTGGTCTATGAGGTCTGACCTGTTTAGCCTACTTAGTTGTACTTTTTTATATACCCTAGGCCCTAGCAGTTAAGCCAGCCCAAGATGGCAAGATATAAAAACTAAAAACAAAAATTTTAAAAAAAATAAAGAAAGTTCACATTTGGTCCACCTGACCAGCCCAGCCCAGCCTTCGTGTTTAGTTTTCGAGAAAACTTCAATAAGCCCTCACCACTCTTTGCACTTGTGACCAGTCAAAGTATAAGACTAATAGATATGTACTTCGTGGATCCCACAAGACCATACAACATTGTTTTACTTGGTCTGTTTTTTGAACGGAAAAATAAAAATGGAAAGAAAATCTAAATTATCTCTCCTCCTCCTCCTCCTCCTCCTCCCTTTTCATTTATTAGCTTTAAATTTCTAAATCTAAAATTTTGGACTAGGAAGTTTTTTTAATGGAGTAATAAGACTGTGAGACTTACGCGAGTATCGAGTTTACTGTTAAAATGTGTCCAATTAGTGATTGAACTTAATAATTGAACTCAAAATTGACAAAACTTATAGAATAAAAACTGGACCATAATCCAGTTGTGTACGATTAGAACTAAATATATAATGAATTTTTTATTTTAAAAATATATTTCTCTTTTACTTTTTCTTCTAATAAAATTGATTTGTGGATCATTTTAAAAATTATGATAATAAGTTAATTATTGTCAATATAAATATTTACGATTAAAATTTAATATTAACACTAATTAATACATTAATAAACTAACTTTTATGTTATTTGTTTTTTAGTTTATATTTTATAATTTTTATCTTTAATATTTAAGGTTAAAAGAGAAAAAAGACAATAAGTAAAAAAAAAGGAGACCATATCCGGCCTAGACCTGACGCCTGACCTGTATGCCTTAGCCAGACCATAATCCCAGTGGTTAAGGCCTAGACAGGCTTGGGCTGATAGACTTAAGTCAATGATCTGGGCTAATCAAAATCCGATACTTAGCAGGTTCATATTAAACTAGATTAAGCGGGTTTGTTGTGCACTTGTGTATGTCTACTTGATCATTCCAGGAACGCTATACTTCACCAAAATGGTCAGTACCAAATGTTTAATATTCACTAAGTTTTGAAATAAATTCTAATAATATTTTTTCCGCTTTAAAATTTGAGATACAAATTTATTTTTAAGATCAAACGATGACATATTAAATTTTAAATTATTATAATTTATAAAAATTTAAAATAAAATAAAATTTATAATTAATAATTTTGATTATATACTTTATAATTATAATAATTTTATTAACTAAAATTAAGTAAATTTATATTAATTTAAAATTTAAAATATTTTTTTTTTTTTAAAATTAAATTATATCTTTAATTTTGGAAGAAGAGTGCATTATTTCCTCTTTAAATAAATAAACATCATTTATGTAGGAAATTATAATTCACGTTTGCATGTCGGCTACGTCCCTTCACGTACCCATCCCAATCCACGTGCTCTTCCCACAATTATCTCTGTACGTGTCGACCTCCCATTCGTTTCCGTAACTTCCAATGAAGCCGCCATTTGCAAATCCCCATATCTCCACACGGCTTCCTTCCACGTGGTTCACTGCTCAACCGTGGGATCTAACTCTCACATAATTGACCCATCATATTCTGACACGCGTCCCTTATCAACAACAGTATATATTGCTAGCTGCTAAGGCCTCGAACAATCCAAAAACTTTCAAAAAACGTACCAAAATTCAAAAAGTCAACGGTTCTTAGACATTCTCCTTTTTGCTCCTTTGTAAATTCTACTACTATATTCTTTCTTTCTTGTTCATCTTCAAAATCAATGATTAACAAATCCGATGACTTTACTCGCCGGATTTTTAAATATCCGGCAATTCGCCCTTGTGAGTCGGTTAATCCAGCAATCCTTCTCTATTCTTTGATCAATCTTTCACATTCCATATGTAATTACACTTCAAAATTCTTTTCTAGTAACAAGAGAAACTCGAAAGAATCGATTCGCCTAATCGGAAATCTTCTAATTTTTCTTGAAGAAATCCGAAATGGGAAACCAAAACTTTCGGATTCGATTGTTCTAAGCTTATCGGAGCTCCATTTCAACTTCCAAAAAGTCGAGTTCTTGTTGGAGGACTGTGCACGTGATGATGCTCAGATTTGGATGTTAATGAAATCTGAGCAAGTCTCAAATCAGCTGCGCATGCTGATAAGAGCAATTGGTGTGGCTTTAGATGTGCTACAATTGGATTCAGTTGATGTCTCGATTGAAGTGAAAGAATTGGTTGAATTGGTTAGGAGGCAAGCATTGAGAGCAAAGATTGAGCTTGAAAAAGATGATAAAAGAGCTTCCGATAAAGTTCTTTCGATTTTGAGTTGTTTTGAGGATGGAATTGTTCCAGATTCAAGTGATTTGAAATGGGTTCTTGGGTATTTGGGGATTCAGAGCTGGAGCCAATGTAATCAAGAAATCAAGTTCTTGGATTCTGAAATTGGGCTGGAGAGTTTGACTAATGAGAAGAAAGATTTGGGGCTTCTCAGTAGTCTAATGGGGCTCATGACATATTTTCGTTGCGTTCATTTCAACTTTGTGGACACTTGCATAACCACTAGACAATCTGGTATTTATGGCAGCCGTGAGGTGATTAGCTGCCTAAATTCGGATGATTTTCGATGTCCCATTTCTCTAGAGGTTATGCTTGATCCGGTGACTATAGCCACAGGGCATACTTATGATCGATCGGCGATTCAAAAATGGTTCAAGGCTGGAAATTCCACCTGTCCCAAGACGGGTGAGAAGCTAATTTGCACGAATTTAGTTCCCAATTTGGCTATGAAGCAACTTATTAAGCAATATTGTTTGGAAATTGGCATGCCATTTGCTGAAACGGGTATGAAAATTCGGGACAGAAAAACTAAGCCAGTTGTTGCAGGCAGTGTGGCAGCTGAGGAGGGAATGAAGATGCTTGCCAATTTTCTCGTTGACAGGCTTGTAAATGGCACTGGTGAAGAGCAGAACAAAGCTGCTTATGAGATCCGCTTGCTCACCAAAACAAGCATTTTTAATAGGTCTTGTTTGGTTGAAGCTGATGTGATCCCAAATTTATTGAATCTTCTTTGCTCAAAAGATTCAGCAAGGCAAGATAATGCGATTGCAGCCCTATTGAATCTCTCAAAGTATTCTAAAAGTAAGAGAATACTTGTAGAGAATGGGGGTTTGGAATTAGTTCTTGATGTTTTACAAAAGGGCTTAAAAATGGAAGCCCGACAGCACGCGGCTGGTACGCTGTTTTACCTTGCTTCTGTGGAGGAATACCGCATAATGATTGGTGAAATTCCTTGGGCTATATCAGCTCTAATGGAGCTAATAGTGGTGGGGACAGATCGTGCCAAGAAGAATGCATTGGTCACGATTTTTGGGCTGCTTATGTACCCTGACAACCATTGGAGGGTACTTTCAGCTGGAGTAGTCCCTTTATTGGTTAATCTGTTGGGATCTCTCCAAAGGGAAGATCTCATAACAGATTGTCTCGCGGTTTTAGCAACTCTAGCAGAGAAGCTTGATGGAGCAATGGCGATTCTACGTTCCAAGGCGTTACATATAATTGTCGAAGTTTTTGGTTACTCCACTACAAGACCAGTAAAAGAATATTGTGTTTCTTTGTTGCTGGCTCTGTGCACCAATGGTGGGGTAGATGCGGTTCTGGTTTTAGTAAAGAACCCATCTCTCATGGGACCATTGTATTCTCTACTAGCTGATGGATCCTGTCGAGCAAGTAGAAAGGCCAGTTCACTCATTAGAATCCTACATAGGTTTACTGAGAAGAGCTCCTTTGGCTTGATGACTCCGACTCTTCCACGTGAACGTTTCATCCATGCTTGGTAAAACCTAAGGGTTTTTTTTTTTTTGGTTCTTGCCTAGCATCTGTTATGTACATACACTTTCCTGTGTAGAGATGCTTGGCCTTACTTTCAGTTTGATTTGGTGATATTAGCTCGGTTTTGTTAAAGAGCTAATCACATTAACGTCTTCTGTTTTTTGAAAGAAGCTTTATACACGTATTATATGCATGATCATCTTTTCTCAAGCTAATGACAATAAAGATTGTGTTGCAATGTTCTCTCGTGCTAATTCTAATCGCATCTTCATCGTATACATATATATATATAGAGAGAGATCATCCCTAACAAATATTTGTTGTGGCAAATTTTTTTTCTATCTACTAACTAAGGTAGAGGTGTGTGTGTGTATATATATGGAGAGAGAGATCATCCATAATAAATATTTATTATGGTAATTTTTTTTTCCATCCACTAACTAAAGTAGAGGTGTGTATGAAATGATATTTTTTTTAATATCATTCCGTTACCTAAGTTAACAAAGTACAATTTTTTTTTTATACCATTCCGCTATGAGTGCTAAATTTTTATTTTTTTATACCATTTCGACTCTTTACTTAGTGGATGAGAGGGTGGGAGTGGGAGGGGGAGGGAGAGAAATTAGCACTCCACTAAGGTATCGGATTGGAAAAGACAAACAATTATTAAAATTAATTTATTCATTCCTAAGATGATTTCTTCTTCCTTTTTTTTCCTTTCTCTATTTTATTTCCTTTTCTTACTTTTGAAGATAATAATAATAATCAATATTTATAGATGTTAGGTGGGAATTTGAAATATTGACTGTCTGAATAGAAAAGTGAGAAGGATACTGGTCCAGTTTATAAATATTTCTTTCAAGGTTAGTTGGTGTTGACTAGAAGAAAGGTTAGCTATTTTTCTTCTTTTTAAAATAAGTCACTCTTCGCAATAAATTAAATCTAAAATTAAGTCATTCAATTAAAAATATTATTAATTACAATAATTCACTGTAGACACCCAAATTTTGCACTTTCTCTACTACCCCTGGCAGGAGGGCAAAATCGTCATTTGACCCGACATGCGGAAAGAAAGGTGGACCCCAGCACAAAGTCACCCCAGCGATTTATGGTCAAAACCGCCACAACGGACAACGAGCATCCGGTCATTTGAGGCAAGGCGAACAGTTGATCTAGAAAAGCCTGAGCTGACCACAAAAGACGACTAAGGGCCACTCCGCTTACGATATTCGGGGGTCTCGCTCCCCGGTGAGCGAGCGGCTGCCCAGCTCGCCGGTGAGCTGGCGGGGGTGGAAAGGGGGCAGCGCCCCCTGGAAGCCAGGCACAATTATCAAATTCTATATCAAGTCGCAGTCCGCCGAACTAGCCTCCCAGAACAATATGGCACGTTTCCCCGGGATTTCCGGATTGCAAAAATACAGCCTTCCAAAATAATACAGCAAAAATTGACGATTTAAGACCGCGTGGCACGGAAATCGAGAAAAGGAAGCCAGACAGCCGCAGATGCATCTGCGGCCAACGACTTTTGGGACTTCGCGTGGCTCGAGGGCGGCACACGGCAGCCGAGGCGGCGGCTCAGACGGCCACAGCAGGCAGCCGCAGATGCATCTGCGGCTGCCTCCGATCAGCTATAGATCGCCATTTCCATCCGAGAGCGAGAGAGAGAGGAAATTTTGAAGGTTTTTAGAGAGAGAAAATGGCGGAATAGAGAGAGAAACCTTCGGGTTTGGTAGAAAAGGTGAGGATTCTTCCTCATTTGTTCAATCTTTACATTATATTGTATCCTATTTCGATTTTCAAGCATTCAAGCGTGTCTTTCCTCATTTGAAATGTGAAGAAATCTAAGTTTCTAGCATTTGTGGTTTTATATAGTTAGATCTAGTTCTCATTTCATTTTATTGTTTAAGTTATTATAGATCTAATTTTTGTGCATTTGTTGGGTGGATCTACTGTTAGATCCGAAAATATTTGGTGCATTGCTATTTAATATAGTTTGATTTTGTATATGTTGAAGTTAGATCCGATGTAGTCGATATCTGTTTGGATCTATGGATTAGGGATGGTTAGAGAGGATTTGTTGTGGATAGAATCTCCTCATAACCTCCCGATGATATCCTTTTAGTTTATTTTATAGTTTTAACGCATGTAGCGATGGCGATGCATTTGTATTGTAAATATGTAATTTTCGGGCCTTAAAGCGATGTCGGATCGAAAATCGGGTTTAAGGCCCCGTAATAATAAAATGTGCGATTGTGGGCGTTTGGGGTTATTCGGATGGCTTACATGCCCGTGAATAGCCGCAACGTTATTTTGATGCTTGGTTTTCCCTTTCGACACGAGAAAACGATTTTGGAATGAAATGATAAAGATTTTTATAAAATCAAGCAAATTAGGATATTAGATCGTTCGTAGGCTAAATAAAATTGGAAGTGTCGGATGAGCTCTATTCCTATTTGACGAAGGGTTTGAAAATATGTTTTACAAAATAGCATCGGTTTTATTATCAAAACAAAAAAACAATAAAAATGAACTTTTCGATTAAGTCAAATCCTTCGTGCATAGGGTTAACGAGATTCTGAAGCACTTTCAAAGTAAAGCATTTCAAACGACATTCATTTAGGCACGCACACACACACACACACACACGCACACACATATTTTTAGGATTTAAAAGGATAGGAAAACATCAAGATAGCGGTAACCGTGTTTCACGGAAGTCGGGGGGTGCCTAACACCTTCCCCTCGCTTAAGCAAGCCCCCGAACTCTATGAATCTCGGTTTGCGGACCAATTGAATCGGAGTCACATATGAGCCATCACGATTACGAAAACAAAATTCGGATGAGTTGGTACATCCATTTCAAATATACCAATTGGCGACTCTGGTCAATTGGCTCATAAAAATTCGACATTTCAAAACCCCGTCGACACTAAGCCGACCATTTTCAAAAATCACATTTAATTCAAAAGGCTAAAAATTGGAAATGGACGTTTTAATTATAAAAAACGAGACGACGAAAATCCTGGCGTCGACATTCACAATAAAAAAAATAGTCTAATCACAAGATATATCATTTTTTTTTATATATTGTATAATTAAAAAAACTAAATAATAAAACATTAAAAAAATAAAACGTTAATTATATTTCGCACTTAATGAGGAAATAAAGTGCAAAAGAAATGTCTATATATAGAACATGAAAATAAATTTCCATTTGAGAGGACTTAATCGTATAATTTAGCAAGATTAAAAGAATTAACTATTTATAATCAAACAACAGAGAAGACAAAATAAAGTGATTTCACATGCCACAGTTACAATTTGTTTATTCTTAATTACATATACTTTTTTCAACCTCCCTTGCCAAATGAAATTGAGAAAGGAAAAAAAAGAAAAAGAAATCATCATGGGAATGAATAAATTATTTTTAATGATTGTTTGTTTTTTTCAATCCACTACCTAAGATAGCGAAGTGCTATTTTTTATTTTTTTCCCCTCCTATCCGCCAACTAAAGAGTCGAAATGGTATAAAAAAAATAAAATTATCACTCCGCTACCTTAGGCAGCAGAGTGGTATAAAAAAATAATAATAATTTGCACTCTGCCAATTTAAGTAGCGGAATAGTATTAAAAATAAAATAAAATCATTTCATGCACTTCGTTACCTTAGTTAACAGATGAAAAAAAGGATCTGCCACAATAAATGTTTGCTATGGATCATCTTCCGTGTGTGTATATATACATATATATATATATATACATATATACATATATATATACATATATATATATATATATATTCTTTTTAATTAAAGACAATAAACATATTTTCTTTATCAAAAATGAATTTAGATAGGATTTGATTGGATAATCCATACATCAGTGATTAGTTGACAAACTATTCTTGCGTAGGGAATATGGCTTCTCTGCACCATTTGATACTCGCTAGGTTTGCAAGGCCTAAATTTCAGTTCAGCTTTTGTTGTCGCTTAACCACCAATATTAGATACACGGGCATCACAATAAATTTCTGTCATGGTGCTGCAAACACCATTAGTGTGTGTGTGTGTAGTTTTAAACCCAAAAAAGAAATGAAAAAACTAATTTTTACAATATTTATTCCACATTGAGTGTGAACTGAGGCACAATGGACTTGTCTCTTGTAGAAATGTCAAGAGCTCTTTCTAGTTTTCCAACCACTTGTTCCATAGAAGGCCGTTGCTGCTTAATCCCGGTGCATATCAGAGCTAGCTCGAGTACGAGTTCAAAGACTTTCTCTGGGAACTTCCCACCGAGTTTTGGATCTGCGAACTCTATAATATTTCCATCCCTGGTAAGCATTTTTGCCTAAGAAGAGGAGATGCATCTGCTGAAATTAGTGATGTACTGCAGCACATTGGACATTATTAGTCAAATTTATGGAAACTTAAAAATGATATAGACTTGTACTCACCATTTTACGAAGTGGCATTGGTTTGTTTGCATCCAGATTAATAACCCTTTGTCCTGAGATAAGTTGTAGAATTACTATTCCAAAACTGTAAACGTCACCTGAAGAATTAACACGGTGGTTCTTCCTGTACTCAGGATCCACATAACCAAATGTTCCTCTAACTTCTGAACTCACATAGGAGTGACCCACATCAATAACTTTGGATAATCCAAAATCCGAAAGTTTCCCTTGGAAATTAGCACAGAGAAGAATATTTGTTGGCTGCCAATGATAAAGGGAAAATAAGATCAAACAATCCAGTCGAATAGAATTTTAAAATAGTAAGAAAATGTAGACTTGGTGATGACACGTGTATATATTTCAACCTTGATATCACGGTGAACAATGCAGCCTTCAGGATATGCATGGAGAAACCATAGACCCCTAGCACAATCAATGGCAATCTCAAGTCTTTGAGTCCAAGATAAGGTCTTATCTTTACCTATTTTTCATCAAAAGTACCATTAAAATGCCCATGAAATGAAATAAGAAAGCTGAAGTTCGTAAAAGGAGATGGCAATGTACCAAATAGCCACTCTGAGAGGTTCCCTTTGTGGCAAAGCTCGTAAACAAGAAAGCATTCTTCTTCTCCCTCACAATGACCTAGCAATGCTACGAGGTTTGGATGCCTAACATGTGATAAGCTTGTAACTTCCCGGACAAATGTTTCCATTTGTCCATCCTTGATTATGTGCTTAACTGCAACATGCTGACCATTGGACAGTATGCCCCGATAAACCTTCCCTGGTAAAAAAGTAACAGCTTTACATTAAAATCCAACTACCAAGGAATAAGGGTTGTTTCAACCTTCATGTTGCCTTCTGCATAATTTGTATTGTGCTAGTAGACCTATATATATCAGTAATTTCATAAATTGTGTGAGCACATTAATTTATGCCATTCAATTCATTTGTCTGTTTATGTTTGAACATGAATCCTAACCTTGTACTCATTCCTAAAACTTTTAAACTTCTCAGTAGAATTTTAGTCCATTTTTGTGTTCTTCCACTGTATATTGAGAAAGTTTTTCATGTAGCTTCTGATTAACACTATCTTTTCAGAAAATCTACATCACACTGTGAATATTGATTAAGAAAGAAATTATAAGGTAGCTCCACGCGGTATAGTTCTCACCGGCTATCCCTTGACCAATGAAGTTTGATTCGTTGAGATTGTTTGTCGCATAATAAACTTCCTTAACAGATATTTTATGACAGCTGGAGTCTTCAGATGCTGAACCATTTGATGCTGTCAAGTAAACAAGAAGGAGACCATTTTTCAACTGTAAAATCTATTTTAGATGTTATTAAAGATTGTCACTAAGTTGGCATACCAGCTTTTCCTTTTGGAACTTTTGCTTTCTTTGATTTTCTAGACAAAATCCAAGATGCAACAACTATTATTATTGTAATCCCCACTAAACATCCAATTAGAATCCACAGACCTGCGATAAAAATAAAAGAAATTAAGGACTAAAACTGCAATGGAGCTCTTCCAAACTAGAAGCAAGAATAGGAAGGCATGGACTATATGATTGATCTAGATCAGGTTCACCTGGGCTAATTTTTTTTGGCTTTCCAGCCGCGCTTCCTTTATCGGCTGCACAAGATATATATAAATGTTTAAAACCAGTGCAAAATGATATACAGTAGAGTTTGAACATGAAAGAGGAAAACTTTAGGCAGAGGTGTATAATGGTGATGTAACTAATACTTCACCTAAAGAAAGGCTTCTTTCTCCAAGACACTTGTAAACTGCTTGAATCCATTTCTCATCATCTATCCTTTGACTTGTTAGTGAAACCAACACTGCAAACCTACACACATCAGTTTCAACCTTGATAAAATTGTTTGCCGACATACTCATCGTTTCCCACCTCCTAAAACAGGCTATGCAACCCATATTTGATTCACCCAAAACCTCGCAATCTTCACCTAGCTTCCTCAAATCATTTCCTAGAGTCTTGGCAACATCTGAAACAGAATAGTCAGAGCAGCCACCTTCTCCGCTGTTTAGCTTCTCAATGCCACAGCTCAAAACATTTCCATCCATTCCCTTCATTGAATTTAAGCATTCTTGTTGCTCGGTTGAAGTCAAGAATATTTTTCCAGTTTGGTTGGCGCGCTGCCCCAATGCATGTAAATATCCTTCAAAACTTGATTCACAACAGTTGTTATTAATAAATCCATCCCAGTTCCCTCCTGTACATGTTGAGTTATCCCCGGTTGAAGAAGATTGGATATCAAGCACACAATAATTGACTGAAGTCTGAGAAAAGGCTAACCTAATGGCTGTGAAGAAAGAAAAAACAAGTACAACAGAGGAAAATGGTCTTTGATACTTTATTTGAAAGAAGGAGATAGAAATCAGTGAGGATATTGCCATGGAAAGGAGATTAATATGAGAGATTTTTTTACCAAAGAGAAAAATGGAGTGGGGTTACTGCGATTTTGCTGTATTTGACATAATATGAGTAAAGATTATTGGAGAACTATATTCATCAAACTGGTTTTTCACTCTGAAGAAATGATCATAGGCTACTGCAAATTGGAATGATTGGATTACATGCAATTTTAAGGGAAATAATGACTTTTGGTCACTAATATATTCCATATTCCATAGATATTTCATCTATGTTAAGTTGAGATGAAGAAAAAAGAACTGGCTATGATTTAGAATGGCATTTAGAAACTTAAATTGCAAGAGACCAAAAAGAGAGTAATAATATATTAAAGTAAGGAAAGCTCAACACACACAAGGCATCTGGCTCTATTGAGTGTGAGCTTCTTGTAAGTGGAAAAGAATTGGTACCCTTCTGAATTCTCTTAACAGTTGACGTGGTAAACGACAACTGCCGGAGATTGCAAAGTCAGAGGAATGAGAAAGTTGATTTTTTTCTGGTTATTCTATGCTCGTTTGGACAAAATGACAAGCAGATAATAGTTTATAAGCCTACATTTATTTGGTCTATGCTTAATACTAGTTAATAGTATATGCAGGCTTTGCAATAAAATCAATTTATAAAGGGTGGTGTCTCGTACAAAGCACAAGGACTTGAAACCTTTGATGGTGATATAAATCAGTCGGCCTTTATTGAAATGTCCAATTAGAAGAAAATAATTATACTGTTACAACAACCATTACACACTTTTTTTTTTGTTTTGATCTTACAACATTTGAGCTTGGATCAAGTGTTTTTAAGGCATCGAAGCTTGATACCATCCTGCATTGTCCTACTGATTGGATTCATTTACACTCTTGTGTCTAAGTTTGAGATGGAAAAGAAAAAAATGGAAACTTAATTTATAATAAAAATAATAATAAATTTATATATTTTCTTTTATGTTATTATTGAATTTATAAAAAAAAAAATTAAGTTTAACATTTAAAGTACTAAAGCGGCTCTTATATTAGTTTTATTATGTTTATAATCTAAAACATATAATAGAAATTGTAACAAATAATCTGATGTTATTTAATTTTTTGTCTAAATTCGTCCGTCTTTGGTCGAAAAAATTTGATAAATAAATAAATAAATTTTATGTTCATTTTTTTTTCCCGTCCATTTTAAAACTCACTAGACATAAATGTTTTGAGTACAAAAAAGATAGGCAACTCTTTTGCGTAGAATGTATTGTGTAACTGTGCATAATAATTTAACCTTCGTCAAAATACTGATGAGCATGGTTTAGTTTCTTATTTTAGTATTTTTAAGGCAGCATGGCATGGTTTTGTTCAATCTTCTCTTTTTTATGCGGTTTAGTTTTTAATCTATTTATTTTTCTCGGCAAGAAGATTACTTCAGTCTTATCTACTCAATTACTTTGCTTGGTAAATTATGCTTCTACATCATTGTGCCTATTAATATTTTTTGCCAATATTTTAAAATTCGGACCGAAATGGACGGTTCAATTGGTTGAACCATAAATCGGTGCTATATCTAGTCCGATTTGACTTAGTTGGACCAGTTTAATCAAAATTCGGATTGAACTGATAGACCACTCGCAGAGGCGAAGCCATATGAGAGGTTGTGGGGTCAATTGACCTTAATAATTTTTTTGTTTGTTTTATGATATATGGTAAAATTTGAAAAATTTAAATGTTATATACAAATTGATCCTACAAAAATTTTATAAAAAAATTAATATACACAGTCAAATTAAAAATTTATAATTTTTTCACTTAAGTTTCAATCCCCTATCATTCATACTTCTTATATATATATATATATATAACAATAAATTACTAAACCATTTTGTTTATTGAATCAGAAAATATTTACATACAGGAAGCAAAATACATAAGCAGAGAATAAAACAATTAACTTGGTTACTAAACAGAAGGACACAATAAACAGAGAAGAAACTTAAGATTAGTCAGAGAAGGAGTTCTGAGTCTTACGAAGTTTCTTGAAGGTTTCTCCCTAAGGTCAGGTGAAGTCCTCTAACTCAATGAGTAAGCCTTCCTTTTATAGAGTAAGGAGTGAGCTGCTTACAATTATTCGGGAATCTTACTATTACAGACTGACAAATTACTTTAAGAAAAGTAAAATGATTACAGACACATTACTATTGATGAATAGTAGACACTTTTTACTAAATACAGACAATTTTTACTGTTTGCTTTTGCTTTCGGTGGAAAAGCAGCATCTGGGTGGCTTTCTTTAACTTGGCGTGCAAAGGACTGGGGTCCATTAGCGTTGGATGCTAAAGAGAGTGCTTGGGCACTGATAACTGGGGACCACAGCATGTGGCGAGGAATCTGACTGTCGGCACTGTCGGCAGGGGCCGAAAATGACTAGGGGCTTACGGGAGCTGAACAGGAGCCATAGCGGCTAGGCAAAAGGATCCTGGGCATCTTGGAGATCAATTATGCCATAAGGGTCCTGGTTTACTGAAACTTGGGATGACTTTGAAGAAGACGAAGTATCTTCTTCCTTGATGGTATTGACTCTTTCTTGAATTGCTTTAGCTAACAAATTTAGCTCAGCCGTACTATATTCTTTAACTCCTGCTAAAGTAGCAGCAACAGAAGAACCGGAACTAGAACTTTTAACTTTGGACTTGCTAGAGGAGCCAACATTTTCCAATTTTACTGGAGTAATAGGATTAATAGGAAATTCTTTAAGAACTTGTTGGACAATTCTATTAACATCGAATTTTTCCCACCATTTAATAAAGAAGATCATTGTGACTGAAGGAGGCTGAATCGAAGGAGGAAGATTATACTGCCACTTCAGAATCCAAGGGATTTTGTATTTACTAACAAAACGGAGCAGTACAGGGATACCTTCCATTTTAGGGTTGAATGGAGATTTATTACTAAAATAATTTACTTGAGCAAGCAGAGACTCAGGAATGAGTTCTGAAGTAGGGCCATATTTAGACCACCAAAGGGTGAACCAAATCGGGATCTGACTCTTGAACTTGTGATCAAATTGAATAAACCATGAATGACTAAAAGAGGAGCTTTGGTAAAGAAAGATTTTATGCCAAGCATCCATATAATCAAAATAGCAAAAACGATTACTAAAAGAAGGGTCTAGACTTTTATCTAGGACGCGTAAATCAGAGAGATGATGAGAATAATGATGATTCTCCCAATCTTCCCTAGAAATAATTTTTTTTAATATATAAAGAATGAAAAACAATTTTTGAATTATCATTCTTATCAAATATAGGTTTAATATTAATAGATTCTGTGTTAAGCAGAATATTCTTATAATAAGAAAGGGATTTATAGGGTGCTGAAGGGATAAAATGCCATCCAAGTGGGTAAAATTGGGCGGCAAGTTTAATTGGGTCCTGTTTTGAGTCCATATAAGGCTCAATGTGGAATAGGGTAACTTCATGGTTTGGAATATATTGGGAATTAGGCTTATATTGACTAGTCTTTTGGATCTGGCTATGGGCTTGAGATTCAAAAGGATCATATGGTTTAGGGTGACTGGCAAGGGCTGAACTGTAGGGTTTAGGGATTTGGCCTAAAACCTGAAATTGAGTAGAAGGAGGTTTAACTAGGTAACTTGGGTGAGGAACAAGAACCATAGTCCTTTTAATTTTACCAAGCTGTCCAGAGACAGGAGCTTTACCACGATCACGTTTCTCTTTCTCTCTTTCACTCATATTTGGTACCTGATTGGATGAATTCTCTAGTCAGAAAATTTGGGATAGAGTTTTGACTTCATTTAATATATTCTATATCAAAATCAAAGATAGATAAAATAGCTTGCCATCTAGCGAAATTCTGTTTAGAGGCAATATTTTCAACATCTTTTTCCAACTTAGTAACCTTACTTGTCCCACTTTAAGTGACTTTCCCTGGTATATTTTTAGTATGGGGATGGTGATCTATCTGAGAAGAAGATCAACAGTACCCTCCGACATCTAAAGGAGTCGGACCTCCAATCAGACGACGTTGGCCCCACAGTCATCATCAGATGCGCATGCATCCGACAGAGTCAATCAATCAGCAGAAATCAAAAGCAGATGACGACAGATGTCCATCAGTCTGCAAAAGCAAAAGACGCTATCCCCCAGTCAATCAGTCCAAAGTAAAGTTAAAGGAATCTACTTTTAACTTTTACTTTCACTTTAGTAAATGTAATATGTTTCTTACTTTTACTTTAGTAAATTACTTTTACTTTGTACTTTTACTTCAGTAAATGTAATAGTGAATCCGGCGTGATTCAATAGTTAGTTTCTTTCTCTATTTAAACGATTCAATTGTAGGGAGAAAGACAGGTTGAAAACCACAAAGGTTTCAAGACCTCAGAGGTCCTTCTCCTCCCTCCCTTTCTTCTTAGTAAACGAAGAAGAAACATGTTGCTTCCTTCTTCTAGTAACACGAAGCAGAAGTCTTTATACTTCTGTCTTCCATTTATCTTTACAGTTTTGATGTAATTCTTCCTTCAAAGTATATATAAAAAGAGAGAAGAATCATTTGATTATACCGGTCATCTTCTTATTTATTTCTTTATACTTCTGTTTAAAATTATAAAGTCTTCAACCGCTGTCAAATGGTATCAGAGCCACCGGTTGGTTCTTGGTGCTATTGGTGGTTCCCGGTCAAAAACAGCATATAAAGTTGGCTCTGTGATTGGCCGGAACAGTATTTATTCTTGTTAGAGTCATTACCTGTTCTCCGTCTTGTTATTCTAAGTCTCTTTTGCGTCATGACGGTCACCCGATGTCTGTTCGTTGTTAGTCAACCCCTGTCAATTCTTTTTGGTCCGCCCGAGTCGGAAGTATCACCCTGGTCGTAGCTGTAGAGCCGTGGTAAGTCTCCAGAGTGGGAGCAGTGTAGGCTAAGGCGTTTAACCATTGGTCTGAATCAGAATAGGGTATGTGTCCAAAAAAAAAAAAGGCAGTAACCGATTAACAATAGTATTCGGAAGGTCTGTACCGTCCTGTAATTGAGTCGTAAAGTTGATGAGTCTTAGTTCAACAAGTTTTGATTTGAGCCAAGTTAATTACAGTTTCGGCAGTAAAACAGCTAAAACTAGTATACTGATTAGCTCGAGCCCATCATTTAGCTCAAGGTCAACCGTGTGATCCTTTGTATCAGACACAGTTTGATTTTATTTTATAAATTTTTATCAGAATTAATGAAATTTTGATGTTGGTGACCAGTTTTTCGGTATTTTTTTTTTCTTTTCTGTCTCCTATTCTTTTCAAATTATACATAATTTTGGGGGTGAATGGAATTATCAACCTAGATAAAAATTTTGGGAATGAATAGTATGGGGATGGTGATCTATCTGAGAAGAAGATCAACAGTACCCTCCGACATCCGAAGAAGTCGGACCCGAAGGAGTCGGACCTCCAGTCAGACGACGCTGGGCCCACTGGCCCCACAATCATCATCAGATGCGCATGCATCCGACAGAGTCAATCAATCAGCAGAAAGCAAAAGCAGATGCCGACAGATGTCCATCAGTCTGCAAAAGCAAAAGATACTGTCCCCCCAGTCAATCAGTCCAAAGTAAAGTTAAAGGAATCTACTTTTAACTTTTACTTTCACTTTAGTAAATGTAATATGTTTCTAGTATGGGGATGGTGATCTATCTGAGAAGAAGATCAACAGTACCCTCCGACATCCGAAGGAGTCGGACCCGAAGGAGTCGGACCTCCAGTCAGACGACGCTGGCCCCACTGGCCCCACAGTCATAATCAGATGCACATGCATCCGACAGAGTCAATCAATCAGCAGAAAGCAAAAGCGGATGCCGACAGATGTCCATCAGTCTGCAAAAGCAAAAGATGCTGTCCCCCAGTCAATCAGTCCAAAGTAAAGTTAAAGGAATCTACTTTTAACTTTTACTTTCACTTTAGTAAATGTAATATGTTTCATACTTTTACTTTAGTAAATTACTTTTACTTTGTACTTTTACTTCAGTAAATGTAATAGTGAATCTTGCGTGATTCAATAGTTAGTTTCTTTCTTTATTTAAACGATTCAATTGTAGGGAGAAAGATAGGTTGAAAACCACAAAGGTTTCAAGACCTCAGAGGTCCTTCTCCTCCCTCTCTCTCTTCTTAGTAAACGAAGAAGAAGTTTGTTGCTTCCTTCTTTTAGTAAGATGAAGCAGAAGTTTTTATACTTCTGTCTTCCATTTATCTTTACAGTTTTGATGTAATTCTTCCTTCAAAGTATATATGAAAAGAGAGAAGAATCATTTGATTATACCGGTCATCTTCTTATTTATTTCTTTATACTTATGTTTTAAATTATAAAGTCTTCAACCGCTGTCAAATGGTATCAGAGCCACCGATTGGTTCTTGGTGCTATTGGTGGTTCCCGGTCAAAAACAATATATAAAATTGGCTCTGTGATCGGCCGAAACAGTATTTATTCTTGTTAGAGTCATTACCTGTTCTCCGTCTTGTTATTCTAAGTCTCTTTTGCGTCGTGACGGTCACCCGATGTTTGTTCATTGTTAGTCAACCTCTGTCAATTCTTTTTGGTCCGCCTGAGTCGGAAGTATCACCCTGGTCGTAGCTGTAGAGCCGTGGTAAGTCTCCAGAGTGGGAGCAGTGTAGGCTAAGGCGTTTAACCATGGGTCTGAATCAGAATAGGGTATGTGTTCAAAAAAAAAAAAAAAAAAAGGCAGTAACCAATTAACAATAGTATTCGGAAGGTCTGTACCGTCCTGTAATTGAGTCGTAAAGTTGATGGGTCTTAGTTCAACAAGTTTTGATTTGAGTCAAGTTAATTACAGTTTCGGCAGTAAAACAGCTAAAACTAGTATACTGATTAGCTCGAGTCCATCAGTTAGCTCAAGGTCAACTGTGTGATCCCTTGTATCAAACACAGTTTGATTTTATTTTATAAATTTTTATCAGAATTAATGAAATTTTGATGTTGGTGACAATTTTTTCGGCAATTTTTTTTTCCTGTCTCCTATTCTTTTCAAATTATACATAATTTTGGGGGTGAATGGAATTATCAATCTGGATAAAAATTTCGGGAAGGAATAGTATGGGGATGGTGATCTATCTGAGAAGAAGATCAACAGTACCCTCCGACATCCGAAGGAGTCGGACCCGAAGGAGTCGGACCTCCAATCAGAAGACGCTGGGCCCGCTGGGCCCACTGGCCCCACAATCATCATCAGATGCGCATGCATCCGACAGAGTCAATCAATCAGCAGAAAGCAAAAGCAGATGCCGACAGATGTCCACCAGTTTGCAAAAGCAAAAGATGTTGTCCCCCAGTCAATCAGTCCAAAGTAAAGTTAAAGGAATCTACTTTTAACTTTTACTTTCACTTTAGTAAATGTAATATGTTTCATACTTTTACTTTAGTAAATTACTTTTACTTTGTACTTTTACTTCAGTAAATGTAATAGTGAATCCGGCGTGATTCAATAGTTAGTTTCTTTCTCTATTTAAACGATTCAATTGTAGGGAGAAAGACAGGTTGAAAACCACAAAGGTTTCAAGACCTCAGAGGTCCTTCTCCTCCCTCTCTCTCTTCTTAGTAAACGAAGAAGAAGCATGTTGCTTCCTTCTTCTAGTAAGATGAAGCAGAAGTCTTTATACTTCTGTCTTCCATTTATCTTTACAGTTTTGATGTAATTCTTCCTTCAAAGTATATATGAAAAGAGAGAAGAATCATTTGATTATACCGGTCATCTTCTTATTTTTTTCTTTATACTTCTGTTTAAAATTATAAAGTCTTCAAACACTGTCAAATGGTATCAGAGCCACCGGTTGGTTCTTGGTGCTATTGGTGGTTCCCGGTTAAAAACAGTATATAAAGTTGGCTCTGTGATCGGCCGGAATAGTATTTATTCTTGTTAGAGTCATTACCTATTCCCCGTCTTGTTATTCTAAGTCTCTTTTGCGTCGTGACGGTCACCCAATGTCTGTTCGTTGTTAGTTAACCTCTGTCAATTCTTTTTGGTCCGCCCGAGTCGGAAGTATCACCCTGGTCGTAGCTGTAGAGCCGTGGTAAGTCTCCAGAGTGGGAGCAGTGTAGGCTAAGGCGTTTAACCATGGGTCTGAATCAGAATAGGGTATGTGTCCAAAAAAAAAAAAAAGGCAGTAACCAATTAACAATAGTATTCGGAAGGTCTGTACCGTCCTGTAATTGAGTCGTAGAGTTGATGGGTCTTAGTTGAACAAGTTTTGATTTGAGTCAAGTTAATTACAGTTTCGGCAGTAAAACAGCTAAAACTAGTATACTGATTAGCTCGAGTCCATCAGTTAGCTCAAGGTCAACCGTGTGATCCCTTGTATCAGACACAGTTTGATTTTATTTTATAAATTTTTATCAGAATTAATGAAATTTTGATGTTGGTGACCAGTTTTTTGGTAATTTTTTTTTCTTTCTCCTATTCTTTTCAAATTATACATAATTTTGGGGGTGAATGGAATTATCAACCTGGATAAAAATTTCGGGAAGGAATAGTATGGGGATGGTGATCTATCTGAGAAGAAGATCAACAGTACCCTCCGACATCCGAAGGAGTCGGACTTGAAGGAGTCGGACCTCCAGTCAGACGATGTTGGCCCCACTGGCCCCACAGTCATCATCAGATGCGCATGCATCCGACAGAGTCAATCAATCAACAGAAAGCAAAAGCAGATGCCGACAGATGTCCATCAGTCTGCAAAAGAAAAAGATGTTGTCCCCCAGTCAATCAGTCCAAAGTAAAGTTAAAGGAATCTATTTTTAACTTTTACTTTCACTTTAGTAAATGTAATATGTTTCTTACTTTTACTTTAGTAAATTACTTTTACTTTGTACTTTTACTTCAGTAAATGTAATAGTGAATCCCGCGTGATTCAATAGTTAGTTTCTTTCTCTATTTAAACGATTCAATTGTAGGGAGAAAGACAGGTTGAAAACCACAAAGGTTTCAAGACCTCAGAGGTCCTTCTCCTCCCTCTCTATCTTCTTAGTAAACGAAGAAGAAGCATGTTGCTTCCTTCTTCTAGTAAGATGAAGCAGAAGTCTTTATACTTCTGTCTTCCATTTATCTTTACAGTTTTGATGTAATTCTTCCTTCAAAGTATATATGAAAAGAGAGAAGAATCATTTGATTATACCGGTCATCTTCTTATATATATATATATATATATATATATATATATATATATATTCATATATTCATATAATCTTCTTAAACTAAGCAATAATATATTTTATATTATTTTTTGAAATTTAATTATTTATAAACAATTTGTCTTTAAAAAAGTCTATTAGGGGTCAATGGTGTATATATAAATGCGTATAAATATATATAGAGTTAATAATTATTATATTACCATTGTAATAAAATATATGTTTTATATATGCAACCTAAAAATATAAAATTATTGAAAAAATTTGAACCCCCGTTAAATTGTTTATAGCTCCATAATAATTTTGACCTCACTAAATATTTATTTTGGCTTCGCCACTGACCAGTGGTCGAATCGATGGTTCCACTGGTAAGACTGATTCAGTTAACCCATTGAAACAATTTTTAATTTTTTTTGTATCAAATTTTTTTTATATATTAAAATTAACCACTTTTAGTACTATTTAACATAAATTCATTATATTTTAGTTTATCAAAATGTGATATTTTAAAATTTTATTAATTATTAATAATATATATTTTATATATTTATATGACGTCACATGTTCAATAACGGTTCGACCACTGGTTGGACCAATGACTCATCAACTCCAGTACCTTTTTGTGTTCAATGATCAATTCGAATTTGAAAACATTGTTTTTTGAATGATTTTAATTTAAATATAACTCTACAATATAAAAGGTTACTTGAATGTTAATTCATGTTAATTATATATAATAAATTTTTAAAATATTAATTTTTATATGTGGTGCAGTATGATGCAGAATTGCAAAAAGTATTCACAATCGCGTTCACAAATGTAAGGTAAGGACCGAGAATTTTAAGTTATAATAAAATTAAGAATTTAATTTTTAATTAAGTTGTGTGAATTAATTTAAACATTTATGTGATGGTTTGACTATTTGTCTATTCGGTAAATTTAATTAAAGAAAGTCCGATTAATGAGTTTAATTAAATTAACGGACTAACTTAATGATTTTTTATATCAAGGGATTTATAGGTTATGGATCCCTAATTAAATATTTAATTAAAATTTGAATATGACAAGTCTAATTGGATTATATAATTAAATTGAATTAAATTATTAAATGGTCTAATAATTATTTTAAAAAATAAGTTCAAGGTGAATTAAAAGAATAATAGACTTGTAGGTTATATTATGTGATTTAACGTTTAATTAAACTAGTCAAATCTTTTATTTAATTGGGAGACTAGTGAATTATTTTTGAAGGCCCATGTTGGTGAATTTATTTAGTGATCTAATAGCCCAAACAAATTAAAATGCAAGCCCAAATATTGGCCTAATTGAGTAAGGTTCTAGGAGACTTAAATTTGTAAATTGTATAATAAAAATAAATAGAATATCAAAGATTTTAGGGGAGTGGCCGGTGGATTTGAGAGAGAGGCCACTTAGATGTCAAAAATCTATCAATTAATTTACTTGATGTAGTGTGTGGAACACTTAAGCCATTTTGCTAGCAATTAGAAGAAAATTTGATGTCCATTCTATAGATATATATGATATATGTATAGAATGCTAGGTTTATAAATAGCACACCACATTTCATTTGAGAGGTTTATAAAAATATTGCAAGAGTTCTCTATATTGGGTGTTAGTGAGTTAATTCGGTGAGTGAGTAACTTTAGAGAGTTATTTAGTGAGTTTCATTACCGAGTCAAGCGAGTTAAACCATATTTCTTTAAGTAGGTGTTCTTGGATGTCATCACACTTCATAACCTATTTTGGAAAGCAAAGAAAGTAAGCCATTAAGAGCAAAAAATATAATACCACCCAAAACCCTAGCTTGTATACTTTTCTTTGTGTTATTTATGATTTCTATGGTAGAAAAGTCATTTTCAAGCTCTAAATGTTTAGATCCATGCTAGATTGGTAGATCTAGGGTTAAATGAGTTTAACATGAATATTTATATGTGTTTGAGTTGAAAAGTTTAGCAAAAAGTATGAAAACGATTTTTACTGACGGAACCCTAAGCAAACGGGTGATTTGGAGCTTTATATTTTGAAACCTACATGTCTTATATATGATTTTCTTTCTTCATATGCTACGTATGTAAGTTAAGAGTAAAACCTAGTTGGAATCATCTCAAAAGGTTCTAAAATGAGTGAGTTATGATATTTGGAACCAAATGAGTTCACTGTCAAATCCTATTGCATAACAGTCCACTTTGAATCTATTTTTGTGACCTATGCATGTCAAAAAATGTGTTTCAATAATCTAATCTTGTAGTTCAAGAAGATACAAATCCAACAAGATCAATTTGAGGTCATTTGGACTTGTAGATTTCATTTTATTCAAGTTTGTGCAAAAGAGGTAAAAATCACAAAAACAAAACACAATCTGGCAACTTTCTGCATAACAGTTAGCATGGCAAGCGCCTAAGCACCTCTGCCAGCACTCTTGGGCTCCTAGGCATCTAAGATGGCGCCCTGTGATGATCTATTTTGGGCCCGGTCGGTTCGGGTCAGCTTTGGGTCGGTTCCGGTTAGGTTCAGGTCGGTTTTAATTAATTAAACGGGTCATAAAATGTTTTAAATATTAAAATAATTAATATAGGACTCAAATAAATTTAAATATTTATAAATAAAATAAGCTAAGAATATTTAAGGTTTTAATTATTATTTAAATAAAATAATAATTAAAATTAATTATTTATTATTTAATGGCTATTAAATAATAAATAAAGGGAATTAAAAGTAATTAATTAATGATTATTTAATTGTTATTAAATAATAAATAAAGTAAATTAAGAATAATTATTATGAATTAAAAATATTTAAAATTATTTATTATTTAATATTAAATAATAAATAAAGCATTTAAGTTCATCAATTAATATTTAAATGATGAATAAAGTTAATAAAATAATTATTTTTTTATTAATATTAAATAATAAATAAGGGTAATGATTAATGAATTATTATTTAATTGATATTAAATAATAATTAAAGGAGAATAAAGTTAATAATCTAATTATTTATTATTTAACTGATATTATAGGTAAGGATAATTAATTATTATTTAATTGACCTTAAATAATAATTAAAAGGTTAAGATTAATAAACTAATTATTTATTGTTTAATTAAGATTAAATAATATATAAGAATGAATAACTAATTAATTATTATTTAATTAAAAATTAAATAGTAATTAAAGGGGAATATAACTAACAAAATATTTAATAGATTTTAATTAATTAATTATTGTTCAACAATAATTAAAGATAGTTATCATTTATTATTTTAAATAATGTTTAAGAATAAATGAGGTAATGAAACAATTATAATTAATTGTTTAAGAGTGTAATTAATTATATAAAGATGTCTAAAGAATACTTAATTTAATATTATTTAAAGAGAAGTAATATTCGTTAGTTAAATCTTTTATCTAAATATGACTAAATATAAATAATATGAAATTTCTTGTAATGTGTCATGTAATAATCATCGGTGATTAGATGCTAGGTTTAGTAAACTTAAATGTTTAAGTGCACAATTTTATGTTATACTAATTGATAGGCCGACGTTATGAATGTTAGGTCTTTCAAAGGAAGTCTAATTTATCTGAATTAGCGGTACGTCGCGAACAAAGCAAATTTCCTAACCTTACTCACATTTATATTGAGCAAGTTCATAACTCAAACTTGAGTTAGTATTTTTCAATCATGATAATAGTTTAATGTTTGTCAATTACTCCGCATCTATGATAGTTATTGATATCCACACTTGGTGTACTTGAATTCCTGTTCTATTATTGAACTGTAAAATATTTTAAGTTCTTGATTCAGGAACTATTTAAAGAATTGTTTACGCCATTTATTCGACTAGACATACACATGTTAACATATTTCAAAAGCTATCCAAACCAGTAGTTGGTACGAATTCTTGGACTGAGAGAGCAACCCTTGGTAAGGAGAATATAAGTATCGGTTATCCGATGCGTCAGAGTTTAATGTTATGCATACACATGGTGTACAAAAAGCTGATCCCCTCAAGTACAAACTGACAGGTTAAAATATAAAAATGGTCAGCCATATGATTGATTCCTTAGAATTGTTTATGGTCCATTAGACCACTCAACAGTAAATAATCAATATTCAGCATTTCTTTGGAACTTTGATTATATTGTTCATTTATTTTAAATCATTGATTTATTCGATTGTCATTTTTATTCATTCATGATATACCTTCATTATTTATTTTAAACTTGTTGAGCAAAGTAGTTGTTCACTCTTGCTATATCATGAACTAGTTACAGTTAAGCCTGAGCATTTTAAGAAGGACAAGGGAAAGGGCAAGGGCAAGCTTTAGGATTAGTTGTTATTACTATTCTGTTTTGGTAAATCATGATCCTATTTTGTATTAATAGGATATACATGATGTATTTTGTTTAAGGTTTAAGACGTTGGGATTAGTAAAACTATGTATTAATGAACAACATATATTTATTTATTTTTGCATTAGTATTAAATGTTGTTTAGTGATGATTGAATGTATTTTTACGTGAGCACTAAATTCGAGGTATTAGTACCTAAATTTGGGAGTGTCACATGTATGATTATTAAAAATAAAAACTATATTACATAACGGCACCACACTCGTATCCACAATTACATGACTTTTTACGATTGAAGTATAATTGTGGTTATGGATATTGTTACTTCTACACTAGATTTGAATGGGGGTTGAAACAGAACTACTTGGATGACATAAATTATATTTTGGTAATCAAAAGGCAAAGTTTATGCCTTTATAACATCATTTCCTTCTACGCAACCTGTAATGACCATGAATTCTTTTAAACATTGTAATTATATTTATTAAATAATTAACAATGAATTAAAATTTTGTACTAATTAATTGTGCATTAAATAATTGAATGAATATACTTGTATATGTGTGTATTTATTTAAAGTAATAAAGCAAGGCGTATAATTAATTAAAGCAAGTCTAATTTGATTATGTTATAAGTCCAAATGATGTATTAAACTAGGTCAAATTAATTAACCTAGTAGTCTATGTAATTAATTAAACCTTAGTCCATGTAATTAATTAAGCTAGCCCAATGCTTGTTTTAATTAAATGTAACATAGGTTATTTAATATTTAATATTTGATGTGTTTAAATCATGTTTTGGCATGTGTAGTACGCCTAAAAATGGAAGAAATGTTCATATTAAACTTTACCAGTAAAACCTAGTTGAGTATATGGTATTTAATGTTGTAGCTTAAAACGTACAAGTTGGGAAATGAATTTCTTTGACTAGAAAGTTATATTTATAAGTTAAAAAGATAACCCAACTTGAATCTTTCAAAAATATGGAAAGACAAATAAGTTATGACTTTTACCGCAAACTATATCGTTTTAAAATCATAGAGTGATCGACTTCGAATATAATGCCAAAAACGTTTTTGAAAATGAGATCGAATCATGAAATGTTAAAAAACAAGTTAGAAATATAATAAAACTAATTTGGTGTGTTTTGGACATGTAGATTTCATTTTATGCAAGTTTGAATCAAAAAAATCAAAGTTGAAAAATTAAGGTTTTGAAAAACATAGCTACCGCCACAGCGGTAGGTTCCACTGTCGAAGTGGTGAAACACCTTGTAATTAAAAATTTAAGCCACCGTTGCAGCGGTAAATCTCAGCGGTGAAACTTTCTGAAAGTCACCGCCACAGCGGTGAACCGGACAGTTTGAAAAATTAATTTCGGGCCGGGTCGGGTCGGTTTTGGCCAGGTCGGGTCCAGGTTAGAAAATGAAAAATGTTCCAAAAAATATTTTATTATTTTTAGACTCAATAAAAGTTTGTTTTTCAAATTATAGATAGTTGATTTAATAAGTTAAAAATGATAAATATTATTAAAGGTTTAATAATATAATATAAATTAATAAAATATTATTATTAATATAATAATATTAAAAATTATTAAATGTATAATAATATTATAAAGTCAATACAATATTATTAAATGGGTAATAATATTCTTAAATAGATAAAATATTATTAAATGAATAATAATATTATAATATAACTAAAATATTATTAAATAGTTAATAATATTAGAATATTAATAAAATATTATTAAAAGAATAATAATATTAGAAAAAGATGTAAATATTATCAAATGATTAATAATATTAGATAATTAATAAAATATTATTAAATAGTTAATAATATTAGAAAATTATTAAATTATTATTAAATGTCTAATAATATTATAAAGTCAATACAATATTATTAAATGGGTAATAATATTGTTAAATAGATGAAATATTATTAAATGAATAATAATATTAGAATAGAAGTAAAATATTATTAAATAGTTAATAATATTAGAATATTAATAAAATATTATTAAAAGAATAATAATATTAAAAAAAGATGTAAATATTATTAAATGATTAATAATATTAGATAATGATTAAAGTATTATAATATAATGTTAGATAATTAATAAAATATTTTTAAAATAGTTAGTAATATTAGATAATGAATAAAATATTATTAAATGATTAATAATATTAGATAATTGATAAAATATTATTAGATGAGTAATAATATTAGATAATAAATAAAATATTATTAAATAATTAATAATATTAGAAGACTAATAAAATATTATTACAAGATTAATAATATTAAGTGTTTAATAAAATATTGTTAAATGATTAATAATATTATGAGGTTAATAAAATATTATTAAATTATTAATAATATTAGATAAGTGTGATCTATATTAAATAATTAATATAAGTTTTATGTAATTGAAATATTATCAAGTAGTGATAATATTACGTAAGTGTTATCATATGAATGTATATATGATACTAATTTAAGATCAAACTAATTAATTGTTAGGTTTATTCAAAGAGAATTAATTGAATTGGTTAACAGTAGATTACGCACGAGACAAGTTTCCTTAGCCCTAACTTGTATTTATTGTTGCAAGTTTTTCTTCAACCTTATTTACATTGAACAATTCAATTATTGTTGAGCAAGTACATACACTCGTAGATATTTGACAGAGCTTTAAGTGGGTTAATTATCTAAAATTATACCACATCATTACTGTTGTTGTATTCGCACATAATGCTTTTGCAAATGTTTTAGTTCATTAATCCAAGAACTATTTAAGAACGTCTAAGCTAATTATTTTGGTTAGACAATGCATGTTTAAATTCATCAAATTGAATATTTTAAAAGCTTATCCAAACCATTGGTTGTTGCAGATTCTTATAGTAAGACTGAGAAAGAACAACCCTAAATAAGGGGAATTTTTATTTGTCGAAAAACCGAACTTGTGCAAGATGTCTAAATGTTATGCATATACATAGGGTACAAGATGTTGATCCCCTCGCGTACCATGTTTTTTGAGGTGTCAGATATATATGTTTGTTCTACCTTAGTAGCAGTTCATGGTCCTTAAAAACCACTCAGCAATAAAGAGTCAATCCATTCTTATATTGATATATTGATTCTTGATCTCTTTCACAATTGTTATCTATTATTGAAAACCCTAATGTTAATTTTCCTTTCATCATGATATATCTTATGCTATTATCTTAAAAATTGCTGAGCCATTTAGTTGCTCATTCTTGCTATATTATGACTTATTTTCAGCTAAGCCCGAAAGTTCTAAACAAGACAAAAGCTAGGGAAAAGCCAAAGCTTAAATTAGCTTAATGCATGCTAGTTAAATTACTTGTTATGTAATTTTTTTGGTAAATCTTTTGTATTTTCTTAAGATATGAAATGTTTATGTTAAGGTTAATCGACCTTGGGAACTGTAGCAATTTTATAAAGAACCTTTTGTATTATTATGAGAAGTTTAAATGCAATTTATGTATTTAATTGTTAGTAAATATTGTACAGTGAATAACCAAACCTGGGGTTATGGAACCCGAATTTGGGGTCGTCACATGTTGGTATCAAAGTTGTAGGTTAAAAACATTAGGATTGCGAAACTAGGCTATAACCTTAGTACTAAACTCATATCGAGTGCGTTAGGAGATGAATCGAGGAGATTCATCATGTTGTGTATTTTTGGAGGTGGATTGAGAAAATCCATAGAGCCGAGATGTACATGATAAAATATCATTTCATTATATCAATGAATATATTTTATTTCTGTACTAACATGTGTTGTTTGTATGATATAGGATGACGGAGATTGGACAGTCAAGTCATATTATTGAGGAGGTGGTTTACATGGATATCCACATGGATACGGCACAACCGCTGGTGGCTGCACCGATTGAGGATCCTGAGTCTGATTTAAAGAAGGGAGACCGTGAGGAGCCCGTCAAGGATGGAGTGATGAGGCCATATAGTGATGATGAGGCCGAGTCTGAGGACGAGGAAGTCGAGGAGCCAGCGGATTACGCTGATGGCATGGGCACTACTGCTAGTGACATCATTGAGTCGCTGACCACAAGGAATAATGAGCTAGAGGAGAGGGTTCAACACTTGGAGGAGCAAAATCAAACCCACCAGCATACGGAGAACCAGTATAGGGATGCAGCTTATCAGTTCTTTGGCGAGAACACGTTGCTGAAGGAGAAGATGACAGAGGTGGAGGCTAAACTAGCAGCAGCTGAGCTGAAGGTTTAGCAGGTGCAGACAGAGAATGAGGAAATTAGAGGCCATTGGCAGCAGGCTATCGAAGATAGGATTGAGATGGAGATCCAGCGAGATTCAGCACATGGATAGATGCTGGAGCTGAAGGATGAGGTTAGAGAGAATAGGGTAAAGATCGATAGGCTTAGCTATGTCTAACGTTCTTCTTATAGCAGATTGCAGAGTAGGGTGTATTACTACCCAGCTGAGGAGGGCCAGTCCATGCACACTATCAGTAGGAGTGTGGTAATGGCTATGGGAGATGAGGAGTACAACGATGCGATTCGTCGAGAGATGCACAGTCATTAGTAGTAGTTTTCTTCATTTATGTTGTATATATATAGATGCAGTAGAAACCCAACTTTTGTTTTAATAAAAGGATAGTATGATGTAAATTCCAACTCTAGGAAGTTGTGGGATATGATTATGGTTAGATCCTGTCTTTTGTAGAATTTCGGGGATAGTAGCATTTATAGCAGTATGCTTATGATGTAAAAGTGCTATGCACTATAGTTTTAACATATGAATATAAATGTAGATCTGTTTATGTTTATATGTGTTGAGATGCTTAATTGTATTTTAGTTAAATTGCTTAAGCTACAAAACGGAATTAAAAAGATGAAATAACTTTAACGATTTAAATTTTCTCTATATAAAAAATTCCGCCACATAGAAGAAGTCAACCACTACCCCCATCACCACCAGAAGAGTCGGTTAACGTAGGAGGGGTACCGCCAAACCTAGTGCAAGAGTTTGTGGAAATGCTAATGGGAGCATTCCACGGATGTAACACGAATGCTGCTGGAGCACCAAACCCTATCGCTCTACTAGAAAATTTTAAAGACTTTAAACTAATAGGACCACCTGAATTCCGAGGAACAACGGATCCTATAGAAGCGCAGACCTGGATAGAGGAGATGAAAAATATATTCGAGGTCGCTCGAGTAGCAGAGGAGAAAATAACCTCATTTGCTACCTTTATGATGAAGGGGGAGGCGAACTATTGGTGGAAGGCGAACAAGAGTAAAGCAGGAGAAGGAACTATCGCGTGGACGCGATTTAAGGAAGTGTTCTTAGAGAACTACTTTTCGGAAAGCACACAAGCCAGGATGGAAGTCAAATTTCTGGAAGTCAAGTAGGGGAACATGTCAGTTTCTGATTACGCCGCCAAGTTCAATGAATTGACAAGATTCGCTCCACATCAGGTGGACACTGAAGCAAGATGAACAAGGAGGTTTGAGCAGGGACTGAAGTCATGGGTTTACAGTAGGGTCGCTGTTCTTCAGATTACCAACTTTGCAACTTTGTTGGAGAAAGCTATAATAGCAGAAGGGGGAAATGAAGCCCTAAATAAGTACAATCAATAACGGAACAAGAAAAGAAGTGAAGGAGGAAACAGGGAAGGTAACAGCAGTGGGGGCAGTAACTCAAATAAGCATAAATGGAACAACAGCAACAGGAGTTCGAGGACACCTCAAGGAAGTGAACAAAAGAAGGAAAATAAGTGCAGCAACTGCGGGAAGAATCACTTGGAGGAGTGTATGAAAGGGAGAAATGTATGCTACAACTATGGGAAAGAAAGACACATCGCTCCTAATTGTCCCATACCAAAGAAAAGAGGTTGTTTCTCATGCGAAGCTGCAAACCATCAGGTCAAGGATTGCCCGAAAAGGAAGAATATCGGGGGAAGTACTAGTTATAAGGGAAAAAACAACAAGCTCACCATTGGAGGCTTGGTGCAACAGAACAAACCAACAGCACGGACTTTCAACATGACGGTGCAAGACGCCGTTGAATCAAAAGACGTGGTGTCAGGTATTATTCCGATCAATGATATAAATGTATATGTATTGTTTGATTTGGGTGCTACATGTTCATTTGTGTCTGATGATTTTGCTAGACGGTTAGAATTGCCTAGAGAAAAATTAAAAAACCCAATGAACATAGAAGTTGCTAATAAAAAAGTGATTCTTGTAGAGTATATACATAAAAATTGTTGTGCTGAAATCAGGGATCAAAAGTTGAATATGAATCTAATTCTGATACGTTTGGGGGAGTTTGATGTTATTTTGGGGATGGATTGGTTGTTTAATCATGGAGCGGTAATTGATTATTTAAAGAAGTGTATACACCTTAAGACACTAAACTAGTCTAAGGTCGTTTTTTATGGCAGCAAGTCGTCAAGACAATCTTCTTGTCTGACAATGATGCTGGCCAAGAAACTGTTGAAGAAAGGTTGTGTAGGGTATTTGTCTCACGTAATGGATACACAAATAGTAAATCCCGAAATGGAGCACATACTAGTAGTTAAGGAGTTCATGGATGTCTTTCCAGATGAACTGCGAGGTTTACCGCCAAATAGGGAGATAGAATTTGTGATCGATTTAGTACCGGGGACATCACCGATATCAAAGGCACCATATAGGATGGCTCCGGTAGAAATGAAGGAGTTGATGGTTCGGTTGCAGGAGTTGTTGGATATGAAGTACATTCAACCTAGTGTTTCTCCATGGGGAGCACCTGTGTTGTTTGTAAAAAAGAAGAATGGATCGATAAGACTTTGCATGGATTATAGGGAGTTTAACAAGGTGACGATTAAGAACAAGTACCCGTTGCCACGAATTGATGATCTTTTTGATCAATTGAAAGGGACGAAGTACTTTTCAAAGATTGACTTAAGGATTGGTTATCATCAGTTGAAAGTTAGAAAGGAGGATGTACCCAAGACGGTATTCAGAACTCGATATGGCCATTATGAGTTTCTGGTGATGTCGTTTGAAATAACAAATGCGCCAGCCGCATTTATGGATATGATGAACAGAATATTCAAGCAGTACTTGGATAAATTTGTAGTTTTGTTCATTGACGATAATTTGGTTTATTCCAAAATGGAGGAGGAGCATGCCGAACATCTAAGATTAGTGTTAGAAATATTATGGAAGGAGCAGTTGTATGCTAAATTTTTAAAGTGTGAATTCTGGTTGCAGAGAGTTCAATTTTTGGGTCATGTTATTGATAAGGAGGGAGTTTCAGTTGATCCAGCAAAAGTGAAAGCGGTGATGAATCGTGAACAACCAAGGATGCCAACGGAGGTTAGAAATTTCTTAGGGTTAGCGGGTTATTAACGGAGATTCATCAAAGACTTTCCTAAGATAACAACGCCGTTAACCAATTTGACGAGAAAAACAGTAAAATATGTATGGACGGAGAAGTGCGAGGAGAGTTTTTAGGAGCAAAAAAAAAGAGTTAGTGAAGTAATTGAGTTTGCAAATAATAACAGTTATCATGTAAGCATATGAATGCCGCCTTACGAAGCCTTATACGGGAGGAAATGTAAAACACTTCTATGTTGGGATGAGATAGGAGAACGTCGACTGTTGGGGCCAGAATTGGTTCAACAGACTGTAGAAATTACTAAAGTAATAAGAGCTCGACTAGTAGTAACTCAAGATTGTCAGAAGAAATACGCAGATCTACATCGACAGAAGCGAGATTTCGAAGTAGGGAGTTTTATGTTTATGAAGGTATCTCCCTAGAAAGGGAAGATCCGATTTAGAAAGAAAGGGAAGTTAAATATGAGGTTTATAAGACCATTCGAGATATTGAAGAGAGTAGGTGAAGTGGCGTACGATGTAGCTCTACCTCCTGAGCTGGAGCATATTCACAATGTGTTTCACGTGTCAGTGTTGTGACCGTTGTGACCATACAAACGTTATTACAAGCATGTCATATCCTATGAGCCAATTCAAGTTGAGAAAGACTTATCTTATGAAGAAATTGTTGTCCAAATATTAGATAGGAAAGAGCAGAAACTACGAAATAAGGTTATACATTTTGTCAAAGTCCTTTGGAGGAACCACAACGCTGAGGAAGCTACGTGGGAGCTTGAAGAAAAAATGAGGACTAACTATCCGAATCTTTTTTAGTAGATCTAATTTGAAATTCCGAGGACGAAATTCTTATAAGGGAGGAGAATGTAATGACCACGAATTCTTTTAGACATTGTAATTATATTTATTAAATAATTAGCAATGAATAAAAATTTTGTACTAATTAATTGTGCATTAAATAATTGAATGAATATACTTATGTATGTGTGTATTTATTTAAAGTAATAAAACAAGGTATATAATTAATTAAAGCAAGTTTAATTGGATTATGTTATAAGTCCAAATGATGTATTAAACTAGGTCAAATTAATTAACCTAGTAGTCCATGTAATTAATTAAACCGTAGTCCATGTAATTAATTAAATTAGCCCAATGCTTGTTTTAATTAAATGTAATATAGGTTATTTAATGTTAGCCCAATGTAACCATTAAATTGGGCCCAACCAAATTAAATGAATGAGTCCAATACATTTAAATCTAAGAGTCCAATGTGGAGTCCAATAGGAAGTCAAAATTGGTCAAACAATATATATATAAGTGTATATATATATAGATGTATATATAAATATATAAGAAGGAAAAATAAATCAAAAATAGGGGTAAAAATCCCATTTGGCCAGCACTTCCTAGGGGGACTCACTTGGGTGGCTTGTTTTGCCTGTTGCTTCAATTTCACTCCTTATCATAGTAGCTCAACCACTCTACCCATTCACATTGTCAATCAAATTGTCATTCACTCCAATAATAATACTAATTAGCCTTTAATTTGACTATGTTGGTGAATTATGAAGAGTTGATGGGGATTAAGGAGACTCTATAAATAGAGTGTTCCACACCTTAGATGAGTTTGTTAGTCATTTTGTAGCATTTCTTAGAGAGCAAAGTGAGAACTTCCAAGAGAGCAATAGAGAGATACACTTATAAGTTGAAGGAGATAGCTAGAAAAGAGTTTGGGGAATGTCCAATAGCTTCACATCATACTTTGGAAAGAGAAGAAGAAGAGCACATAAGTCACTAAGGTTAAACAGTGCTCTAACCCTTTATAAGTTCGTTTTTATAGTCTATATGTGATTTGAACGATTAAAATGTATTTTTAACCGATTAAAAGTTATTTTTTTATGGACTAAAAGTCTTAGACTATGTTATATATGTATATTAATGGTTTGATGTGTTT
Organism: Hedera helix; assembly: GCA_947179155.2. Lineage (NCBI taxonomy): Eukaryota > Viridiplantae > Streptophyta > Magnoliopsida > Apiales > Araliaceae > Hedera > Hedera helix. Next base: position 4,729,552 of record OX359275.1, on the reverse strand, counting down.
AAATCATATTTTGGCATGTGTAGTACACATAAAAATGGAAGAAATGATCATATTAAACTTTACTGGTAAAACCTAGTTGAGTATATGGTATTTAATGTTGTAGTTTAAAACGTACAAGTTGGAAAATGAATTTCTATGACTAGAAAGTTATATTTATGAATTAAAAAGATAACCCAACTTGAATCTTTCAAAATTATGGAAAGACAAATAAGTTATGGCTTTTACCGTAAACTATATCGTTTTAAAACCATAGAGTGATCGATCTCAAATATTATGCCAAAAACGTTTTTGAAAACGAGATCGAATCATGAAATCTTGAAAAACAACAAGTTAAAAAGATAATAAAACTAATTTGGTGTGTTTTGGACATGTAGATTTCATTTTATGCAAATTTGAACCAAAGAAATCAAAGTTAAAAAATTAAGATTTTGAAAAACATAGCTACCGTCGCAACGGTAGGTTCCACCGCCGCAGCAGTGAAACACCCTGTAATTAAAAATTTAAGCCACCGCCAAAGCGGTGAAACTTTTTGCAGGTCACCGCCGCAGCGGTGGTCCTCACCCTCGTAGCGGTGAATCGGACAGTTTGAATAATTAATTTCGGACTGGGTCTGGGTCAGAAAATGAAAAATGTTCAAAAAAATATTTTATTATTTTTGGACTCAATAAAAGTTTGTTATTAAAATTATAGATAGTTGATTTAATAAGTAAAAGAGGGTAAATATTATTAAATGTTTAATAATATAAATGAAATTAATGAAATGTTATTATTAATATAATAATATTAGTAAATCATTAAAATATTATTAAATGTATAATAATATTATAAAGTCAATAAAATATTATTAAATGGGTAATAATATTATTAAATAAATAAAATATTATTAAATGAATAATAATATTAGAATATAAATAAAATATTATTAAATAGTTAATAATATTAGAATATTAATAAAATATTATTAAAAGAATAATAATATTAGACAAAGATGTAAATATTATTAAATGATTAATAATATTAGATAATGATTAAAATATTATTGAATAATTAATAATATTAGACAATTAATAAAATATTATTAAATAGTTAATAATATTATATAATGATTAAAATATTATTAAATGATTAAATGTAATAACCGCAATTATTATTAATTATTGTAATTTAAATTGGAATTTTTTTTCTTCAATATAACGAACCCTGGTGATTTTAATTGAATTATTATGTGACTATGTGAATTATTTGATGTGAATGTTTATTTAGTTAAAGGTAGTCCAATTAATGAAGATATTAAATTATTGGACTAAACTAAAAGTTTGATATTAATAAATTGATGAGTCGAGCCAAGTAAATATTCAAGTAACCCTTGAATATGACAAGTCTAATTGGATTAATATTTATGAATTATGTTGGTGACTAATTAAGTCGCACTTTAATTATTTTATGTGTGAAGCTTGTATGTGATTGAAGTTGGTTATTTAATTTAAACTAGCCCTTTTAGTAATTAAATTAATTAGTGTGCTAGTAGACCTTGTGGGTACTTATTTTTTGTATTTGGGTAAATAGAATTGAAACCCCTTTATTTTAGGAAAAAAAATATTATATATATATATATATAGATGAATAGTGGATGGATTTTAGGGCTTCACCATGGGGGACCCACATGATTTCATCCTTTAGCATTTCTATTGGTGGATTTCAAGTTGCATTAAAATTCAATTTAAGTGGGCATTGGTAAGTGAGAATTAAGTGGAATTAATTGTTATTACAAGTCCAAGTATACTTACACTCTTCATCTTCATCTTCTTCCCCATTTGCTAGTATTCTAAGCTTTGAAGAGAGAAAGAGAGAGGAACCCCATTTCTAACAGAGAGAAAAAGAAAAAGAAGTCATTTCCATCTCATTTCCTTGTTATTCCTTCACACAATTTTTTTTTTTAAATCACAAGGATGGAGAGAGGGGTAGTTTCGGGTGGGAGAAGGAGAGAAGGAAGGAATATATGTCCACCCCATTCATCCACTACTTTGATTTAGCGAGAAGAAGAGCTCACAAATCGCGAAGGTTTAAAAGTCTCTCTAAACCTTAGCTCTTTATTTTTGATTATTTATTATTTTACATGTCTATGCCATGGTTGGTTATGAGAGATATTTAGGTGGGGTAGCCATGGAGGGCTAGAAGATATAAGGTTGGAGGTTTTGATGGAGTTTTGTGTTAAAATTTTCGTTTGATGCTCTGTTATGGGTTTATGTATTTCATATTAGTTTGAGAAATGTTTTTGAGTAAAAATACTTTCTAAAACTCTTGTATGCTAGATATATGTTATGACCATCATTTGATGTCAAATAAATAAATAAATAAATAAATTGTTTAAGTGGAAACTAGTTAAGAAACCTTAGACTACGCTTGCGGTTTCGAGTGTTAAAACCTTATGTGCTTACTTGGTATGCTCGGTTTTATAATCTATGATGTTAAAGGTGTAAGTTTTGAACAACACCTATTTAGTATCGCGTCAAAATGATTTAAAACAAGCGCAATATGAAATTTTGAACAAGATATGAAAATTTGAAAATGGTCATTGACTGGCCTACTTTGCACAGTCACTGCGTTCAAACCGTAACTCGTTTTGAAAATCTATTGATACTGGGAGATAGATCTCACAGTTTTCTAGAAAATGAGACTTGATTGACCAAATTCTGAGTTACAAGTGATTTTATATGATTTTTCCCGTCAAACTGTTCAAATCTGTTTTCTAACAAAAAACCCCTGCCTAGAAATTTTTGAGGGGCATTTCGGTCATTTAACATGCTGTAAAAAAAATCGGGCTTCTTGATTTCGAAAATATATGTCATAATCTAGCCACTGTCCAAAATTGAGCTCAATTGGAGTTCGTATGAGTGAGCTATAGCCAAGCAAATTTTCCCGTTACAGATTTCTAAACTGTTATAACTCACTGTTAGTAGCTCGGAATGCTCTGAAAATTTTACTGTGTGTTCTCTGAAATAATCTTAGACTGCAGTTTAAATTTCAGAATTTTTTGTTAAGATTTCGATTTTTAATAAATATTGCAATTTTGGACAGAATTGACTTGTTTAAAAATAGTAAATTAAGTTGAAAATTAAATAAAAATTATTTTGTGTGTATTATGTTATATATGACTGATTCCCAGAAGTTATAAAAATAACGAGTCAACTTGGTATTTTTGATAAATATATTTGTGCGTTGAGTAATAGGAGAAGTATTTATGTTTAAGCCGAATAAATTATATAACATAATTTATTCGACCAAGAGGTCTTAGAATGATATAATATTTGTGTTATGTGAATCTTATGTATATTGGGAAGTGATTATGTGAAACTAAGTGTTAACTAGTTTGTTTGGGGTTAGCACTAATAAGTATGTAACCTATTAATAATAGGTTTACGGCTTCGAAAATATTTTAATCGTGATTATTTGAAATTTGCATATCAAGGCAAGTCCCTACGACCTAAACTTATTTATAATATGCATGTCTTCTAATTCTAACTTGAGTTACATGTTTACATATGCCTAGTGGTTTAATTATTGAATTATTCTACATCATAAGTATTCTTGATAATCGCACATGATGCATTTGAATTCACATTCATTTATTGAATCATGAAACATTTAAAGTTCTGTTATTTATGAACTATCTGAGAAATAGTCTAGACCATTTGTTTTAGCTAGACCTTTGCATGTTAAAGATTTTAAAAACTATCCAAATCATTGCTTGGTGCGGATTCTTGTAAGACTGAGAGAACAACCCTTTTATGGGGGAAAGTAATTATATTATCGGTTATCCGATTAAGTGTTATGCGCATATACATCATGTACAAGAGGTTGATCCCCTCGCCTACAAACCTCGGGGGTTACCCATTAAAAGGGACAGTCGAAAGATTGATTCCTTAGAAATTTGTTCAAGGTCAAAGTGACCACTCAGCAATAAATAATCATTATACATCATTTTGTTTTATTGTATCTTGATTATATTGTCTCAAGTTATTGACAATTTATTTCATCTTTGAACTTATTCTGAGTTATTTCCCTATTCATTCATGATATATATCTGTTGTTGTTCATTTTAAACTTGCTGAGCAATCTAGTTGCTCATTCTTGCTATATCATGAAATACTTGCAGTTACGCCAGAAGGTTCAGGCAATGACAAGGGAAAAAGGAAAGCGAATGAATGATTTAGTTGTTATTTTATTTAGTATATTTAGTTCTGTGTTTAGTGAATTCTATTACGTAAACTTTACTATTTGGTATTGTATTTATTAAAGGTTAACGACCTTAGGAGATTAACAGACCTTTTGTAATAAATAAACTATGTTTATATTTTCGAAATTAGTTATTATTATATTGTCTAGAGGTGGATGTATGTTCAGATCGTGAGCACTGAGTTCGAGGTATGAATACCCGAATTTGGGGGCGTCACATTAATAATATTAGATAATTAATAAAATATTATTAAATAGTTAATAATATTAGATAATGATTAAAATATTATTAAATAATTAATAATGTTAGATAATTAATAAAATATTATTAAATAGTTAATAATATTATATAATGATTAAAATATTATTAAATGATTAATAATATTAGATAATTGATAAAATATTATTTGATGGATAATAATATTAGATAATAAATAAAATATTATTAAGTGATTAATAATATTAGAAGACTAATAAAATATTATTAAAGGATTAATATTATTAGGTGTTTAATAAAATATTATTAAATGATTAATAATATTACAAGGTTAATAAAATATTATTAAATTATTAATATTATTAGATAAGTGTGTGATTTATATTAAATAATTAATATAGGTTTTATGTGATTGAAATATTATCAAGTAGTGATAATATTACTTAAGTGTTTATATAATTATGTGGTTAAGTAAGAGTTATAAAGGTTATCATCTGAATGTGTATATGATACTAATTTAATATCAAACTTATTAATTGTTAGGTTTATTTAAAGAGAATTAATTAAATTGGTTAGTAGTAGACTACGCACGAGGCAAGTTTCCTTAACCCTAACTTGTATTTATTGTTGCAAGTTTTTCTTCAAACTTATTTACATTGAACAATTCAATTATTGTTGAGCAAGTACCTACACTAATAGATATTTGACAGAGTTTTAAGTGGGTTAATTATCTAAAATTATTTCATATTATTACTGTTATTGTAGTTGCACATAGTGCTTTTACAAATGTTTTAGTTCATTAATCCAAGAACTGTTTAAGAATGTCTAAGCTAATTGTTTTAGCTAGATAATGCATTTTTAAATTCATCAAATTAAATATTTTAAAAGTTTATCCAAACCATTGGTTGTTGCAGATTCTTACAGTAAGACTGAGAATAAACAACCTTAAATAAGGGTGATTTTTATTTGTCAGGAAACCGAACTTGCGCAAGATTTATGAATGTTATGCATATACATAGGGTACAAGAGGCTGATCCCCTCGCGTATCACATTTTTTGAGGTGTCATATATATATATATATATATATATATATGTTCTACTTTAGTAGCAGTTCATGGTCCTTAAAGACCACTCAACAGTAAAGAGTAAATCCATTCTTATATTGATATATTGATTCTTGATTTCTTTCACAATTGTTATCTATTGTTGAAAACCCTAATGTTAGTTTTTCTTTCATCATGATATATCTTATGTTATTGTTTTAAAACTTGCTGAGCCATTTTGTTGCTCATTCTTGCTATATCATGACTTATTTTCAACTAAGCCCGAAAGTTCTAAACAAGACAAAGGCAAGGAAAAAGCCAAAGTTTAGATTAGCTTAATGCATGCTAGTTAAATTACTTGTTATGTAATTTCTTTTGTAAATCTTTTGTATTCCCTTAAGATATGAAATGTTTATGTTAAGGTTAATCGACCTTGGGAAGTGTAGCTTTTTTATAAGGAACATTTTGTATTATTCCGCGAAGTTTAAATGCAATTTATGTATTTAATTGTTAGTAAGTATTGCACAGTGGGGAACCAAACCCGGGGTTATGGAACCCAGATTTGGGGTCGTCACACAACCTAGTCCAAAGACGTCGTAATCTTCCGAATCTCAATTATTTACATACTTCTTCTGTCAAAATTTAATATCCTAATTATCTTCAAAACAAAATGAATGAATAAATTACTTAACCCCCCCCCCCCCCCCCAAAAAAAAATATTCTCCTTATTTTCTATGAAAGATAAAATCAAGAAATTTTAAGAAGTAAGGAGTGTATTAAATATTTTTTATTTTTATGTATAGTGTACCCTACACATAATATATTAGGAAATGTTTAAGACAAAACGTTTATTTTGGTATACTTAAAAGCCATATTTTATTAGATAAATTATTTTTTAAAAAATAATATAAATATCAATAAATATGTTATAGAATTAAATTACAAATGTTAATATAAAAATTAATACAAAAAGATAAAATAAAATAAAATAAATTTATTTTTTATTGGTGGTAAATTTGATATGACCACCTGGGGTTTTACTCATTTTTCACTTGACCACTTATAGTCCAGAAACCTACATTTAAACACCCGAGTTTTTGAGTTGAAATGAAAATTTGCTTTTCGTTTTAACGCTGTTACTTTAACTGGTTAAAGATGTAACTGCCTTTCATCTTCTTCCTTCGTCGTCTTTTTAATTCCAAATCACATCTTACATTCCCAATTAAAAATCAAAGATAAGAGATCTATTAGCTCCCTTTAGATTCTCCTCTTCCTTTCTCTCTCCTCCCATTCTCTCTGTAAAGTTCTCCCGTACCAAACCCTCCTCTCCAGATCTCTCCCCACATCCCAAGCTCTTACATGGAATGACAATTGATAAGACTTGACAAACTGCAGGATTGGAATTTGAACGCAAGCTGCGAATGTGCAGAATTTGGGGCTTCTATAGATTATAGATTGAAGGTTGAAACAAGTTGCAAAATTGGCTTTGGATGCTGCAGAATTTCAGCTACGAAAAGAAAAATTGGGGCTGTTTTGGACAGAAACAACTGGGTTATAAAATTGTGGACTGAATTTGGGACTGATGAATGCTGCAGTAGAATTTGTCTTTTTTTAGGTTATTAGCTAATTTGTTGATTCCTCTGTTGATATGTTGAGTTGATTCCTCTGTTTTTTAGGTTATTAGCTAATTTGTCGATTCCTTTGTTGGAGTATATATTAGTTTTATTGGAGTTAATAATTCAAAGATAAATTTTTTTTTCCAGATTATTAGTTAACTTTTGTTCCTTAAAATGATAAATAAATTTGAAGAGAGTGATGCTACATCTGTAACAACCCAAGTCCTTCGCTGATGCAGCCTGTAAATCTTTTCAAGTTCAGGAGTAATATTTTCATATTATAATTAAATGTTTGTCTCATTTATAGATAGCCTAAGATGTATCTCTGCAAATTTAAAGATGTATCATTTACATATACCTCACCTTAGTTGGTAAAACAATTGAATGAAACTTTTTTTTTTGGCAAAAATAATAGATGAAATTAATTTCCTGTACTTGAAGGACTAAGTTGATTGACAGAGTTCATTCCCATTTCATTCAAACTTTCTTTTTCAAATCGCTCACGCTCTACAAGCAAAATACCAATATAACTGTACAAATTGCTCTGAATCATGTATTTGATATTCTAACACTCATCTTCAGAGAAAGGAACATTATATAGAATTTTGGCCTGAAAAAAGAATATTAATAATTTACATATAATTTAAGTAAATTAATGTAAATAGTGAGGACAAATCCACTTAAAAGCCATGCCTAAAATCTGTTTACAGGAAATAGTGTGTGCATTGGATATACCGTATGGTAACAGCTTTTCCCCAACTTTTCACAATCAATAACATTATGCAACCATATTATATATGTTTGGTATATGTATTTGCTCTAATTTTGGTTATATAACACTGAAAACAAACTTGTGAAGTGTACATATGGAGCATGCAAGTGGATTGGGACAATGACCAAAAGGTGTTATGCCAGAAAGAAAGTAAAGGTAAACAAAACTATTTACTACAGACATACAGTGAGATAACAGATCACACTTTTAACCAAATTGTTGCTTGCAGCAACATTAAATGTGACACCCCCAAATCACTATATTTACTATAGCTGACTTGGTGCTCACTATAAATGATAAATCATTAGGTTTATAGATGATTTCCTTTATTCATAAACAAAGTTATCATCTTAATTCTCAAAGATCTTTTATTATTTCATACTAAGTCATTGTAATCGATGCAAGAGACTTAATACTCAATCATAACATTTTATCTTTAATATTTAGATATTCTATAACTTTACATGTTCCAACATCCACGACATTAAATTATTAAAACAGTTATTGGGAACAGAGAATCTCGCGGTAAATGTTTGTATCTTTACCCGTGATAAATATTTGCATCTTTATCCGTGACAAATGGTTATATCATTGTCCGGTACAAAATTCTCTTTCCGTACAGAACTTTACCCAACTAGTCAAAATCCTCATTCGACACATATTTGGTTATAGTGATATCTCTTCATATCGATAATCCTATTTATCCGACATGCATTATAGTAATAATGAGTTATACCTAGTCCGAGGAACCTTAACAATGGATTTGACTAGTCAACATCGCTTAGTCATGTTGTAAGACCCCGAATTTTATGAAATATAAAATTTAATTTTTCTTCATATACATTTTTCCTGAAACAGTAAGTGGTTAAATTAACAAAATTGAAAGATAAAGATGTTATGTGCAAATTTTATTTTGTCGGACAATATTCGCTTTGTCGGGGAATATTCGTTTGGTCGGAGAATATTCGGGCCGTACGACGACGCCAAAATAACTAATTATTGGTGGACCCCACAACGGAATATTTGTCGGATATAGAAAACGACAGAAGTAACCTTTTTAAATAAAAATAGTCAACGGTGTTAACTGTTTACCGGTGATAAAAGAATAGTAGCATACGGTAATTTATGGTATTTTCTGTAGCACACGGTACTTTACAGTAGCACACGGTATTGCATAGTGTCTCATATTATTGGTCTGATAATTGACACCGTAACTGTTACGCATCATTGCATCGATAATTGTCACTGCATAATATTTTATATTATCAATTCAATAATTGTTGTTACACAGTATTTTACATTATTGATTTAATAATTGTCATTACACTGTATTTTATATTATTGTGTCAATAATTGTTGCTGCACTGTTTTTAAAATTATTGAACCTAATAATTGTCACGGTTGCAAATACATTATAATTTATATTATTAAATTAATAAAAATATGTAACATGTTTCTTATATTATTGTTGAATTATTGTTGTAACATTATTTTATATGTTGGACTCACAGGAAGAATAAATAAATAAATAAATAAATAAATAAATAATTAATTTTACTATTTGAAATAGTAACGTGAATAGTAAGAAACATGTGGACCCATTGGTGGGGCCCACGTGAGTTGGTGAAGTTGAAATTGAAGAAAAAAAAAAATTTCAGCACGAGGCTGCTGCTGCTGGCGAGCAGCAGCAGCCAGCCACCTACCCCCACCTACCATGCATAGTACCCTCTTTTCTCCTATAAATAGCTTGCTCAGCTGAATAGAAAAATCACACCTAAAACATAAAATTTTTCTATAAGAATTTTATGAGTTTTCTCTGAGAATAGTAAGGTTATTTTGAGTGTTTGAAAGCCAAAAGGAGTGCAGGAATTTTTTCAAGTAAGTCTTTTATTAAAGAGTAGTAATTTCATAAATTCCTATTTTTCACGGTATTCACAAATCTTCCCTTAGAAGACTCTTTTTTTAGAAGATTCATTTTTAAAAGCTTTCTTTGGAAGATTTATTTTGGAATATTATTTTAAAAACTATTTTAAAGTAGTTATATTATACTAAAAAAATTATGTTAAATGTATATAATTTTGATGGTTCATATTATACGAGTTATCATACACTTTGAAATTTATATGTGGTAATTACTAATTTTATTATAAATATATAGGTTGATCAACCTCGTTTAAATCAATATCCAGTCACGTGTTAAGGTAAGGAATATTATTCTTTTCACACTCTTAAATTTATTACGGTAAGGGATACCATTTTTTTCATCTTCCATTATTCAAACTTACTATGGTAAGAGATTATCATTATTTGATTCTCGAAAATAATATTGTTTCTTCCTTACTCATAAGATGTGCCTTTTATTTCCATGTATTAATTTGTAGGAATAACCTTACGGCGCGGATTACCGCCTGTTGGTGAATAACCTTTCGTATTCATTCCTTATTAATCTCTGAGAATAACCTTACTGCGCGGATTACCGCCTGTTTGGTGAATAACTCTTCGTATTCAATTTTTATTAAATTGTGGGAATAACCCTACGGCGCGGATTACCGCCTGTTGGTGAATAACCTTTCGTATTCATTCCTTATTAATCTCTGAGAATAACCTGACTACGCGGATTACCACATGTTTGGTGAATTACTCTTCGTATTCATTTCTTACTTGTCTCTTGTTGGTAAAGTTTCCTGAAATGAATATATATTCTTTAATAGTTTGCGCTTCATCTAATATCATTTCAACTGAACCTTCCTATTTTTCTAAATCTTTCTATTGAACCTTAACTGTTATTCTGAACTGTGGATCTTAAATATCATTCTTGAATTTTAGTCCACATCATGTTGGCAATTTGGACATTATTTGAATCTGTACAAAGAAAAATCATAAACTTTTGATATCTATTGATCATACTGTTTCTTCTGATTCATCATCTATATCACGGTGGTTATTCTAATCATCAAGAACCATGTTGTTGTGTCTTTTAGGGCACGTAGTGAATATTCTCTTTGGCCTGGGGCAAAGATGAAATGTTGTTGGTATGATTATGACCAAAAGCTGAAAACTGCTATAATCATTACCGTTGGTGTTATATTTGAATATCTTTGGCTTGTAATGCAAAGATGAACTATTGACTGGCATGATTATAATCAGGAACTGGAAATTTATATCATCATGACCAGCGATGTTTAAGATGATAAAAGTTGAAGCGAGTGGACATTATAGTTTGCATTATTCTTCTAATAGATTGCTCTTTTCGCTGCTATTATTGGTACAAAGCTTATTGTCTATTATATTCAATTAAGAACTCATCTGTTGAAGGCTAATGATAATTTATTTGTCATTATCTTAGTCATGATATTTCTTACTGGGCTATTTGAGCTCACCCTTTCTTTTGTTCCATTGTTTTTCAAAAAATGAGAGAGTAGCCGGGTCTAGCAGGGGAATGGAGTGACGGTCCGAGTGATAGCTATTGTAGTCTTCACATGTTGTATATAGTGTGGCAATAATAGTGAAGACTTAGTTGTGTATTATTGAGTTTGTATTTCTGTTCCATGTACTATTTGTATTAGAAATTTTGTATTTTATGGCGTCTCAAATTGGGCTATGTAGGCCTAGATTTGGGGACGTCACACATGTCTCGGATGTACAACACTCACAAGTTATTTACCGATCCTCATCTAGATAAATAGATCATTATCAATACTATGTTAAGTTTTAACAATTCTAGGTTTAATCAAAGTAAAGACGTAACAAGAGAATGTGATAAAACTTGATAATATTTATATAATATTTGGTTACATGTGTGGAACTTGTTCTTATTACAAAATGTCATTATGACTATAGTTAAGAACAGTTAAGAAAAGCAGTAAACTAGTCTACGCATTTCTTCTTTCCTTTTTTCTTTGAGTCGGAGCTCTCGGGTTCGTCTACAATTTAGGTTTATTTGCAAGGGTGAGCTAAAATGCTCAGTAAGTCTTAAACACATAGCATATAAGTGATCTCACACCGATATGAATTGTAAGAATCCATGACACAACAATTGATATTACAAAATGTTTTAACATAACAAGACTGAGTGGTGGTTAGACCTTGAACTATTCTTTGTCTTTCGACTTATAACCATTTATAGTGGATATAGAAAAGGGATCAACCTAACGACGTCCTATGTTATGCATAACATACCTTACACTAGACAGATCATGAACAGTGATACATATTCGTTCATCTCAGTTTACTTCACATGTCAGGATCGTCCCAAGACAACTTGGTTTGATAAATTAAAGCATAATTCAAAATATATTACGAATAAGCAGTTCAGTTTTCAAGTTATGCCGAAACAAGAAGCAATAACTCTCGTATCGAAGATTTATAACACGTTGATTGTACAAAATGTATAAATCACATAAAAAACCAGTAAACAAAGGTTAAGGATAAAAAACTTGCCTTTTTTGATAAGTTTTACGATTAAATATTCTTCTTAAATCTTATACATTAATATTTTATATAAACTAGTTAGGCATGAATTCAATCATTTTATATTTTAAGCCGGACATCATAACTGCATGTAATTAAGACTTCTTATACTTTATATAAAATAAATTTGAGCATTATAACTGCTTATATAATGTGTATTTGAATAAATACTTTAAGAAAATTGGTTATAGTAACTGCTTATAAAATGAATATTTTCATCAAATACCTACAGAAAATTGACCATAGTAACTGCTTATAAAAGTATGTTTTCTACTTTATAATTGAAATAAATCGGACATTATAATTGCTTGTAAAATGAACTTTTGTACTATATATTTGAATTAATTTGAGCATTATAACTGCTTGTAAAAGTATATTTTAACTAAATATAAGAAGAAAAGTAAACAAAATAATTACTAGCGTATATCTCTTGTAATGTTTGCTTTACTTCCAAAATAACGGAATTTCATCGCTCAAAATATATTTTCTCTCTCAGATTATAACTATAAAGTGTATAGCTTATGAAATGCTCTAGAAAATACTAGGAAAATGAATGGTGGAGATGGGTATTTATAGGAAAAATCAAGTTTATTTAATTGCACTTTTAGTCTTTAAAGTTATAATTAGTTTACATAAGGACTTGGACACATATTTAAGAACTTATGACACCTCATCAAAAGCACAAAATGGCTGGTCATTTTGATCGAATGGCCTAGATTTTTTCTTGCTTTACTTTGTTCTCATTGGTCAAAAAATAATCACATGGATAACTAGCTTAGATTTTGATTGGTTATCTCAATTTTACATGAATTTAGTTGATAATTAGTTAGTGTAACTAGTGTTTCTTTACCTAGTTTAGTTAATCTAACTTCTTTTTCTTTTCTTAACTATGATTGGTCCATTTAAGTTCACATGGAATGCAATTCTCGCACGCGATTGGTCGAAAATGTTTTAGTTGGATTACTAGTTAATATTTAGTTTTATTTCAACTAATTTGATTAATTAGTATAATACTTAAGTATTTATACGTATTTATATCATATAATACATTGTATAATACTTGTATTACACTTCGTATTAATTTCGTATAATGTTTCGTATAATTCTCCTTTTATACAGTACATTATCATTCGTATTCTTTTCATATTCGTTCTGTATTCGTCCTGTATTTGAGAATAGTAATGTTCAATAATTATTTTGGATGAAGATTTTATTAGTGCAAATGTATTTATTGTCTGAATAAACGCTATTCAAGAATGTGAATTTTTCAAATTCGGATAACTGTATTTGAATGAATAGTATTTTTCGTCTTATTCATTGAGAAAATATTATTAAATATTTGGTATCTATACAACATATAAATGCTATATCATGAAATATGAAAAGTCAAAACGATGAAAAGAACTGCCAAAAAGACGAAAAAGAGTTTTCTCGAGAAATACATTTTTCGTCTTTTTCCTAAAAAAAATTTATTGGTTCTCTGGGTTCTATGACTCATATAAACATTATTTCGTGAAATGTGAAAAGTCCCAAAATGATGTAAAACGAATTTCAAGGGCATAACTGATTTCTAGGTTTTAATACATATCTTTCTTTAAAGTACATAATTATATACATAGAATTTTATATACACAGAGATTGAAACATAATTCAATCACATGACACATTCTTGAAGTATAACATAACCTTTATTATTCACATAAAGTCGAATTATAAGATTCTCAGAAGTTCGGAATATTATATTCACCCCTCCTTATAAGAATTTCATTCATGAAATTACACTACAAAATCAAGAAAATAAGTAGGGATATTCTATCTTCATCTTATCTTCTAACTCCCATGTAGCCTCTTCTACAGATTGATTCTTCCATATTACTTTAACTAAAGGTATCACTTTGTTTCATAAGACTTGTTCCTTTCTATTAACAATTTTAACAGGAATCTCCTCGTAGCTTAGATCCTTCTCAATGTGGATGGGTTCGTAGCTGATGATGTGTTTGTAATCGGGTTTATAAGGATGCAATAGTGAAACATGAAATACATTATGTATATGTTTCATCTCTAGAGGTCACATATTCTTCGCAATACCTCAAATGGTCTTATAAACCTTGGACTCAGTTTTTCTTTCTTTCCAAAATAAATCTTTTCTTTCCAGGGAGATACTTTTAAGAAAACATGACTACCGACTTCAAAGTCTCTCTTTTGTCGATGTAGATTGGCATATCTTTTCTGTCTTTCTTGAGCAACTCGTAACCTTAGTTGAATTGTTCGAACTACCTATGCTGTTTGTTGAACCAATTCAGGCCCAATCATCTTCTGTTCACCGACTTCGTCCCAATATATCGGTGTTCTACACTTCTTTCCATATAGAGCTTCATATGGTGACATTCCTATAGTAGCATGATAACTATTGTTGTAAGCGAATTCCAGCATAGGTAAGTGATCTTTCCAACTTCCCTTAAAATCCATCATACAAGCTCTCAGTATATCCTCCAAAGTTTGGATAGTCCTTTCACTTTGACCATCTGTTTGTGGGTGGTAAGCAGTACTCATTCTCAATTGTGTACCTAGATGTTCTTGAAGACTTTTCTAGAAGTTTGATGTGAACCTTGGGTCTCGATCAGACACAATTGAAACTGGTACGCCATGTCTATAGATAACCTCCTTAATATATAGCTTTGCTAATCGATCCAAAGTGAACTTAACCTTAATTGGTAAAAAGTGAGCTGACTTGGTTAGTCTATCCACTATTACCCATATGACATCATGACCCTTCTGTGTGGTTGGTAGGCCTACTACAAAATCTATTGTAATATGCTCCCATTTTCACTCTGAAATCTCCAATGGTTGCAACAATCTGCTGGGTCTTTGATGCTTAGCTTTAACTTGCTGACATGTCATACATCTACTAACAAATTCAGCCACCTCCCTTTTTATGTTTGGCCACCAGAAATGTTGACTTATGTCTTTTTACATTTTGGTACTACCCGAGTGTACTGAAAACTTAGTATTATGTGTTCCTGACATGATCTCTTCCTTGAGTTCTTGAACTAACGGAATCCAAATTCTAGATTCAAATATAATGATTCCCTCGTTGTCTATCTTGTATTTGTCGTCTACAATCTCTGTTAACTTCTTCAACTTCTTATAGTTTTCATCCTCCTCTTGGATTAATATTACCTAACAAAGTTGAGTGGTCCTCCATTATGAACAATTTTTTTGTCAAGGTTGAAGGAACTCTTACATCTATGTCGAGTCTAGCGAACTCTTTAATCAACTCATCTTGAGTTGTTAACACATTTAACTTCTCTTGGTTCTTCCTACTCAAAGCATCTGCAACTACGTTGGCTTTTCCTGGATGATATAAGATTTCACAATTATAATTCTTAATCAATTCTAACCATCATCTTTGCCTCATGTTCAACTCTCGTTGTGTAAAAATATACTTTAAACTCTTGTGATCTGTATAAATTTCACACTTCTCCCCATACAAGTAATGCTTCCATATCTTCAAAGCAAATATTACTGCCACTAATTCTAGATCGTGAGTAGGATACCTTAACTCATAATCCTTTAGCTATCGCGAAGCATAAGCTATTACTTTGCCATGTTGTATTAAAACACAACATAATCCTTTATATGAGGCATCACTGTAGACTACAAGACCTCCACTATTATCCGATAAAGATAATACTGGCGCCTCACTTAGCCTCTTATTTAGCTCTCGAAAGCTTTCTTCGCATTTGTCTGTCCAAGCATACTTTACGGTCTTCCTGGTTAAGTTGGTTAACGGGGTTGCTATCTTTGAAAAATCTTTCATGAAACGTCTATAGTACCCCGCTAAACATAAGAACTCCTCACTTTTGTTGGGGTATTTGGTTATTCCAAGTTCATAACTACTTCTATTTTTTATGGATCCATTGAAACTCCGCTTTTGTCAATCATATGACCTAAGAACTGAACTTTCTCTAGCCAGAACTCGCATTTTGAACATTTGGCATAGAGTTGTTCCTTTCGTAAGGTTTTTAGTACACTTCTCAAGTATATAGCATGTTCTTCTAGTATTTTTGAGTATATGAGAATATCATCGATGAACACTACAACATACTTATCTAAACAAGACTTAAAAACCCTATTCATCAAGTCCATGAACGTTGTCGGTGCATTTGTTAATCCAAAGGACATCACTAGAAACTCGTAATGTCCGTAACGTGTTCTAAATGCTGTCTTCGGCACATCTTCCTTTCTCACCTTCAGTTGATGGTAACCTGACCGTAGATCAATCTTAAAGAAATACTCTGCTGCTTTGAGTTAATCAAACAAGTCATCAATCCTAGGAAATGGATACATATTCTTTATGGTCAATTTATTGAGTTCACGATAATCAACGCATAATCTTAAAGTTCCTTCCTTTTTCTTGACAAACAACACTGGTGCTCCCTATGGAGAAACACTTGGTTGAATGTATTTCTTATCTAACAGTTCTTGTAATTGTACCATCAATTCCTTTAATTTCACAGGCGCCATTCTTATGTAGCCTTCGAAATATGTGCAGTTCCAGGAGCTAAATCAATAACGAACTCAATCTCCCTATCAGGTGGAAGACCGAGTAGATTATCGGGAAAGACATCCTAAAACTCTCTAACAACTGGTATTTGATTTATATCTAACCCTTTCTATTGGGTGTCTATAATATATGCCAAATAACCCTGGCATCCTTTCTGAAGTAATCCATTTGCTTGATTTGCAGTTAGGCATCGGAATTTTCTTGGTGACTGACTTTCTTTGAAGACTATCATTGACTTGGATGCTGTAAGAAGTTTTACACACTTTTGTTGACAATCAATCATCGCTTAGTGATTGGTCAATCAATCCATGCCTAGAATTACATCAAATTCCCCTAATTGAATTGGAATAAGATCGACTCTAAACTCATGACCCTTGATCACTATGCAACAACATTTTATTATCTTATTAACAAGAATTAGTTTTTTATTAGCAATCTCTATCATTAAAGGACTTTCTAACAATTCACTAGGCACGTTTAGTTTCCTAGCAAAATCATGGGAAATAAAAGAGCAAGTAGCACCCGAATCAAATAACACGTAAGCACTTATGGTGTTGATTGGAATGATACTTGACACTACATCCTATGATGCTACGACATTTCCCACGGTCATTTTGAATGTCCTTGCTGTTGGACGACCCGGGTTAGTTGTTGGGGTAGATTTGTTGGTATTGTCCCCTCCAGCATTTTCTCCTTTCTTGGGGCACATCTTAGCTTGATGCCCCACGGCTCCATAGTTAAAGCAAAAGTCTTTCTAAGGGTTAGGGCATGCGGTTGCTATGTGTCCCTCTTGTTTACAATTGTAGTAAACATTTTTCCCTTTTAGACACACTCCTAAGTGTTATTTTTCGCAGGTTTTGCATGGTCCAATATTTTCTTTTTATTATCCCCTCCTTGTTGGGAGTTTATGACGACTCCAAATTCGGGTTCCATAACCTCAAGTTTGGTTCTCACGATACAATACATAATAACAACTAAACATATTCTTAAATTAAACTTCGCGAAATAATACATAAAATTCCTTATCAAAAGGCTACAATCCCAAG
This sequence comes from Hedera helix, assembly GCA_947179155.2. NCBI lineage: Eukaryota > Viridiplantae > Streptophyta > Magnoliopsida > Apiales > Araliaceae > Hedera > Hedera helix. The sequence goes on along the minus strand of OX359275.1, from coordinate 4,711,585 downwards.
GTCTACTACCTTAACATAAACAGTATATATCTTAAGAGATTACAAAAGATTCACAAAAGAAATTACATAAAAAATAAATAATTTAATATTCAATAAGCTAATCTAAGCATTTGTTTTTTCCTTGCCTTTGTCCTTTTTAGAGCATTCTGGCTTAGCTGAAAAATATATCATGATATAGCAAGAGTGAGCAACTAGCTTGCTCAGCAAGTTTATGATCAGATAAAATAAGTTATATCACGATTGAATGAAAAATAACATCATGGATTTCAACAATAGATAGAAATTGTGAAAGAACAAAAATCAATGTTCAAAAAAAGAATACATTGACTCTTTACTGCTGAATGGCTTCTAAGGACCATGAACTACTGCTAAGGTAAAACATACATATAAATCTAATACCTTGATAGTTTGGTACGTGAGGGAATAGCCTCTTGTACTCTATGTATATGCATAACATTCAGACATCTTGCACAAGTTCGGTTTTCCGAATATAATACCCCTTATATAGGTTGTTCGTTCTCAATCTTATTATAAGAATCCGCACCAACCAATGATTTGGATAAACTTTTAAAATATTCAATTTGATGAATTTAAACATGCATTGTCTAGCCGAAATAATTAGCTTATACATTCTTAAACAGTTCTTGAATTAATGAACTATAAAGCTTGCAAATGCACCAAGTGCGAATACAATAATAATATCGATGTGGAATAACTTTAAATAATTAAACTACTTAAAGCTCTGGCAAATAAATATAAGTGTAGAAATTTGCTCAACAATAATTGAATAAAGTTAGAGAACTTGCTCAATATATAATTTGAGTAAGGTTAAGGAACTTGTCTCGTGTGTAGAAGATAACTACAAACCAATTCAATTCAATTTTCTCTAAATAGACTTAACATTTAATCAGGTTGATCTTTAAATTAGTATCATATATTTATTCATATGATAACCTCTATACATCTTACACATCTAATACTTAACTAAATAATTATATAATTAATAGTATATAAACACTTTGGAAATATTATCACCACTTGATAATATAAAACATATATTAATTTAATATAGTTCAAACTCTTATCTAATATTATTATCAATTTCACAATATTTTATTAGTTTTATAATATTATTAATTATTTGATAATATTTTAATAACCTTCTAATATTATTAATTATTTAATAATATTTTAATTATTATCTACTATTATTAATCATTTAATAATATTTTTTCAAATTCTTAATATTATTAATCATTTAATAATATTTTATTCATATTCTAATATCATTAATTATTTAATAATATTTTATTTATTATCTAATATTATTAATTATTTAATAATATTTTATTACTTTATTAATATTATTAATCATCTAATAATATTTTATTCAATTACTAATATTTTATTGATGTTCTAATATTATTATTTATTTAATAATATTTTATTAATTTCTTAATATTATTAATTCTTTAATAATATTTATTCTCATTTACATATTAAATTAACTACTTATAATTTTTAAGCTACATTTATTGGATCTAAAAATAATAAAGTAATTTTTAGAACATTTTTCATTTTCCGACCTGACCTGGCAAAACTGAAAAACTGGCTCAGCGCCGCCGGCGCTCGGAATGAACCGAGTTCAGCACTGCTGGCACTGGAAACAGAAGCCCCGAGCGCTGCCGGTGCTGAGTCAGCGCCGCCGGCGCTCGGGTGTTTTTCTTTCCAAAAATAGGTAGATTTTCAACTTAAGTTATCTTGATTAAAATGAAATATTTACATTTAAATGACACAAACTCAGTTTTGTTATCTTTTAACTTCTAGTTTTACAACATTTCATAGTTCGATCACATTTTCTAGAACATTTCGACACAAAATTTAAGATCGAACCATCTAGGGTTTCAAAACGCCATGTTTTACGGAAAAAGTCATAACTTCTTCTTTTTTCCATATTTTTTAAAGATTCAAGTTGAGTTTTCTTTATAACTCATATATGTAACTTTCTAGCCATATAAATCCATTTTTCAACTTGTAAATTTCAAACTACAACAATAAATAGCACATATTCATCTAGGATTTTACCGGTAAAGTTCAATATAGACTTTTCTTTCTTTTATATGCATACCACACATACCAAAACATGATTTAAACATATCAACCCATGAATCAACTAATATATCATAGTTCTAGACTTATAGACCATCAAAATAACTTTTGAGCGGTTAAAAATATATTTTGACCATATAAAACATATATAGACTACAAAAATGAACTAAAAAGGAGTTAAAGCACTTTTGAATCTCTTGGACTTGTGTGCTCTTCTTCTTCTCCTTCCAAAGTAAGTTATGAGGCTATGTGTCATCCACCAAGCTCCTCCTCTAAAAATTTTCTTAATGAATTCTCAACACACAAATGTATTCTCTCTTGGAAGCAGTGACGAGCCCGAATCCGGGTCCCTTGAACCTCGGATTCGGTTCATTACTGTACAATATTTTTTTTATCATTCATGACTTACAACAATATTATAATTGCTAAATAATCATTAATTTAAAATTTTACAACATCTCTTTCTATTCCAGAATCGCAATCTTTACAAATTCCTAGTATGTATCAATATCATACATGATACGACATTTTATTACAATCAATTTGAGTATTTAAACACTCACAATAAACATTAACCATTTCTTTAATTACACAATCAGTTTACTAGTCCCATTCGGACTCATAATTACTATAATCGTATAGACTTTCAGTGAAAGTAATACGCATTTATGATCCTTCATTCTTTAATAAAATCTTCGGATATCTCGCACTTATCTGAAAGTGTTCATTTTATAGCAAGAGTGAGCACAACGGCTCAGCAAGTCTAACAGTTACACATAACACATTGAATGATTCTTATAATAAACATACTTTGCATTTTAAATGTACATCATTTTTTCATGCTTTTCATTTTATAAATACTTCATACTTCTCATGTATCTTATATAATAAACAACTAGCATCTATTAAGTCATGCTTCATATTTTGTACATACTTCACATGTAATCATACTTCATGTTTTTCACATATCACAAATTATCATCAATATATCTTCATATCAATAATTTAATATAACATTGTTGTATAACAATACACATTGGAGCAAGCTCTGAAAAACTTATCTGGTTCGCTTCTACCATTTACGTTTATTTTGCGTCTTTCGTTTCACCTACAATTTATATATGAAATTGACATCATCATTAGTTAAAATAACTATTACTTAGTCTTTATATAAGACTCTAACTTCCAATTATTAACTCTTAAGATGTCCAACAAACGAACCCTTAAGTTCCGAACAAAACCCTAGCCTAAAATATAATTCGGACATGTCGGGTACGCTTAACTAACTTACACCTTCACTACACGTTATCGTACGACCCACTTTTAATAAGTTGTCTAAACTAGTCACAAATACACTATTTACATTGGTTTTATTCAATTAAATTTTCTTCTTTTACATAATTTAATGATTTGGACATTTAATAATGTACCAAATACCTCAAAATATTATCTACCTTTGATAATATACAACTACATTTAAATATTATTAATCATTCAACAATATTTTAATCGCTTATTAATAGTATTAGTCATTTAATAATATTTTAATCTCTTACTAATATTATTAACCATTTAATAATATTTTAATCACTTATTAATATTATTAATTATTTAATAATATTTTAATCTCTTATTAATATTATTAACCATTTAATAATATTTTAATCACTTATTAATATTATTAATCATTTAATAATATTTTAATCACTTACTAATATTACTAAGCACTTAATAATATTTTAATCACTTATTAATATTATTAACCATGTAATAATATTTTAATCTCTTTTTAATAGTATTAACCTTTTAATAATATTTTAATCACTTATTAATATTATTAATGATTTAATAATATTTTAATCTCTTCTTAATATTATTAACCATTTAATAATATTTTAATCACTTACTAATGTCATTAATTATTTAATAACATTTTCATCATTTAATAATGTTATTAATCATTTAATAATATTTTAGTTACCTACTAATATTATTAATCATTTAACAATATTTTAATAATTTTCAAACAATACAAATAGTTAACTTTTTAATTGTGTTAACTTTAATTTTTATTTTAAACATTTAACTACAATTTAATCACTAATAGACTCCATATATATTGGTTTAGTATTCAAACACATTCATTTTACACTTATTTCAACTTAAATTTCCACTAAAAAGTCGACCCGGACTGACCCGACCCGGACTGACTTGACCTAACCCGGACAGAAAAAACATGTTTCTGGTAGTGTGTTTGAACGTTGCGGCGGTGGTACAAAATTTCAGAAACCCTAATTTGAGGACTATCTAACCCTCCTTTACTAAAACTGTTATAACTTCTTCATTTTAAAATATTTCAGAATAATTCTTGAGTCCATTCTCATCAGAATTTCCTCCTCTACAACTTAACTTTATATCACAAATCCAAATTTTAAATGGAAGTAGGCTTAAAATCGCTTACAAGGACAGAATAAAAATTAACTTTATAAATCCTTGATTCGATTGGTTACAAGCATTAGTTGCTAGACCATCATGTTTTATGACTCTACATACATCATATACATATCTTACATCATATATAACCTCTCTAGTTCAAACATTTAACAACATAAAATAAAAATATCAAGGTTAAGAAAACTTTTAACCTTCTAAGTTCCTTCTATGGAGATCTTCTTCTTGCTAGGTCTCTTCCTCCTTCTTGGGTGAACCATTAGAACACTAGCTCACATTTACTAACACTCAAAGTATTTTTTCTCTCTAGAACTCTTACAAAAGTTCTCAAAGAAGATATCTCTCTATAAATACTCTCAACTCTCCTATACTTGGTAAAACACAAATAATTAACAAACTTTTCTAAGTCTTCCACCCTCCTCTATTTATAGCACTCTAGGATTATATCATTAACTCTCTTAATCAACTAACATATGTGAAATTAAGCTCTAATCTTGGTTATTACTACCATAAATGATCACTTGATAGACTTGGTGATTAACCACCAAGAATGACAACCATCAAGATAACTTTCAAGCAACCAATTGAGTAAAACAAAAGCAACATTTCTCCAACACTTAACTAATGTATGGTTAAGGCTCTTACTCTTGTAATCTATGTTAACTTAACTATCAATCATAGTCTAAGCTCATCAATTAAACATACACACATCTTCTACTAAATAACTCAATTAAGATTAATTCTCTATAATCAAGTATATATACATATTCAATATATTTATATATTTACTAACACTTAACTCTAGCATTGGTTAATGTTTTATTTTTTATTACCACTTAGGGTTAACAATTAACCCAACAATGGTTAGTTCTCTACAAACATGAATTTAAGGAATTGACTATCTTAATTGACCAGGGTTGGTGAACCACCCATTGGTTGAGTGTAACGACAATTCTCCACCATTTAACTAATGTGAGGTTAAGTACAAGTTTTCATATTATCTATGGTTAATTTATTTAACCAACATTGGTTAACTCTCTACCAACCCATATATTTACAACATGTATATCTCCACACATTTACCAACAATATTTTATTTAAATTACATCCTAGCATGAATTATGGGAATTGACTAAGTGAATGACCAATTTAAATGGAATACAAGCAACATACAAGCTACACTCAATCCCCAAGTGGGGCCCTATATTTGGTCAACACTCCACCATTTTTTCTTTATTTTTATTACACACACACACACACACACACACACACACACACACACACACACATATATATATATATTATATATATATATACACAATACATAGTTAATTTATTTAACCAATATTGGTTAACTCTCTATCAACCCATATATTTACAACATGTATATCTCCACACATTCACTAACAATATTTTATTTAAATTACTTCCTAGCATGAATTATGGGAATTGACCAAATGAATGACCAATTTAAATAAAATACAAGCAACATACAAGCTACATTCAATCCCCAAATGGGGCCCTATATTTGGTCAACACTCCACCATTTTTTCTTTATTTTTATTACACACACACACACACATATATATATACAATACTTGTAATTTTCCTAACAATTAGCCAAGGTATGGTTAATTCTCTACAACATGCAATCTATGGTTACCTACCAATTCTATCTTGGTAAATTATATACATACATAATTGTATCTATAATATTCTTCCACCAATTAACCCATGTAGGGTTAATTCCCTTATAACAATTTTTTCTAGGGTAAATTCACTAACTCCCCTTAGTTAAGTCTCATCCATCATGTATACATATAATTATGTATCTACACATTTTGCTAGCAACTAACCCATGCATAGTTAAAGCTTTAATTTTTTTACCACATAGGGTTACTCAATTAACTCATCCATAGTTAATTCGCACTATCACATTCATTCACCTAGCAATTAACCAATATTTAGTTAATGTCCTCTCTTGCCTACCAACTAGGGTTATTCAATTAACCCTACATTAGTTAATTCTCTACACTCATCAATACTTGAAAAATATTCTCCCAACACATTGACCAACATTTGACTTTTAAGTGTTTAAGCTACATAGTTTACTTTTCATTAGAATCTTCATTTAAATTGTTTAGGCTACCCAACACAACTTACACATCTCTACTAACTTGGGATAAGCAATTAATTCAATTAGACTTCCACACCATTACATATAATACATGCCAACATAATTTAATTGGACTTATATTAGTTATCTCTTGGACTATCATTTAACATAATACTTAGGCTTATTATTTAATTACCCACCTTCATGCAAGTATTCTCATATTGGGCTAACATATATAATCCTTTTAGGCTAGTCCACTAGTAGTAATTAAATTACTTGGACTCTTCATGAGGCTAAATTCTTAAATTTATTTGGACCTCTTTATTATTATCAACAAGACTTACAATAATTAAAATATTAGGCTTGTTTTAAATTTCTTAATGGACTCTATACTATAACTTGATAGTTAAGTTAATTACTTAATTAATTAACTTCGTATTATTGTCATCCTAGACAATCATTCTAGCTTTTCTATAACATTAACTTATAATTAATATAATTAACCTAATTAATTATATTTTACAGCGTTCCTTCTTGCTCCGTATTAAAACTAATTAATTTATTAGTTTTGTTGAGTATTAATTTACTCATCTTTTTATTTGGCTAAAAAACACACTTTAGGTATAGTTGTATTAATATAACCACCTTCACTTCTTAATTGAATTTATTTTCTTAATAAATTCTCCACATGTATCCTTATAATATTCTCATAGTTAATCTCTAACAAATAAATTAGGTTAAAAAAAATGTTTACTCATTTTCTACACATCTCACTTCTCCAACTCCAGGTTTTCAACCTTAACCTTTAATTAAATCATTTAAGATCTTATCTCCAAATTTTATAAATATTCGGGTATTACATTCACCCCTTCTTATAAGAATTTCGTCCCCGAAATTTTATCATACTTATTTCTACTAATTTTCTTCTCTGAAAATATCTCTTTACTCATCAAGTTCTATGACCACCATTTTCTAGGAAGTTCATACTTCTAAACTTACAATTCCAGAATATTGAAATATCTTACAGAGGAATAAATTAAAAATTAAAATATTCATTAAAATTTTCATACTATGCTGAGGGGTCATAAAGACCATGAACTGTGTACTGGGTTAGCAAGTATTTATACTATAACCTTTAATAGTCATAAGACGATAAACACATTTTCACCACAAAGATACTACACTAAGAATCACCCTATCGTACTCTACGGCATGCATAACGTTTAATCTTTGCGAGTGAAGTTGGAGCTATATACCGACAAAAATATATCTGCTTCTGCTGTTGTTCACCTCAGACTTACTACAAAATTACGCACCAGAATAATTTAGCTTGAAAATAAAACTTGAACCATTTCTTACCAAAGGTGTCCAGTCAAAATAAATGACATAGACTCACGTCATTAAACTTTTCGTATATTACGAACTGAAAATAATTTTAGATTAGTTAAAATAACTTAAATTTATTTTTAAGACTTCATGATACCGCATCATCTTGACAGTGTATTGAGGATTCTGTCATTACTTCATGACTTCATGATACCGCATATCTTGACAATACGTTGAGGATTCCGTCCTTTTCATCACCACACCATGGCTTTAATAGCATGTGATGATTTCATAAACACATTTTGATATTTTCAAATCGATTTGTCTAGCCGAAAAAACTAGCATAGACTTTTCTTTAAACGTTTCAAAATACTAAAAATTATTTTAGGTTTTATCATATCATCACAGGTAACGATGGACTTCTCCACCTCTCCTGTTACTGCGACTTAATAATAAAACAAGAAAATTTATTTGTCTTTTTAAAAGCACAAAAGTGCGAATTTGGCACGATTTTAAGAATTTCAAAGTTTAACATAGCTCCAAGATTTGGAATATCCTAAAATCTAAAAACACCTCAAATTTTTTCTCCACATTTTTTTTCAGCTTAATAACTACAGCTAATATAAGTCTAATCTTGTTAATTAACTCTACACATACTCACTGTTCATCAAACTTACCACACATTAGGAGTTCAGGAACTTGCCACAATCATATGGGTTGAAGAACTTATCCTAGTCAGACCAAACTCGTCCATTCGTTAAGGGGTTCCACCATACGATTATGAGTCACGAACTTACCATAAGTATGAGTTTTAAGAACACGCACCTATCTTAACATCCTCTACCTATCCATTATACACATGAGAAAAGAATCACCTTCTCAACATTCATATAACGAATAGCGGAACACCAGGTTTAAATTGATTATCTGTAATGACCACGAATTCTTTTAGACATTGTAATTATATTTATTAAATAATTAGCAATGAATTAAAAATTTTGTTCTAATTAATTGTATATTAATTAATTGAATAAATATACTTGTGTATGTGTGTATTTATTTAAAGTAATAAAGCAATGTGTATAATTAATTAAAGCAAGTCTAATTGGATTATGTTATAAGTCCAAATGACGTATTAAACTAGGTCAAATTAATTTACCTAGTAGTCTATGTAATGAATTAAATCTTAGTCCATGTAATCAATTAAACTAGCCCAATGCTTGATTTAATTAAATGTAACATATGTTATTTAATGTTAGCCCAATGTAATAAATAAATTGAGCCCAAACAAATTAAATGAATGGGCCCAACTTATTTAATTACTTAGTCCAAAGTGGAGCCCAATAAGGAGTCAAATTGTTGGTCAACATTTATATATATATATATATATATATATGTATGTATGTATATATGTATGTGTGTGTGTGTGTGTATAATTAAACTATAAAAATAAAGCAAAATTTGGCCTAGAAAATGCCAAATGGTCGGCACATTGAGGGGCCCCACTTGGGGGTGACTTGTTTGCTTGGTTGCTTCTTTTACACCAAATCATAATTGTTCACCAACTCATGTCATTCACCTAATCATTCAAGTTGTTCATCAATCAAATAGTAACCCTAATTAACTCCTAATTTGACTATGTTGGTTGATTAAGGAAAGTTGATGGTGATTAAGGAGACTCTATATATAGAGTGCTCTACACCTTAGTTGTGTTTGCTTGGTCATTTGTTAGCATTTTCTAGAAAGAAAAGTGAGAGCTTCCAAAAGAGGATACACAAGTGTTGAAGGTTGTTTGATTTGATGATGATAACTGTTGTGCAAAAATGATTGTGGCAAATGTGTTTATATGGTTGATTGTCCATATGTATCTGACTAAGTGCTTATGTGTTAATGTGCCTATGTGCTTACTTGATTATGTGCATATATGTTTTAAAGTGCTTATGTAGTTAATTGACTAAGTGATTACATGTTAATCTAAATATGTGTCTACATGATCATGTGTGTATGATATATATTACCTTATTCAAATATTGTGATTTGCACATTTATATAGCACAAATATGATCTTGTTAAAAACTATCTGCTGCTTATAATAAGAGTAAAAGTTATCTCGTTCAAATGTTGTAAAGTCCTTTTGAAAAGAATTATGTGTACAAAGGATTTAGATAAAAAATCAGAAATGTTAAGTTGATCTTTCCGTAGAAGTTACTCTGCATTAAAGATAAATATTATAAGCAGAGTAATATAAGATTAAATCATTGTTGTATGACAAAGTTTGTAAAGTCCTTTCAATGTAATAATGTAATGATGTACAAGGACTTAGTTAGAAAAGATCAAATTGTTAAGTTGATCTTATGTTATATCTGTTCAGTCAATATAATCGTAGAATGGACTCTACGATTCCAAGGAAAAAAGACTCAACGATTCAGTCTATTCGTAGAGTGGACTATACGACTCCATACCAGGATAACTCTACGATCATCAAGGAGAGACAGTTGTGCAAGAGTTCTACAGAATATACAAGCTAAATTGAAGAATTGATCAAGTACAAAACATAGAGCAGAACTCTACGATCGTCGAACAAACAGCTAAGCAAGCCTTCAGGAAACGTAGAACCAGATAAGAAATGTACTCTACGATATGCACAAACTGGCAAGATCATAGAGAGGATTCGAAAAGCAAGCACATACGAGAACTCTACGATTTGCACAGAAGGATAAGATCGTAGAATGAAATCGTAAAGCAAAGCACTGCAGTCAGCAACTATACGATTTGCACAGAAGGACAAGATCGTAGAACGAAATCGTAAAGTAAAGCACTGCAGTCAGTAACTCTACGATCTGAACAAAATAGCAAGATCGTAGAGTGAGAGAGAAGATCGCTCCAACTCAACGTTTTACTTGACTTATTTCATGTAACAATCATGGAGCTGAATTCGTAAAGTCAGAATGATCAGACAGCCACTCTACGAATTCACTGTGAAGATCAGAACCAGTAAATTAACAGAACTGCAATATGGTGTGAGAGAAAAGAGAATATTCCTTGACCAGATTAAAGAAAGATTAAGTGCTGTTAAAGATCATATGCATGTCAGAGTCACAGAAGACTTTGTGTCTAAACGACTATAAGACAGGACCTACTGCTCAGAAGAATGGTGAAAATAGTATGGCTAATGGGACATCTCTGAAAGCAATAGAGCAGTTGGTTATCAAGGTCAAGGAAGATATTTAATGATGGATCAGAAAATTAAATATATCAAAGAATATAATAATCTTTGATAAACAACTCTGGAAGTGCAACGGCTAAAAATGCAGAAACCAAAGCTACAGGTTGGTGTGACAGAACATATGTCAGAAAAAGGAAAAAGCACTGACACAAGCAACATAAAGTCAACATCAAAGATATCAAGGATCTACACAAAGCCAAAGGAACCCAACAGACCTTTTCAAACGGTAAAATATGCACAAATATATAAAAGCATAAATGCTCTCAGAGAAAAGGGTTGTTGAATATACAAGAGAGGATGGTGGACAATAACAGATCGTAGAGTGAAACAAAAATGAATATGCTGAAGAACACTCTACGATCCACCAGAACACTAACACTGAATTGAGAGAGACATAGAGAGAAATGACTCTATTGCAAGATAAGTGTTCAAAGCTGCTAAGCAAGTGATAGAGAGAAGCCTAAACACCAACTTGATACAGATATGTTAGCGACTGAGTACAAAAAGGAAGAAGCTTTACAGTCATCTCAGAAGTTCATCTCGAGAAGCTATAAACTGTCAATTATAAGAAGGAACAACTGAGTACCAAAAGGAAGGAGCTTCACAGTTATCTCAGAAGTTCGTCTTGAGAAGTTATCAAGTACCAAATGAGTTGAATTACCAAAGCTTAGCAACACAATGGGTGATCACAAGAAGATATTGAGCCTATAAAGAAGCCAAGCATCAATTGCCAAACTCAATATCATTTCAAGCATGATCACATCCTGCTACTGAGTATTTAAAGACAATGGAACTTAAAGTACAACTCAGTAGTAACTCCAACATCTATCAACAAACAAGGAGCCAAGTCTGTTGGACTTGAAGAGGACAGTTGTGTACTTGTCTTAGTGACTAAAGGAGTCAAGTCTGCTGGACTTGAAGAGGGCATTTGTGTCATTGTCTTAGTGACTAAACTAGTCAAACCTGCTGGGTTTGAAGGGTTCTTAGTGAACCAGAGATTTCAGGCCTGCTGAGCTTGAAGGGTTTTGTATGAGTCATCCTTAGTGAATTTCCTACTCGTTGAAGTAGAAGAGTGGAGTAGGAGTTATTCAGTCTCTGAACCACTTAAACTCTCTGGTGTCATTTACATTCAGTCATTTACATTCTGTCATATATAGATATAACTGCTATGATTGGTTTACTTGACAAATGGTTATCTTCAATACAGTATAAACTTCACTAAGAAGTTTTATAAATCTTTAAGGGGAGTATTCAAACTAATATTCCGCTGTGCAAACTAATCTAGATTAAATAAATTACTTGGTAATATTATTTAATTTAATTAAAAAGTTTTTAAGAGATCTATTCAACCCCTCCCTTCTAGATCACGTGTGTGCCTCTGGGAACTAACAATTGGTATCAGAGCAGGTTCTCACGAACATAAAAACTCACGCTTTGAGTAGATCCTATGGCACTAGTAAAACTCTGTTTTAAGTTTAAAAATTGAGGTGAACCATTTCTTATGAACAAGATTACAAATTAATGTGTCTTTTCATGCAGGTACCATTATGAATGTTGATTGATGATAATCTATCTGATGTTGTATACTCATTGTCATTTAAATCCTATCTAAGACAAATTCAGATGATCTCTGCAAAGAAGCAGTCGAGTGAACTTTCAAAATCAAATTGATGCAGCGAGATGAAGAAATCAAAAGGATATTCTGTTTATGAGATTATTAATTGATTCACTCGAGAATACAATAACTTGTATTTCTGCCTTCAAATAAACTGGGAAGTTCAAATCTTTATGCCAAAGGACACCGGATCCTATTCTTCTCAAAGGAAGCATCACTGTGCCAAGCACTAACAAAATTACTTCTCACCGGTTCGAAAGTTTATAGCAGAAGCAAGCCCAACAGAAATCTATGCTTAAAAGTGTTAAATGATTTTCTACATACCGAACGTCAGCAGCTGAAATCAGTCTCGAATCTAAGTATTCACTCGACGTGCTCAGCATTAAGCTTTATGATAAGCTTAAGGTCTTAAATTCAAAAGATCTTATCTGAAGATGAGTGACAAAGGAATTGCTTCATTTATTCAAAAGCAGTGTCAGAAGTTCTGTCAAAAGCTACAGCATATGGTAATCAATGATGAAATCCACAAGCAGTATTTCTCCTATCTTCAAGTGGATGATCTCAAGCATGACTAGTTTTAAAGGAATCTATTTCAAAAAGTCTTCAATGGTCTTCTGAAACTACTTCTCTGAAAGACATTAAAGATGTATATCTCACTGTCATGTCTTTGATGATGAATATCAAAGTCATTTTCCTAAATCACAGATACCAGGCGCGAGACCTGAAAATCAACTCAGCACAGATGAATGGACATATATATATGTATATCTATGATCATCGGGTCAAAGATTCATTCTGCAGATCATTACAGTTCAAGAAGAGTTGAAGAAACTCATTCATGTACAAAGCAGCTTATTCAATGAAAGAAAATTCATGCAAGGCACACCTTGTGTACGTGCTCAGATTTAAAAGGGAAAAGCTCTCAACGTCAAATTTCTTCAAACCAACTATGAATGAGAAGGGTGAGAAGATCAAGGCAATAAAGAGTAATCACGAATGATTTACTCTAAGATTAAGAAAGCACCTTACAATCTGCGAGAAATTGGAAAGTCCATTTCAAGAAAATTTCATGCACTTAGCCATTGGCAGTAGGCTCTTAAACATCAATGCATCAGACGAAGCTCTAGCTTGAAATGATTGAAAAAATATCTGTTTGACATTCTATAGAAAAGTCAGATCTATAGAATGCTAAACAGGAAGTCTTTTGATAGTAAACATCCTCACAAATCATTCTGGATGGAAATGACCAAAAGGGAATCAGAAAAGAGAGTGCAACAGGAAGGAAACAATGGTGGAGTTTCAAGGTCAATAAAGAAAATCCCTACGATCTAAAGAAATTGGAGAAGAATATACCGAGACTCAACAATAAATATCGTAGAGTTCCTTACTCAACAAATATGTTGGATTCTTCAAGGAAGTTAATCTATGAAAGATTGAGTGAAGTTTGAATACTGGTGCAAGAAGAAAACTTGAATCTTGGAATTCTCTAGAAGAGAAAGAAGCTGGTTATAAAGGTAAGCATCTAATAATATTTGATCTTTCCTATTGATTTAGTAAATCCTATCGGATCTGCTGTCACTAATATCATGGTGAGGTAAAGATCATTCAAGTCAGAAGGAAGTTCATCACTCAAAGAAAGATCGTAAAGTCTGTCAGGCGAACGCAGAATAAGGCTTGGCAGATTGAAGAGACCTATCAGAAGATCGTAGAGTTGACGCAGCATCGAAGAGCTAACTCTCGGGATCGTAGAGTCAATACAGTCAGTCACTCTACGACTCTCATAATCCAGTCTACGAACCGAGCAGAATCAAAGAGCAACCTCTACATGAGCATTCTGAGTCATGACAACGATCCTCATAAAGATTATCCAGAAGGCTGTCTTTGAACTATCAAACAAACTAAACGAAGATCTCTGAGTACATATAAAGCTTCTAGTCTTAACAGAGATCGTAGAGCAGTTCAAATCTTAACTCTACGATTGCACCATAGGCAAGATCGTAAAGCAGCAAAGCCAAGTCATAGAGTAAGAAAGCAAGCTCAGAAGTACAAAATTCATCAAAAGACAGAATTGAGGAAAATTATTGATGAATGATCGTTACAGTCAACTCCGAATCTTCAATATCCATATCAGTACTTCTGTACAAGCTCAAGGATATCAAAGGAATCCAAACTATGTTCAATAGTTAGTCTTAGACAATAAATCTTCAGAAGGCAAGCAGAAGATAAATTTACTCATTGTTGGACTACCTTTTCTCATTCCAATCACAAAGTCCCAAAACAATATGATTGATGAACCAAATGCACATCTCTCTTCAGTCATAGTCTCTAAACTCTACGACTGATAACCAAGCCAGCCTTATCGCCCCAAATCGTAGAGTCACTATGATCATCATCCTGATCGTAGAGCATATTGATTCTACGATTGCACTTCATACAAACCTCTTTCCCATAAACTCCTTCATAGCAAATTACCAGCCTACAATTCATGACATCAGTAATCAAGGTCATCTATTAAAAGGATGATCGTTGAGTGACTAGCAGCTCACTCTACGAACTGATCAAGCTAACTCAAATAGGGAAGGTGAACTTCACGCTCTCTAAACTCAAGTGGGTTAGAATACTTGATATGAAAAATGCAAAAGTTAAGCCCACATTCTACAAATGAGTATCTGACACGTGTCCTCTGCAAAAATAAGAGGGAACTGGCATAAGTTAATTTTTAAAACTGACGGTGGTCCTTTCCCATCAGTTATCAATACCCATTCTCCCAAAACTCATCGAAACCCTAGATTTCGAAAAATCTTCAGAAATCAAAATCACTCCCTGTGCTATTCTCAAATCAGTTTACCCTCATGGCATCTCTTCAAGTTATTCCTAGAAATCTTGTTTGTTTTGAAAATTTTGAAGATGCAGAGCAGAAATTCAAAAATATTCTTCATCTGGTCAACAAATGTTAGGTTCACCAAGTGTTTGGAAACCAGTACCAGAATTTTCTCTACACTTGTGAAAGAATTCTATTCAAACGCTGCTTATCGAGGAAATACTCTCATCACAAAGGTTAAGGAAATCTCATTGCAAATAGGGGTTTTTGAAATCAATCTCAGCCTAGGTATTCCAATCGAAGGAATTACTTCTCTTGACAAGATTGATACCGAGCATGGACTGGAGCTGATGGGCTATGAAAAGAAGTATCTTTTAAAAGGAATCAAGAAGAAAGATTTCCCTTAGCACTACGAGTTTCTGGCTGACATTGTTGGGAAGAGCATTCTGTGCAAAGACACTGCATAGGATACTGTCAGTGAAGATCAATTAAGGCTTATGACTGCTATTGCTCTAAGAAAGAAAATCAACTTCGGAGCAGTTCTCTTAGGATGGATAAAAAGGTGGATAAATGATGCAAAAACAAGAGCTGAAGCAGGAAAACCCACTCCCAAGATGCTCTATGGAAGATTCATAAGCATCATTTTGAAGAAGTTTATAGCAAATGCAATTGGGGAAGATGAAGGAGAAGTTCTAAACTTCAACAAAAGGATTACTCCAAGGCTGTTTGAAGACTGGAAAAAGAACCCTCATGCCAGTAAGGGTAAGAAGGCACGAGGATCGAGAAGCATCAACAGAAAGATGGAAGAGAAATCTAAAGGAAAAGGAAAAAGGGAAATGGAAGAAATTTCTGAGGAAGAATTCCAAGAGGCTAATGTCCAGTCAAGAAACAAAACTCTTGTGATCTATGATAGTCAGGAATCAAAAAAGAAAAGAAAATTCAATGAAGTAGAGAATGCTGCAGAAAAGAAAGATATCAGTACAGAGAAAGCTAAGAAGGAGCAGACAAATCCCAAAGGGTCTGAAATTGAGAAGAAGAAGAAGAAGAAGAAGAAGAAGACAGAAAAGAAAGTTACTCACACTATCCCAAGGAGAAGCTGGAGGATTAGAGAACAGTGGAGAAGTTTAATCATTACAGGACCACCTCAAACTATAGAAATTGATGATGATGAACAAAATTCAAATTCTAGAGAAAGAACATCTGATAGTTTAAAAGAAGAAACATCAATAGGCTTTTCAAAGGAAAGATCAGAAAGTCATAAAAATAGCCTGTCTGAGAAAGAAGACATATCGGGTTCTGATCAGATAGCTGAACTAGCTAAAAAAATCTCAGCACCCGAGATCAACGAAGGTGATGATGTTACTGAAAATGTTATTATACCAGGTGAACAATTCTCTGGAAATTCTGAAGTTGGAAAAGCTAAATCAGATAAGGAGTAAAACCGTCAAGAAGCCGTGATAAGAAAGGATAAACACCTCCAAGAAGAGACCAGTACTCATGAATTAGAAGAATCAAGAGACAGGCCAAGAAGGTCAAATAGAAGAAAAGGGTTAAGTGGTTTTATAAAGAAAATGGGCAGGAGTTCAAGTACGTGTCACAAGGAGAGAAGAATAAGGAAGAAAGTTGAGAGGAAGCTGGAGAATGTAAGACTATTAAGAAAACTGGAAAAGCAGCAATATGAAGCATATCGACTGAAGCAAGTCAAAAGGAGACGTAGAGAAAGAAGGAAGCATGCAAGCCAGATGGAAAAATATTCTATTTCATGGGATCATGATCATCTATTCAGTTTCATTCCTATACAACCACTTCTAAGGGCTATATTCATGAATGATCAAAGTTCTATCAGTTGGAGCTACTCAACATTTCCAAATCTTTCGTTAGTCGCTCAACATTTCATAAAGGCAATGACCATTGCAATTACACTGATAAGAAATGAGCCCTTCTATCCTCACTACCAAAGTTGTCAGGAAATATCCATCTGGAATCTGACCGGCTCTCAATCATCTGGTCAGTCTGTGGTTGATCAAAATGCAGAAATCAGAGAGTCCTCTTTTGTGACTTTCTAAACTCTTAGTTACCCTACACCACCTCCTTGTTCGTAGAGTCCCAAAACTTTGCGAAAAATATTCAAAATACCTTTTCCCCAGTCATATAGTCCCAACATTCTATGGACCATGAAAATATACTTATTCTTAAGCTCGTAGAGTCTCAAAACTCTATGGTAGATTTCCAGTTATCTATCTAAACCAGCACTAGAACAGACAGCTCCATACAACATCTCCAATTGATGATGTCAAAAAGGGGAAGAGATTATATGAAGAAAGAGGACGCTGCCAACTAAGGGGGAGAAGAGTGAAAAATGAAGAGCAGCTAATATATGAAGAAATAGGACCACTTGTTCAACTAAGGGGGATCTGCCAACTAAGGGGGAGAAAAGTGAAAAATGAAGAACAGCTGTAAGTATGTGTAACTATCTCAGTTAATGAAATCATCCTTTTTGCACTAGTCATACAGTTTCTCACTGTATCGTAAGACATAATTTACTTTTCAAGCAAATGCATTATATGTATTTCATATCAATAGGTCTATTGGTTTTGTCATCATCAAATAGGGGGACATTATTGAAGGTTGTTTGATTTGATGATGATAACTGTTGCGCAAAAAGGATTGTGGCAAATGTGCTTATATGGTTGATTGTCCATATGTATCTGACTAAGTGCTTATGTGTTAATGTGCCTATGTACTTACTTGATTATGTGCGTATATGTTTTAAAGTGCTTATGTGGTTAATTGACTAAGTGATTACATGTTAATCTAAATATGTGTCTACATGATCATGTGTGTATGATATATATTACCTAATTCTAATATTGTGATTTGCACATTTATATAGCACAAATATGATCTTGTTAAAAACTATCTGCTGCTTATAATAAGAGTAAAAGTTATCTGGTTCAAATGTTGTAAAGTCCTTTTGAAAAGAATTATGTGTACAAAGGATTTAGATAAAAGATCAGAAATGTTAGGTTGATCTTTCCGTAGAAGTTACTCTGCATTAAAGATAAATATTATAAGCAGAGTAATATAATATTAAACCATTGTAGTATGACAAAGTTTGTATAGTCCTTTCAATGTAATAATGTAATGATGTACAAGGACTTAGTTAGAAAAGATCAAATCTGTTAAGTTGATCTTATGTTATATCTGTTCAGTCAATATAATCGTAGAATGGACTCTACGATTCCAAGCAAAGAAGACTCAACGATTCAGTCCGTTCATAGAGTGGACTATACGACTCCATACCAGGATAACTCTACGATCATCAATGAGAGACAGCTGTGCAAGAGTTCTACAGAATATACAAGCTAAATTGAAGAATTGATCAAGTACAAAACATAGAGCAGAACTCTACGATCGTCGAACAAACAGCTAAGCAAGCCTTCAGGAAATGTAGAACCAGAGAAGAAATGTACTCTACGATATGCACAAACTGGCAAGATCGTAGAGAGGATTCAAAGAGCAAGCACATACGAGAACTCTACGATTTGCACAGAAGGACAAGATCGTAGAATGAAATCGAAAAGCAAATCACTGCAGTCAGCAACTATACGATTTGCACAGAAGGACAAAATCGTAGAACGAAATCGTAAAGCAAAGCACTGCAGTCAGTAACTCTATGATCTGAACAAAATAGCAAGATCGTAAAATGTGAGAGAAGATCGCTCCAACTCAACGTTTTACTTGACTTACTTCATGTAACAATCATGGAGCTGAATTCGTAAAGTCAGAATGATCAGACAGCCACTCTACGAATTCACTGTGAAGAACAGAACCAGTAAATTAACAGAACTGCAATATGGTGTGATAGAAAAGAGAATATTCCTTGACCAGATTAAAGAAAGATTAAGTGTTGTTAAAGATCATAGACATGTCAGAGTCACAGAAGACTTTGTGTCTAAACGACTATAAGACAGGACCTACTGCTCAAAAGAATGGTGAAAGTAGTATGGCTAATGGGACATCTCTGAAAGCAATAGAGCAGCTGGTTATCAAGGTCAAGGAAGATATTTAATGATGGATCAGAAAATTAAATATATCAAAGAATATAAAAATCTTTGATAAACAACTATGGAAGTGCAACGGCTAAAAATACAGAAAGCAAAGCTACAGGTTGATGTGACAGAACATATGTCAGAAAAAAGAAAAAGCACTGACACAAGCAACAGAAAGTCAACAGAAAGTCAACATCAAATATATCAAGGATCTACACAAAGCCAAAGAAACCCAACAAACCTTTTCAAACGGTAAAATATGCACAAATATATAAAAGCATAAATGCTCTCAGAGAAAAGGGTTGTTGAATATACAAGAGAGGATGGTGGACAACAACAGATCGTAGAGTGAAACAAAAATGAATATGCTAAAGAACACTCTACGATCCACCAGAACACTAGCACTGAATTGAGAGAGATATAGAGAGAAATGACTCTATTGCAAGATAAGTGTTGAAAGTTGCTAAGCAAGTGATAGAGAGAAGCCTAAACGCCAACTTGATACAGATATGTTAGCGACTGAGTACAAAAAGGAATAAGCTTTATAGTCATCTTAGAAGCTCATCTCGAGAAGCTATAAACTGTCAATGATAAGAAGGGACAACTGAGTACCAAAAGGAAGGAGCTTCACAGTTATCTCAGAAGTTCGTCTTGAGAAGTTATCAAGTACCAAATGAGCTGAATTGCCAAAGCTTAGTAACACAATGGGTGATCACAAGAAGATATTGAGCATAAAAAGAAGCCAAACATCATTGTCAAACTCAATATCATTTCAAGCATGATCACATCCTACTACTGAGTATTTAAAGACAATAAAACTTAAAGTACAACTCAGTAGCAACTTCAACATCTATCAACAAACAAGGAGCCAAGTCTGCTGGACTTGAAGAGGACAGTTGTGTCCTTGTCTTAGTGACTAAAGGAGTCAAGTCTGCTGGACTTGAAGAGGTCATTTGTGTCCTTGTCTTAGTGACTAAACTAGCCAAACCTGTTGGGTTTGAAGGGTTCTTAGTGAACCAGAGATTCCAGGCCTGCTGAGCTTGAAGGGTTCTGTATGAGTTATCCTTAGTGGATTTCCTACTCGTTGAAGTAGAAGAGTGGAGTAGGAGTTATTCAGTCTCCGAACCACTTAAACTCTCTGGTGTCATTTACATTCAGTCATTTACATTCTGTCATATATAGATATAACTGCTATGATTGGTTTACTTGACAAATAGCTATCTTCAATACAGTCTAAACTTAACTAAGAAGTTTTATAAATCTTTAAGGGGAGTTTTAAAACTAATATTCCGTTGTGCAAACTAATTCTAGATTAAATAAATTACTTGGTAATATTATTTAATTTAATTAAAAAGTTTTTAAGAGATCTATTCAACCCCCCCCCCCCCCTTCTAGATCATTTGTATGCCTCTGGGAACAAACAATTGGTGTATTTTTGTAGTCTATATGTGATTTGAACGATTAAAATATATTTTTAACCGATCAAAAGTTGTTTTGATGGTCTAGAAGTCTTAAACTATATTATATAGGTAGATTCATGATTTGATATGTTTAAATCATGTTTTGGTATATGTGGTATGCATAAAAATGGATGAAATGTTAATATTAAACTTTACCGGTAAAACCTAGTTGAGTATATGGTATTTAATGTTATAGTTTGAAAAGTACAAGTTGGAAAAGACATTCTAGGGCCAAAAAGTTATATATATAAGTTTAAAGAAAATTTAACTTGAAGCTTTTAAAAATATGAAAAAACAAAGAAGTTTTGGTGTTACCGTAATGTAGATCGTTTTTAAACTCTAAGTGGTTCGATCTTTAAATTTGTGTCAAAATGATTTCAAAAATGTGATCGAACTATGAAATGTTGTTAAATAAGAAGTTAGGAACACATCAACACTGATTTGTGTCATTTGAATTTGTAGATTTCACTTTATATAAGTTTTAATCAAAATAACTCAAAATTGAAAATTTCTATATTTTGGTCGGAGTACCCGAGTGCCGGCGGCGCTATATCAGTTCAAAACTAAGCGTCGGCAGCGCTCAAGCATTCTGTTTCCAGCGCCAGCAGCGCTGGACTCGATTCATTCTGAGCGTCGGCGGTGCTGGTCTGATTTTTCGGTTTTTGGTGTTACCGTAATGTAGATTGTTTTTAAACTCTAAGTGGTTCGATCTTTAAATTTGTGTCAAAACGATTTCAAAAATGTGATCGAACTATGAAATGTTGTTAAATAAGAAGTTAGGAACACATCAACACTGATTTGTGTCATTTGAATTTGTAGATTTCATTTTATATAAGTTTTAATCAAAATAACTCAAAATTGAAAATTTCTAAATTTTGGTTGGAGTACCCGAGTGCCGGCGGCGCTGTATCAGTTCAAAACTAAGTGTCGGGAACGCTCAGGCATTCTGTTTCCAGCGCCAGCAGCGCTGGACTCGATTCATTCTGAGCGCCGGCGGTGCTGATCTGATTTTTCGGTTTTTGCCGAGTCGGTCCGGGTCGAAAAATGAAAAATATTTCAAAAATTATTTTCTTATTTTTGGACTCAATGAGAGTATTTTTAAAATTATAGATAGTTGATTTAATAAGTAAAAGATGATAAATATTATTAAAAGTTTAATAATATAAATTAAATTAATAAAATATTATTATTAATATAATAATATTAAAAAATCATTAAAATATTATTAAATGTATAACAATATTATAAAGTCAATAAAATATTATTAAATGAGTTATAATATTTGTAAATAGATAAAATATTATTAAATGAATAATATTATTAGAATATAACTAAAATATTATTAAATAGTTAATAATATTAGAATACTAATAAAATATTATTAAAAGAATAATAATATTAGATAAGTGATAAAATATTATTAGATGGGTTATAATATTAGCTAATAAATAAAATATTATTAAATGAGTAATAATATTAGAAGACTAATAAAATATTATTAAAGGATTAATAATATTAAGTGTTTAATAAAATATTATTAAATGATTAATAATATTACAAGGTTAATAAAATATTACTAAATTGTTAATAATATTAGATAAGTGTGTGATCTATATTAAATGATTAATATAGATTTTATGTAATTGAAATATTATCAAGTAGTGATAATATGACCTAAGTATTTATATAATTATGTGGTTAAGTAAGAGTTATAAAGGTTATTATATGAATGTGTATATGATACTAATTGAAGATCAAACTGATTAATTGTTAGGTCTATTCAAAGAGAATTAATTGAATTGGTTAGCAGTAGACTACGCACGAGACAAGTTTTTCTTAACCTTCCCTTGTATTTTTTGTTGCAAGTTTTCTTCAACCTTATTTATATTGAGCAATTCAATTATTGTTGAGCAAATATCTACACTCCTAGATATTTGACAGAACTTTAAGTGGGTTAATTTTCTAAAATTATTCCACATCATTACTGTTATTGTATTCACACATAGTGTTTTTGTAAATGTTTTAGTTCATTAATTCAAGAACTGTTTAAGAATGTATAAGCAAATTATTTCGGCTAGACAATGCATGTTTAAATTCATCAAATTGAATATTCTAAAAGCTTATCCAAACCATTGGTTGGTGCGGATTCTTATAGTAAAACTGAGAATGAACAACCCTAAATAAGGGAGATTTTTATCTGTCAAGAAACCGAATTTGTGCAAGCTGTTTGAATGTTATGCATATACATAGGGTACAAGAGGTTGATCCCCTCGCGTATCACGTTTTTCGAGGTGTCAGATATATAAGTGTATATATATAATTAAACTATAAAAATAAAGTAAAATTTGGCCTAGAAAAGGCCAAATGGCCGGCACATTGAGGGGCCCCACTTGGGGGTGACTTGTTTGCTTGGTTACTTCTTTTACACTAAATCATAGTTGCTCACCAACTCATGTCATTCACCTAATCATTCAAGTTGTCTATCAATCAAATAGTAATCCTAATTAACTCCTAATTTAGCTATGTTAGTTGATTAAGGAAAGTTGATGGTGATTAAAGAGATACTATATATAGAGTGCTCTACACCTTAGTTGTGTTTGCTTGGTTGTTTGTTAGTATTTTCTAGAGAGAAAAGTGAGAGCTTCCAAAAGAGGATACACAAGTAAGTAAGAGTTCCTTAAGGAAATAGCTGGAGGAGAAGCTTGGTGGATATCAAATAGCTTCATAGCTTTCTTTGGAAGGAGAAGAAGAAGAACACACAAGTCCATAAGGTTTAAAAGTGTTATATCTTCTCCTTATTTCATTTTTATAGTCTATATGTGATTTGAACGGTTAAAATATATTTTTAACCGATCAAAAGTTATTTTGATAGTCTAGAAGTCTTAAACTATATTATATAGGTAGATTCATGATTTGATATGTTTAAATCATGTTTTGGTATATGTGGTATGCATAAAAATGGATGAAATGTTCATATTAAACTTTTCCGGTAAAACCTAGTTGAGTATATGGTATTTAATGTTATAGTTTGAAAGGTACAAGTTGGGAAAAACATTTCTAGGGCCAAAAAGTTACATATATAAGTTTAAAGAAAATTCAATTTGAAGCTTTTAAAAATATGAAAAAACAAAGAAGTTTTGGCTTTTACCGTAATGTAGGTCGTTTTTAAACCCTAAGTGGTTCGATCTTTAAATTTATGTTAAAACGATTTCAAAAATGTGATCAAACTATGAAATGTTGTTAAATAAGAAGTTAGGAACACATCAACACTGATTTGTGTCATTTGAATTTGTAGATTTCATTTTATACAAGTTTTAATCAAAATAACTCAAAATTGAAAATTTCTAAATTTTGGTCGGAGTACCCGAGTGTCAGCGGCGCTGTATCAGTTCAAAACTAAGTGCCGGCAACGCTCAGGCATTCTATTTCCAGCGCCGGCAGTGCTAGACTCGGTTCATTCCGAGCGCCAACGACTCTGGTCCAATTTTTCAGTTTTTGCCGTGACGGGTCGGTTTTGGCCAGATCGGGTCGGTCCGAGTGAGAAAATAAAAAATGTTCCAAAAAATATTTTATTATTTTTGGACTCAATAAGAGTATTTTTAAAATTATAAATAGTTAATTTAATAAGTAAAAGAGGATAAATATTATTAAAGATTTAATAATATAAATTAAATTAATAAAATATTATTATTAATATAATAATATTAGAAAATCATTAAAATATTATTAAATGTATAACAATATTATAAAGTCAATAAAATATTATTAAATGAGTAATAATATTTATAAATAGATAAAATTTTATTAAATGAATAATAATATTAGAATATAACTAAAATATTATTAAATAGTTAATAATATTAGAATATTAATAAAATATTATTAAAAGAATAATAATACTAGATAAGTAATAAAATATTATTAGATGGGTAATAATATTAGCTAATAAATAAAATATTATTAAATGAGTAATAATATTAGAAGACTAATAAAATATTATTAAATGATTAATAATATTAGGTGTTTAATAAAATATTATTAAATGATTAATAATATTATAAGGTTAATAAAATATTATTAAATTATTAATAATATTAGATAAGTGTGTGATCTATATTAAATGATTAATATAGATTTTATGTGATTGAAATATTATCAAGTAGTAATAATATTACCTAAGTGTTTATATAATTATGTGGTAAAATAAGAGTTATAAAGGTTATCATATGAATGTATATATGATACTAATTTAAGATCAAACTAATTAATTGTTAGGTCTATTCAAAGAGAGTTAATTGAATTGGTTAGCAGTAGACTACGCACGAGGCAAGTTTTTCTTAACCTCACCTTGTATTTTTTGTTGCAAGTTTTCTTCAACCTTATTTACATTGAGCAATTCAGTTATTGTTGAGCAGGTATCTATACTCCTAGATATTTGACAGAGCTTTAAGTGGGTTAATTATCTAAAATTATTCCACATCATTACTGTTATTGTATTCGCACATAGTGTTTTTGTAAATGTTTTAGTTCATTAATTCAAGAACTGTTTAAGAATGTCTAAGAAAATTGTTCCGGCTAGACAATGCATGTTTAAATTCATCAAATTGAATATTCTAAAAGCTTATCCAAACCGTTGGTTGGTGCAGATTCTTATAGTAAGACTGGGAATGAATAACCCTAAATAAGGGGAATTTTTATCTGTCAGAAAATTGAATTTGCGCAAGATGTCTGAATGTTATGCATATACATAGGGTACAAGAGGCTGATCCCCTCACTTACCATATTTTTCGAGGTGTCAGATATATATGTCTGTCATGGTCCTTAAAGACGACTCAGCAGTAAAGAGTCAATTCATTCTTATATTGAAAAATTGATTCTTGATTTCTTTCACGATTTTTATCTATTGGTGAAAACTCTGATGTTAATTTTCCTTTCATTATGATATATCTTATGCTATTTGTTCTTAAACTTGTTGAGCCATTTAGTTGCTCATTCTTGCTATATCAAAACTTATTTTTAACTAAACCCGAAAGTTCTAAACAAGACAAAGGCAAGGAAAAAGCCAAAGCTTAGATTAGCCTAATGCATGCTAGTTAAATTACTTGTTATGTAATTTTTTTGTAAATCTTTTGTATTCTCTTAAGATATGTAATGTTTATGTTAAGATTAATTGACCTTGGAAAGTGTAGTCTTTTTATAAGGAACCTTTTGTATTATTCCGCAAAGTTTAAATGCAATTTATGTATTTAATGGTTAATAAGTATTGTACAGTGGAGAACCAAACCTGAGGTTATAGAACCCGAATTTGGGGTCGTCACATTATCACTATAGG
Organism: Hedera helix; assembly: GCA_947179155.2. NCBI lineage: Eukaryota > Viridiplantae > Streptophyta > Magnoliopsida > Apiales > Araliaceae > Hedera > Hedera helix. The sequence goes on along the minus strand of OX359275.1, from coordinate 4,685,077 downwards.
AAGCTAAGTGGTTGTCAAACCAAACACAATCTCCTACCCATACAAGAAATTGGTCAACTCGGCCACAAATTTATATAGGAAGTTAAGCGGTCGTTACACCAAGAAAAAGTCCCCTGCCCGTACAAAGGAATGTTCAACTCCACCACTATTTTAATATAGGAAGCAAAGTGGGTCTAAAATCAAGCACAAATTTCCCGTCCATAAAAGGAATCGTACAACTCAGCTACTAACATGAGTCCTCAATTAAAGTCCACAAACTTCTAACTTTTCTTAACTTAATACGAATTTTCTTAATTCATATTTTAACATATATGACTCATTACGAGATCATCTCTCTTGACCATATCATGACCTTATTCATATTTTTTTTTTTTTTGCTTCTCAAAATCTTCTTATAAGATATCCTTTATTATTTCTTCAAATTAAATACAACATGACATTTTTTCATTTCTTTTACATCTCCTCAAATCCACCTTTTTGGATAATCCTCAATATTTCATGTCATATGAATTTTCGAAATTCATTTTTATTACTTAAACTCTACTTGAGTTTATTACTTTACCATTTTACTTATATTCTACTACGGTTATAGCTTAAGGTACTCTTACCTAAGGTTTTTAACCTATCAGTTTTGATACCAACCTGTGACAACCCTAAATTCGGGTCCCTTGAACCTCGGATCCGGTTCATCACTGTACAACATTTTTCTATCGTTCATGACTTACAACAATATTATAATTGCTAAATAATCATTTATTTAAAATTTTACAACATCTCTTTCTATTTCAAAATCGCAATCTTTACAAATTCCTAGTATGTCTCAAAATCATATATGATACGACATTTTATTACAATCAATTTGAGTATTTAAATACTCACAATAAATATTAACTATTTTTTTAATTACACTATCAGTTTACCTGTCTCATTCGGACTCATAATTACTATAATCGTATAGACTTTCGGTGAAAGTAATACGCATTCCTAATCCTTGATTCTTTAATGAAATCTTTGGATATCTCGCACTTATCTGAAAGTGTTGGTTTTATAGCAAGAGTGAGTACGACGGCTCAGCAAGTCTAACAGTTACACGTAACACGTTGCATGCTTCACATATTAAACATACTTTGCATTTTATACTTACATCATGTTTTTCATGCTTTTCATTTTATGAATACTTCATACTTCTCATGTATCTCATATAATAAACAATTAGCATCTATCAAGTCATGCTTCATATTCTGTACATACTTCACATATAATCATATTTCATGCTTTTTCACATATCACAAAATATCATTAGTATATCTTCATATCAATAATTTAATATAACATTGTTGCATAACAATACACATAGGAGCAAGTTCTGAAAAACTTGTCTGGTTCGCTTCTACCATTTATGCTTATTTTGCGTCTTTCATTCAACCTATAATTTATATATGAAATTGACATCATCATTAGTTAAAATGACTATTACTTAGTCTTTATATAAGACTCTAACTTCGAATTATTAACTCTTAAGATGTCTAACAAACGAACCCTTAAGTTCCGGACAAAACCCTAGCCCAAAATATAATTCGGACATATCGGGTACGCTTAACCAACTTACACATTCACTACACGTCATCGTACGACCCACTTTTAATAAGTTGTCTAAATTAGTCACAAATGGACTATTTACATTGATTTCATTCAATTAAACTTTTTTCTTTTACATAAATTAATGGTTTGGACATTTAATAATATATCAAATAGCTCAAAATATTATCTATCTTTGATAATATACAACTGCGTTTAAATATTATTAACTATTTAATAATATTTGAATCACTTATTAATATTATTAGTCATTTAATAATATTTTAATCTCTTACTAATATTATTAACCATTTAATAATATTTTAATCACTTATTAATATTATTAATCATTTAATAATATTTTAATCTCTTACTAATATTATTAACCATTTAATAATATTTTAATCACTTATTAATAATATTAATCATTTAATAATATTTTAATCTCTTATTAATATTATTAACCACTTAATAATATTTTAATCACTTATTAATATTGTTAACCATGTAATAATATTTTAATCTTTTATTAATATTATTATCCTTTTAATAATATTTTAATCACTTATTAGTATTATTAATCATTTAATAATATTTTAATCACTTCCTAATATTATTAACCATTTAATAATATTTTAATCACTTGTTAATATTATTAATCATTTAATAATATTTTAATCACTTATTAATATTATTAACCATTTAATAATATTTTAATCATTTACTAATGTCATTAATTATTTAATAATATTTTCATCATTTACTAATGTTATTAATCATTTAATAACCCTTTAGTTTCTTACTAATATTATTAATCATTTAACAATATTTTAATAATCTTCAAACCATACAAATAGTTAACTTTTTAATTGTGTTAACTTTAATTTTTATTTTAAACATTTAGCTACCATTTAATCACTAATAGACTCCATATATATTAGTTTAGTATTCAAATACATTCATTTTACACTTATTTCAACTTAAATTTTCACTAAAAACACTACCCGGATTGACCCAACCCGGACATCAAAAATATGTTTCTGGCAGTGTGTTTGACCATTATGGCGGTGGTACAAAATTTTAGCAACCCTAATTTGAGAACTGTCCGACCCTCCTTTACTAAAACTGCCATAACTTCTTTATTTAAAAATATTTTGGGGTGATTCTTGAGTCCATTCTCATCAGAATTTCCCACTCTAGAACTTATTTTTATATCATAAATCCAAATTTCAAACAGAAGTAGGATTAAAATCGCTTACAAGGATAGAATGAAAACTAACTTCATAAATCATTAATTCGATTGGTTCAAACATGATGTTGCAAGCATTAGTTGCTAGACCATCACGTTTTATGACTCTATATACATCATATACATATCTTACATCATACTTAACCTCTCTAGTTCAAACATTCAACAACATAAAATAAAAATATCAAGGTTAAGAAAACTTTTAACCTTCTAAGTTCCTTCTATAGAGATCTTCTTCTTGCTAGGTCTCTTCCTCCTTCTTGAGTGAACCATTAGAACACTACCTCACATTTACTAACACTCAAAGTGTTTTTGCTCTCTAGAACTCTTACAAAGTTCTCAAAAAAGCTCTCTCTCTATAAATGCTTTCAACTCTCCTATACTTGGTAAAACACAAATGACTAACAAACTTTTCTAAGTCTTTCACCCTCCTCTATTTATAGCACTCTAGGATTACATCATTAACTCTCTTAATCAACTAATATAGGTACAATTAAGCTCTAATCTTGCTTAATATTACCATGAATAACCACTTGATAGACTTGGTGATTGACCAAGTGATTGACCACTAAGAATGACAACCATCAAGATAACTTTCAAGCAACCAATTGAGTAAAACGAAGACAACCTTTCTCCAACACTTAACTAATGTGTGGTTAAGGTTTTTACTCTTGTAACCTATGTTAACTTGACTATTAACCATGGTCTACGCTCATCAATTAAACATACACACATCTTCCACCAAATAACCCAAGTAAGGCTAATTCTCTACAATCAAGTATACATACATATTCAATATATTTATATATTTACTAACACTTAACTCTAACATTAGTTAATGTTTTATTTTTTATTACCACTTAGGGTTAACAACTAACCCAACAATGGTTAGTTCTCTACAAACATGAATTTAAGGAATTAACTATCTTAATTGACTAGGGTTGGTGAACCACCCCTTGGTTGAGTGTAACAACAATTCTCCACCATTTAACTAATGTGTGGTTAAGTACAAGCTTTCATGTTATCCATGGTTAATTCATTTAACCAACATTAGTTAACTCTCTACGAACCCATATACTTACAATATGTATATCTCCACATATTCACCAATAATACTTTATTTAAATTACATCCTAGCCTGAATTAAGGGAATTGACTAAGTGAATGACCAATTTAAATAGAATACAAGCATCATACAAGTTACACTCAATTCCCAAATGGGACCCCATATTTGGTCAACACTTCACCATTTTTTCTTTATTTTTATAATAATAATAATATTAATAATAACAACAACAACAACAACAACAATAACAATATTAATAATAATGATAATAATAATGATAATGATAATAACAATAATAATAATAACCATAATAGTAATAATAATAACCATAATTATAATAATAATAATTATTATTATTATTATTATTATTATTATTATTATTATTATTATTATGGTTATTATTATTATTATTATGGTTATTACTATTATAATGATAATGATAATGATAATAACAATAATAATAATTAAAATAATAATAATAATTACATTAATAATTATAATAATAATAATTATATTAATAATAATAATAATAATAATAATAATAATAATAATAATAATAATAATAATAATAATAATAATAATAATAATAATAATAATAATAATAATAACAACAATAATAATAACAATAATTATGAGAATAATAATAATTATTATTATAATAATTGTGACGACCCCAAATCCGAGTTCTTTAACCTCGGGTTTGGTTCTTACTGTACAATACTTAACAACAATGAAATACATAAATTGTATTCAAATTTCGCGGAATAATACAAAAGGTTCCTTAACAAAAGGCTACACTTCCCAATGTCTATTACCTTAATCTTAAATATTACATATCTTAAGGGAAAATACAAAAGATTTACAACAGTAATTACATAACTGTAATTTAAACTAGCATGCAACTACTAAAATTAAGCATTCGCTTTCCCCTTGCCTTTGTCCGATTTAGAGTTTTCGGGATTGGCTGAAATATAATCATGATATAGAAAGAATGAGCAACTAAATGGCTCAGCAAGTTTATAAACAACAATCATACGATATATCATGATGAAGGGAAATAACTTCAAAGTTTTCAACAATAACAATTGTGAAAGATATCAAGAATCAATGTTCAATAAAAGAATGTATTGACTCTTTACTGCTGAGTGGTCTTTAATGACCGTGAACTGCTACTAAGGTAAAACAGACATACAATGTCTGACTCCTTGTTAAAAATAACGGGACACTTGAGGGGATCAGTCCTCTCATGTCCTATGTATATGTATCACATTTAGATTTCTTGTGCACTGTCGGTTTTCCGACAAATAAAAATCCCCTTTAACTAGGGTTGTTCTTTCTCAGTCTTACTGTAAGAATCCGCATCAGCCAATGGTTTGGATAAGCTTTTATAATATTCAATTCAATGAATTAACATACATTTGTCTAGCTGAAACAATTAGCTTAGACATCTTAAACAGTTGCAAAAGCACTATGTGCGAATACAATAATCAATAACGATGTGAAGTAATTTTCGATAATTAATTCACTCAAGGGTCTATCAAATATCTACGAGTGTAGATACTTGCTCAACAATAAATGAATTGCTCAATGTAATTAAGGTTGAATACTAATTGCAACAATAAGTACAAGTTAAGGGGTAGAAAACTTGTCTCGTGCGTCGTTTACTGCTAACCAACTTAATTTAACAATCCTTGAACGGACCTAACAATTAAATCAGTTTGATCTTAAATTAGTATCATATACTTGTAAGTATAATGACCTTTATAAACCTTACGAACCACATAATTGATTAATTATGGGTAATTAAACACTTAGAAAATATTACCACTACTTGATAATATTTCAAACACAAAGAACTTATATTAATTATTTAGTATAGTTCAAATAAACATCTAATATTATTAATCATTTAATAATATTTTATTAAGTATCTAATATTATTAATCATTTAATAATATTTTATTAAGTACCTAATATTATTAATCATTTAATAATATTTTATTCATTACCTAATATTATTAATCATTTAATAATATTTTATTAAGTATCTAATATTATTAATCATTTAATAATATCTTATTGATTATGTAATATTATTAATCATTTAATAATATTTTATTATATATCTAATATTATTAATCATTTAATAATATTTTATTGATTATCTAATATTATTAATCATTTAATAATATTTTATTGACTTTATAATATTATTATACACTTAATAATATTTTAATATTATTATTTGTTTAATAATATTTTATTACCTTTATTATATTATTATTTCAATAATAATATTTATACACTTTTAAATCATTAAATCAATTATATATATATTTAAAAATATATTTATTAAGTCCAAAAATACTAAAATAATTTTTGGAACATTTTTCATTTTCTGACCCGAACCTAACTGAACCGGCCCGACCCGACCCGGTTCGGGTTTTATTTTTTTCTGGTGTACGCAGCACAGTGATTAACACTGCACACGGCGCCCCGGCGCTGTACTGCAGTAAGTGCTACTTTTTAATTTTTTTGTGACAGTTTTGATACCCTTTGATCAAACATTGATTAAATGAAATCTACACATCCAAATAACACCAAATCAGTGTTCATGTGTTCCTAACTTCTTGTTTTACAATATTCCATGGTTCGATCATCTTTTTGAAAACGTTTTACACGAAATTTACGGATCGAACCACTTAGGGTTGAAAAACGACATCCTTTGTAGTAAAAGCTATAACTTCTTTGTTATTCAATATTTTTGAAAAGTTCAAAAAGGATTTATCTTAAAAACTCATAGATCTAATTTTCTAGCCATAAAAATCCAATTTTCGATTTGTACATTTCAAAATACAACGTTAAACCTAGCATGTATGGTTAGGGTTTTACTGGTAAATTGTGTTATGCATATTTCTATAACTTTTATACATTTCTCACATACCAAAACATGTTATAAACACATAGATCTATGAATATACATATATTACATAGTTAAATACTTCTAGATCATCAAAACGAGTTTTGATTGGTTAAAAATAGATTTTAACCGATCAAAAGTTATCTAGACTACAAAAATGAAATAAGAAGAAATTGAGAGCACTTTTAAACCTTTGGGTTTTGGTTGCTCTTCTTCTCCTTCTATCGAAGTATGTTATGTAGCTTGAGGACATCCACCAAGACCTTCTCTAGCTTTTCTCCCACAAAACCCTAGTGTATCTTCATTTTCTCTATAAAATGCTCTCACTTTCTCTCTATTATGCTCTAGCAAATGAACCAACAAGCTTGGCTCAAGTGTAGAGTATCATATATATAGCCAACCACTAATCCCTCATTAACTTGCTAATCCACCCATGTTGGTGAAATTAAATGCTAAGTATGCTTACTATTCAATTGATTGACTAGTTGATAGACACATGGAATGACTAGGGTGGTTCACCTACTATGACATGGCTCACTTTAGAAGCAACAAGGAAATCAAGCCACCCCCCATGTGGGTCCCATAGTGGCCGGCCAAATGGCCATTTATTGGCCTATTTTTGCTTTATTTTTCATGCTTTAAATGTGCATTTATATATATATATATATATATATATATATATATATATATATATATGCATGTGTTCAATTGTTGACCAATTTTGACTTCCTATTGGCTCCATGTTGGACTTAGGAATTAAATATATTGGGCTCATTCATTATATTGGTTTGGGCTCAATTTAAATAACACATTGGGCTTACATGAAATATTCTAGGTTACATTTAATTAAATCAAGCATTGGGCTTGTTTAATTAATTACATGGCCTAGTAATTAAATTAATTACATTGGCTACTAGGTTAATATCTTTGACCTAGTTTATCAACTCATTTGGATTTAAAATATAATCCAATTAGATTTGTTTTAATTAATTATACACCTTGCTTTATTTTTTTAAATAAATATACGCATACACAAGTACATTTATTTAATTATCTAAAGTACAATTAATTAGTACAAAAGTTTAAATTCATTGCTAAATATTTATTAAGTATATTTACAATGACTAATGAAATTCGTGGTCATTACAATAATAATAATAATAATAATAATAGTGGTGGTGGTGGTGGTGGTGGTGGTGGTGGTGGTGGTGGTGGTGGTGGTAAAAACAACAACAAGAACAACAATAATAATAATAACAATAATAATAACAATAATAATAATAATAATAATAATTACAACAACAACAACAATATTAATAATAATAATAATAACAACAACAAAAACAAAAATTACAATAATAATAATTATCGCGGTGGTGTGGTAAATTATGATAATTGTTATTGATGATTGTAAGTTTTGTAGATATGTTTAAATTTTTCTGGATATCTATTTTATAGGAAAATTAATTATTATGGTAGTGTTGTGAATTATGATAATTGTTATGTATGACTGTAAGTTATTTTAGGTTGTAAAACGTCTTTAAATAATATAGTATTTTTTGAATTTTAATCTAATTTTTCGTTACGTCGTGCCTTTAGGCACGGGTAATTATTAGTATATATATATAAATTGACCAATATTTTGACTTCTTATTGGGCTCCACTTTGGACTTGAGAATTAAATAAGTTGTGTTCATCCATTTAATTTGGTTGGGCTCAATTTAATTATTCTATTAGGCTAACATTAAATAACCCATGCTACATTTAATTAAAACAAGCATTAGGCTAGTTTAATTATTACATAGATCAAGGTTTGAATTAATTATATAAACTATTAGGTAAATTGATTTGACCTAGTTTAATACCTCATTTGAACTTATAATATAATTCAATTAGACTTTCTTTAATTAATTATATCTCCTTGCTTCATTACTAAATAAATATACACATACACAAGTATATTCATTAAATCATTTAATGCACAATTAATTAGTACAAAAGTTTTACTTTATTGCTAATTATTTAATAATTATAATTACAATGACAAATAAAATTCGTGGTCATTACTGTAATGACCACGAATTCCATTAGACATTGTAGTTATAATTAATATATAATTAGCAATGAATTTAAAATTTTGTACTAACTAATGGTGCATTAGATAATTAAATAAATGTACTTATGCATGTGTATATTTATTTAAAGGATGAAAAGCAAAGTGTTTAATTAATTAAAGCAAATCTAATTGGATTATATTTTAAAGTCCAAATGAGTATTAAACTAGGTCCAAGATATTAACCTAGTAACCCATGTAATTGATTTAATTACTAGTCCATATAATTAATTAAACAAGCCCAATGTTTATTTTAATTAAAGGTAGCATAATTATTTAAATGCTAGCCCAAAGTGTTAATTAAATTGAGTCCAAACCAATTCAATGGATGAGTCTAATATATTTAATTCCTATGTCCAACATGGATCCCAATAGGAAGTCAAAATTGGTCAACAATTGAACACATGTATATATATATATATATGTGTATAAATGCACATTAAAGCATGAAAAATAAATCAAAAATATGGCCAAAAATGACCATGTTGGCCGGCCACTTGAGGGACCCACAAGGGGTTGCTTGATTTGCTAGATAGCTTCTTTTACACACTAGATCAAAGTTGGCCAACAACCCTAGTCAATCAACTAGTCAATCACTTGGTCATTCAATGGAATAGTAAGCTTGATTAGCCTTTAATTTCACCAACATGGGTGGATTAGCAAGATAATGATGTGTTAGTTGTTGGCTATAAATAACACCTTCCACAACCTTGGTGATGTTGGTTAACTCATTTGCAATAATTCTAGAGAAAAGAAAGTGAGAGCATTTGTGCATTTGAGAGATACACTTGGGGGTTGAGTGAAAAAGCTAGAGAAGGAACTTGGTGTATGTCCACTAACTACACAACATACTTTGGTATGAGGAGAAGAAGAGCATCTAAGACCTCAAGGTTTAAAAGTGCTCTATCTTTTCTTAAATTTAATTTTTGTAGCTTATAATAATTTTGAACGGTTAAAATCTATTTTTAACCGATCAAAACTCATTTTGCTAGTCTAAAAGTATTTAACTATGTAATATAGGAATATTCATAGCTCTATGTATTTATAACATGATTTGGTATGTGAAAAATGCATAAAAGTTGTAGAAATGTTCATAACACCTTTACTTTTCAAAAATATTGAATAACGAATAAGTTATAGCTTTTACTGAAAGTGATGCCATTTTTAAACCCTAAGCGGTTCGATCCGTAAATTTCATGTAAAACGTTTTCAAAAAGACGATCGAACCATGAAATATTGTAAAACAAGAAGTTAGGAACACATCAACACTGATTTGATGTTATTTGGATGTGTAGATTTTATTTTATCAATGTTTGATCAAAGGGTATAAAAACTGTCACAAAAAAATCAAAAAGTAGCACCTTCTGCAGTACAGCACCGGGGCACCGTGTGCAATGTTAATCACTGCGCCGCGGCGCAGTGCACTGTTCTCAGAAAAAAAAATATAAAATCCGAACTAGGTCGGGTCGGATCTGGTTCGGGTCAGAAAATGAAAAATGTTCCAAAAATCATTTTAGTATTTTTAGACTTAATAAATATATTATTAAATATATAAATAATTAATTTAATGATTTAAAGGTGTATAAATATTATTATTGAAATAATAATATAATAAAGGTAATAAAATATTATTAAATAAATAATAATATCAAAAAATTATTAAAATCTTATTAAGTGCATAATAATATTTTAAGGTCAATAAAATATTATTAAATGATTAATAATATTAGATACTTAATAAAATATTATTAAATGATTAATAATATTAGATAATTAATAAAATATTATTAAATGATTAATAATATTAGGAGTTTAATAAAATATTATTAAATGATTAATAATATTAGTTAATCTTAAAAGATTTATAAGGTATTATTAAATGATAAATAATACTACAGTGTTATAAAAATATTATTAAATTGTTAATATGTTGGATCTATATTAAATAGTTAATATAGGTTCTTTGTGTACGAAATATTATCAAATAGCGATAATATTTCCTAAGTGTTTAAATACCCATAATTATTAAATTATGTGGTTTGTAAGAGTTATAAAGATCATCATACCTACGTGTATATGATACTAATTTAAAGATCAACGTGATTAAATTGTTAGGTCTATTCAAAGGGAATTAGTTGAATTTGTTAGTTGTACGTCGCAATCGATGCAAGTTCTCTAACCCTACTCAATTATTGTTGAACAAGTTTCTATATTTGTATTTATTGTCAAAGCTTGAAGTGGTTTAATTATTTAAAATTATCCCACATCCATATTGTTTATAAAATCGCACATAGTGCAATTGAAACTTATTAGTTCTTGATTCATGAACTGTATTAAAAATGTCTAAAGCTAATAGTTCAACTAGACATTGCGTTTCTAAATTCAATAACTTGAATACTTTTAAAAACTTATCCAAACCATTGTTGAGTGCGGATTTCTTATATTAAGTCTGAGAATTGAACAACCCTAAATTAGGGAATTTTGTGTAGGGAAACCGACTTTGGCGCCAGTGACTAAATGTAATGCATATACAGCGGGTTGAATAGGCTGATCCCCTTGAAAACCAAAACTACTAAAAGGGTCAGAGGAAACTCTATTATACCTTCATTAGTTCAGGGTCCTTAGTGGTCACTCAGCATTTTAAGATTCAAATATTCTGTTTAATAAAATTTGAGTCTTGTCCATTTCACAATTGTTATATCTATTGTTGAAACCATTGATATCATCTCTTATTCATTCATGATATAATAAATCTTTATGATTGTTCTTAACTTGCTGAGCAAAGTAGTTGTTCATTCTTATTATATCATGAACCATTTTCAGATAAACCTGACTGCTCAAAGAAGGATAAGGGAAAAGGAAAAGCCAGAGCTTAAGTTAGCTTATGCATGCTAATTAGACGTTTTAATATGTATTTACTGTTGATAAATCTTTTGTAATTCCTTATAATAGGAACTGTTTATGTTAAGGTTAATAGACCCTGGTATTGTAACCTTTTTGAAAGGAACCAATATGTATTATTTCGCTAAGTTTAAATGCAATGCATGTATTTAATTACTAGTAATGTATTGATCAGTGAGAACCAAACCCGAGGTTATGGAACCCGGATTTGGGGTCGTCACAATTACAGAGTTTTTGCCATTATTCCCTCCTTTTATTACTATTTTCTCCCCCATTCCCTCCTTTATTATTACCTTACCATAAATCTAGGGTTTTAAACCCTCCTCAAATCTTCTTGCTTTTCGTTCTTTCGTATCTACTTAATTTGGAGCGAAACGAGCAAGTTCATTGAATTTAGAGACATAATGGGGAACAGTCATGTCTCCTTGTTTCAAATTTAGAAATTGTACCTCCATTCTATTTTTCATACTTCGTGGAAAGTAGGTTTCAAAGAATAACTCTTTAAAAGTTTTCCACGCAACTAAACCTTCCTCGGCATGGGCTTGGTTGGCTTCCCACCAAAAGTTTGTCTTCCATTTTATAAGGTAAGTGGCAAACTTAGTCTTTTTATCCTCAGCAACCTCTGTTAAGTCAAAGGCTTTCTCTATTTTTTTTATCTAGCACTGAGCCTCTATAGGCTCTGCGGTTCCCTGTAAATCAGGAGGACCTACATTTTTAAAGTATTTAAATGATACTTTCTGTGGTTGGGGTTCTGGCTGAGGTGGTGGCATTGGTATTTGTGGTTGTGGTTGTGGTTGTGGTTGTGGTTGTGGTTGTGGGGATGGTGGCGGCACATTATTTGCTGTATGATTATCTAAAACTCCTATTAACCTATCTAGAAATTATTGCATAGGATCAGGAGTCTGAACATTACTCTCGTCACTAACACTTGTTGTTGTTGTCGCCTTCGTTCGTGGTCTTGGTGATACCATTTTCTAAATAAATGGGGAAAAAATACGTGTACATATGAAAGCATTAAAATTACAAGACATATTTCTTAAACATACTTCTTATATAATCCAAATTTGTACATTACGTTATCCGAGTGAGTTAAATCACTTACAACTATTAGCATCCCTTTTAAAAATGAAAAATGCTAAATTACAACATTTAAAACATACTATTACATTACACATTTTTCGATTATAGCTAGATCTTTCTAATCTTCTTATTGATCTTATGGATCATACTAATCACAACAGACCTATTAATTTCAAGCCCCAAATCTCCGACTGGTGCAGAAAATTTAGTTATTTGGTCCTCGAGTATGGAGTACGTAATACCATAGGCTCGTTTGATTTGACCACGATCTGTTTATAGGCGATATACTTTCTCTTGGGAAGCTTTTAACTGAATTTGTAGTTGGTAGCTTCTTTCAGCTTCATCCAACCACCGCCTTTCAAGCACTTCCATTATATCATTGACCTGGTTCATGTTGGCCTGGTTCTCGGTTTGAAGTTGTTCGATACGCTCTTCTTGAGCTTCTCCATACGCCAACATTTCTGTTGCATCTTCTTTCAACTTGGCGATAATTTCGTCGTAAGTCGGCAAGTCGATGACATCTTCATCATCATCTTCCTCTGCTGGGAGAACTTTATTTGCCTCACCAGCATCGTGTAATTCCACGTTGTGGTTAGGCTCTTCGTTTTCTGACTCATCACTGAAGTGCTCGCTAGGATCACTTTCGTTGCCCAAAGCTTGAGCGTTGACTCCCATGATGTCTAGTTCATTTATATATGTCATTTCTACAAAACAACGTTAACTTTAATTTGTATATTTCTTTCACATAATATCTTTTATGTAATTAAGATTTAAAATTTATTAACATTTTTTAATTATCTATTAGACTCTTCACAAGTCCATTTAACTTAATCCATCAGATTATATCCTAAAGTACTTGTTACTTTAGAGCTATAATCTACAGCTCTGATACTAACATGTGACGCCCCCAAATCACTATACTTACTATAGCTGACTTGGTGTTCACTATAAATGCTAAATCATTAGGTTTATAGATGATTTCATTTATTCATAAACAAAGTTCTCATCTTAATTCCCAAAGATCTTTCATTATTTCATACCAAGTCCTTGTAATCGATGCAAGGGACTTAATACTCAATCATAACATTTTATCCTTAATATTTAGATATTCTATAACTTTACATGTTCCAAACATCCATGGCATTAAATCATTAGAACGGTTCTTGGGAACAGAAAATCTCGCGATGAATGTTTGTATCTTCACCCGTGATAAATGTTTGCATCTTTATCCGTGACAAATGGTTGTATCTTTGTCCGGTGCAAAATTCTATTTCTTTACAGAACATTACCCAACTAGTTAAAACCCTCATTCGAAACATATTTGGTTATAGTGATATTTTTTCATATCGATAATTCTATTTATTCGACATTTATAATAGTAATAACGAGTTATACCTGGGTCCGAGGAACCTTAACGATGAATTTGACCAGTCAACATCACTTATTCATGTCTCAGATGTATAACACTCCCAAGTTATTTACCGATTCTCATCTAGATAAATAGATCATTATCACTACTATGTTAAGTTTTAACAATTCTAGGTTTAATCAAAGTAAAGACGTAACAACAGAATGTGATAAAACTTGATAATATTTATATAATATTCGGTTACATATGTGGAACTTGTTCTTATTACAAAATGTCATTATGACTATAATTAAGAACAGTTAAGGAAAGTAGTAAACTAGTCTACGTATTTATTCTTTCCTTTCTTCTTTGAGCTGGAGCTCTCGGGTTTATCTACAATTTAGGTTTATTTGCAAGGGTGAGCTAAAATGATCAGCAAGTCTTAAACACATAGCATATAAGTGAACTCATACCGATATGGATTGTAAGGATTAATGACACAACAATTGATATTATAAAATATTTTAACATAGCAAAAATGAGTGGTGGTTAGACCTTGAACTATTCTTTGTCTTTCGACTTATAACCATTTACAGTGGATATAGAAAATGGATCAACCTAACGACATCTTATATTATACATAGCATACCTTACACTAGACAGATCATGAACAGTGATACATATTCGTTCATTTCAGTTTACTTCACATGTCAGGATCGCCCCAAGATAACTTGGTTTGATAAATTAAAGCATGATTCAAAATATATCATGAATAAGCATTTCAGTTTTCAAGTTATGTCGAAACAAGAAGCAATAACTCTCGTATCGAAGATTTATAACACGTTGATTGTACAAAATGTATAAATAACATAAAAAACAAGTAAATATAGGTTAAGGATAGAAAACTTGCATTTTTTGATAAGTTTTACGATTAAATATTCTTCGTAAATCCTATACATTAATATTTTATATAAACTAATTAGACACGAATTCAATCATTTTATGTTTTAAGTCGAACATTATAACTGTTTGTAATTAAGACTTTTTCTACTTTATATAAAATAAATTTGAACATTATAACTGCTTATATAATGAGTATTTGAATAAATACTTTAAGAAAATTGGTCATAGTAACTGCTTATAAAATGAATATTTTCATTAAATACTTAAAAAAAATTAACCATAGTAATTGCTTATAAAAGTATGTTTTCTACTTTATAATTGAAATAAATCGGACATTATAAGTGCTTATAAAATGAACTTTTGTGCTATATATTTAAAATAATTTGAGTATTATAACTGCTTGTAAAAATATATTTTAACTAAATAAAAGAAGAAAAGTAAACAAAATAACTACTAGAGTATACCTCTTGTAGTGATTACTTTACTTCCAAAATAGCAGAACTTCGTCGCTCAAAATATATTTTTCTCTCTCAGATTATAACTATAAAGTGTATAGCTTATGAAATGCTCTAGGAAATGCTCTAGGAAATACTAGGAAAATGAATGGTGGAGGTGTGTATTTATAGAAAAAATCAAGTTTCTTTAAGTGCACTTTTAGTCCTTGAAGTTATAATTAGTTTACATAGGGACTTGGACACACATATTTAAGAACTTAGGACACCTCGTCAAAAACACAAAATGGCTAGCCATTTTGATCTAATGACCTAGATTTCATCTTGTTTTACTTTGTTCTCATTGATTGAAAAATAATCACATGGATAACTTGTTTGGATTTTGATTGGTTCACTCAATTTTACATGGATTTAGTTGATAATTAGTTAGTGTAGCTAGTGTTTCTTTACCTAGTTTAGTTAATCTAACTTGTTTTTCTTTTCTTAACCATGATTGGTTTATTTAAGTTCGCATGAATTGCAATTCTCGCACGCGATTGGTCGAAAATATTTTAGTTAGATTACTAGTTAGTATTTAGTTTCATTTCAACTAATTTGATTAATTAGTATAATATTTAAGTATTTATACGTATTTATATCATATAATATATTGTATAATACTTATATTCAACTCGTATTACACTTCGTATTAATCTCGTATAATGTTCCGTATAATTTTCCTTTTATACAATACATTATCATTCGTATTCTTTTCATATTCGTCCCATATTTGAGAATAGTAATGTTTAATAATTATTTTGGGTGAAAATTTTATTAGTGGAAATTTATTTATTGTCTGAATAAACGCTATTCAGGAATATGAATTTTTCAATTCGGATAATTGTATTTGAATGAATAGTGTTTTTCATCTTATTCACTGGGAAAATATTATTAGATGTTTGGCATCTATGCAGCGTGTAAATACTATATCGTGAAACGCAAAAAGTCGAAACGATGAATAGAACTGCCCAAAAAGACGGAAAAGAGTTTTCTCGGGAAACGCATTTTTCGTCTTGTTCTAAAAAAAAATTATTGGTTCCTTGGGTTCTATGACTCATATAAACACTATTTCATAAAATATGAAAAGTCCCAAAATGATGTAAGACGAATTTCAGAGGCATAACTAATTTCTAGGTTTTAACCCTTAGGGTTTAGGTTTTAATACATATCTTTTTTTAAAGTACATAATTCTATACATATAATTTTATATACAGATAGATTGGAACATAATTCAATCACGTGACACATTCTTGAAGTATAACATAACCTTTATTATTCATATAAAGTTGGATTACAAAATTTTCAAAAGTTCAGAACATTACATTAAATATGATAAAACTAGTATGCAGGTATAAAAATCTATGCATGAATTCAGCACATATTTAGTTTCCAAAGCAGTAATTTTTAGTAATTATTTGCCCTATAGAGAATGCAAGTTACCGACTAATGAAGAATCAATCATTTGGTTTCTCGGTCATACTCATATACATTCATTAACTTCTCTCTATTTTTAGTAATCTTCGTGTAAGACATAACACTACCAATTCTTGCAAGTTTTATGGCAATAAAATTATAGATGCCAAAAAAGCATTATTACAATATATGTAAATGGAAATGAAAGAGCTAAATGGAAATGAAAGAGCTAGATGAAAATCTTGAAGCTAGATTAACATACATGACTGCATATTTAGTTGAAAGGTTATATTAATCCTTCGAATAATGGCACACCTGTTTAAATATGGTGTTGGTCCCAGATTGATCATAACCAACCATAAGAAATTTTATATGGTGTTTTCTGCTCAAGGTTGTTTGGGACAACTTTATCAGCAATATTATTAATTTCTTTTGCCCCAGAATTTGCAGACTTGGAAGTAATTGGCAAAGACAGGATATCACAAACTAGTTTGATTTCGGGCTGAAAAGCAAATGTTTTAGTGAAACTGAATATTTTCTAATCACAATAATTTAGGATAAACAAGCGAACAATCATGGAAATGAACAATCACATTTCTATGTACCTTAAACCATATTCGCTCTATAACATTGTTCTGTTCCTCTTCCTAGAAAGAACCATCAGCACTCAACCAAAAGTTTAGGTGTCCTTCACAGTGGATTCCTGAGAAGCTATGGTGGATTCTTTGTGGCCACTTTTGTTGTTGTGAGAATGTACTTGGGTTGGGCATATGTGGGAAGTAGATTACTCACCTTAGTTGTTTCTATACATTGATATTTTGGTACCTTCATGTCAAATGTTTTATTGTAATGGCCAATATCCTGTATATTAAAGTTATCCTTATTATTTTTTAAGACCTACTGGTTTTCAGTAACAAGGGTGACTTGATCATGCTATAACTCAATTCACAAGGGCATTTAGCTACAAGCATTTAGGATTACATAAAAATCATTAACATTGTTGTTCATATTTGAATAAGCTACTGTAGGCATCTCCCATGTGACCTTTCACAAAGCTAGGCAAATTCTCATCCAATCAGTTAATATGCATTTTATGAAACACCTATTGGGCATCCTTTGCTATTGACCTCTTTTAAGAATTTTTTGATGGGTGAACTCTTTGGTCATCAACAGAAAACAACCCTTTCTTTTCATAACCACATCATCTTTATTATCAATACCTTGGTATATAGACCTCTCTGTACTTGTAACAACACAATCCTCTCCCTGGACTAGCTAGCATGTGAACTGATGCTTTATAATTAATGGGTGTAGTGTGTCGTGTTTTTAATTGTTTGTTTGCTAAATCAAGTCTTAAATTATGCTTCAAATTTCGTGGTACACAAATTGAAGGATTTGTTGGCTATGACTTTCGTACCTAGGTTGGGAGATGGGTTTGTAAGGATGGACAGGATGAAGATAGTGGGGGCATTTTGGACCATTTCCAGCCTCATTTAACCATTAGAACCATGATTCACGCTCTTTGGGCGAGTGGACTGCACGCACAGTTAGTTTGGATGAAAAATATTACTTTTTTACTTCAACTCAAAAACTCGAGCGTTTAAATGTAGGTTTCTGGACTATGGGTGATCAAGTGGAAAATAAGTAAAACCCAAGGTGGTCATCTAAAATTTACCCTTTTATTTTTATCAATTTTATATATACACACACGCCACAATTATAATTAAGAGAATTGATATTTTTACAAAAAAAATTATTATTTTTACAAGACTCTACTGACATGAAAGTGGTCGCACTTACTATTAATGTGAATAGAATCTTAAGAAAATATCAAATTTCTTTGCAAAAATATCAATTTCCATAATTAATTCAAAACTTTTGCGGTTAGCATTAGGGGTGGGCAAATAATTTGGTACAACCAGTATTATAGGTATACCTGACCGGTTCAAACCGATTAGTTCAGGACAAAACAAGACCAGTCCGATACCAATTTGGTTCGGAGTTTTGGTGGTTCGGTAAATACCAAACTGTACCCATTTTTTCTATTTTTTAATTATTAATAATTAATTAATAATAATAATAAAAGTAATAATAATAAAATAATAAAAAAAATAATTATTTTCGGTATTAATCGGTATCGAATCGACTAATCGATTTAATATATCGGTCCAATTAGTATTAATATCGGATTCAATGTATCGATTCAACCGATATCGATATTGATACGAAATTTTAAATAAATTCAATATCGATCCGACTCAATTTTAAATAAATTCAATTCGGTATAATTAATATTTTAGGCCACGAGTAATAACCAAACCCCACGTGTTTTTTGCACATGCGACTGGCATACAAATCAGGTAAACCCGAGTACCCGACGACGCAATAGGCATAGACAGCCACAGTGAGAGTGTCAGAGGAGAGAGAGAATTTAACTCCGATGAGTGTAGTCGCCGTCGCAACCACCGAAGACGGTGATTCAGAATCATCATCCCTCCTAAGCATGAGTGTAGTCGCCACCGCTACCACCGAAGACGGTGATTCAGAATCATCATCCCTCCTAAGCGAAAACACCCATAACAAAATACCCATAGACTCCTTCCACTTAGCCTACATCATATACTTCACCCTCGGCACAGGTTATCTATTCCCATGGAACGCATTCATCACAGCCGTTGATTACTTCTCTTACCTCTACCCTGACGCCCCCGTTGATCAAGTCTTCTCTGTTGTTTACATGGTAATTGGCCTGATCTGTCTCTTTTTTATAGTCTTTTATGCTCACAAATCCAACTCTGTTGTGAGAATCAATGTGGGGCTGGCTCTTTTTGTTGTGGCGCTCTTTATAGTGCCTGTAATGGATGTGGTCTACATTAAGGGACAGATTGGGCTGTATAGTGGGTTCTATGTGGTTGTAGTGGCTGTGGGTCTTTCCAGTGTGGCGGATGCGCTGGTGCAAGGTTCCATTATTGGGGCCGCAGGTGAAATGCCTGATAGGTATATGCAGGCTGTTGTTGCAGGCACCGGTTCTTCCGGTATGTTTATGTGTGTGTGTGTGTATATATATATATATATATATATATATTGTTGTGAATGCAGCGGAAGTAAATAGTTGGGTTAATTACTAACAATGATTACGCTAATCACTAACAAAGCTAAACCAACCTATCAAATAACAATGGAATACAATAATTAAAGTAAAGCAATAACAGTAATAGCAATAATGCAGAAAAATAAATAAAAAAAAAGAATGAACACGCCTAAAATTATGAGGATACTAAAAACATGTAAAGAATCGTAATTAGACACAGAAATTCCAGACCATAATTCCAATGGAGTTTTATCTCCAATAGTAGCGATTGATTAGATGACATGCATAAGTAACAGTCTCAGCCCAAAATTCTTTGTCCAACCTAGAATTGGACAACATACATTGAACTTTCTCCAGCAAAGTCTGATTCATGTGTTCTGCCACCTCATTTTGTTGCAGTGTATCTCTGACTGTAAAATGACATACAATACCCTTGTCTTGACACAATTTCAAAAAAGCATCACTGCAATACTCACCACAATTATCTGTTTTGAGATGCTTAATCTTTTTGTCGATTTGGGTCTCCACCATCTTTATTCATTTAAGGAAAGTATCAAGCACATCATCTTTTGATTTCAAAACGTACACCCATGTTCTTCTTGAGAAGTCGTCAACAAAAATAACAAAATAGTGTCTACCTCCGAGGGATGCGGTCTTATTAGGTCATCACATGTCTGAATGAACATAATCAAGAATACCCTTGGTTTTATGAATAGCGATGCCAAATTTCACCGACTTCTGCTTTCTAAGAACATAGTGCTCACAAAAATTTAATTTGCAAGTTTTTGCACCTTTCAACAAGCCTTGTTTTGCCAAACATATGAAGGCCTTTTAACCTACATGCCCTAATCGCATATGCCATAATCTAGTTGTCTCGGAATCTTTATCCGTACCAGAGACTGCAATTGAAGATTCAATAACTGTATTACCATTATAGTAATACAAATTATTTATTCTTGTACTTTTTATTACGAGGGCACCAGAAACAACTTTTAGAATTCCATCTTGCATAGTCATCGTGAAGTCTTTGGATTCCAAAGCTCCCAAAGAAATGATATTCTTTTTTAATTGTGGCACGTGTCTAACATTTGTCAAAACTCTAGTTGAGCCGTCGGTGTTTTTCAAGCGGATTAAGCCTATCCCAATTGTTTTGCAGGGTTCATTGTTACCTATGAAAACAGCTCCACTATTTAGGTTTTCATAGTTGAAGAACCACTCCTTGTGTGGATACATAAGATAAGTGCAACCTGAGTCCAAAATCCACTCATCAGATTGAGGTGCCGATAGTAGACCTACTAGAGCAAAATCTAACCTGTCATCTTCACAGTCTGCCACAAATGCATCTAAAATGACTTTAGCCTTCCCTATATCATTATTCTTCAACTTCGGACAATCTTTCTTCTAATGTCCTTTTTTGTGACAAAAGGCACATTCATCTTTACTTGGTCTCCCTTTCGAACGAGACTTTCTCCTTCCTTTAAATTTACAATTTTGGCTACTCCCTCTTGCTATTAATGCTCCAGCTGACTCATCACCATGTTCTCTTTGGTTTCGGATTTCATAGTTTAACAAAGCAGAACAAACCTCTTCAAACGATAGTTGTTCTTTTCCGTGAATGAGTGTAATACGCAAATGATCTAATTCATCCGGAAGAGAACCAATCAACAACATAGCCTTACTTTCGTCTTTGAATGTCTCATCCAAGTTTAATAAATTAGTAATTAATTTATTAAACTCATCAATATGAGAACTGATATTTGAACCTGATTTCAACTGAAGACGAAACAATTTCTTCAATAGGTACAGTTGATTATCACTGCTTTTCTTCATATACTTATCCTCCAGCGCCTTCCACAACTTACTAGAAGATGTTTCCTTTATGATTGGATATTTCTGCTCTCTACACAAACAGGAACGAATCATTCCTTAGACTTTTAAATTTAGCTTGTTCCAATCTTTCAAATTGATAGCTTCTTGTTTTTTCTCTTCTAGATCTATATCTAAATCCTATTAGTATAGTCCGTTTAATACTTCACTCTGCCACAGGCCGAAATTATTTCGACCATCAAATTTTTGTACATTTATTTTTTCACTTGTTATTACTATTTTGGCCAACGAAGGACCTCCGAACACATCTTACTCGTCCATTGGTTTTTCCCAATTTTACAAAATTGTTGTATTCCAAATTATAAAAATTGAACACAACAGAAAAGCCAATATTTAACCTATAACTCTGATACCAGTTGTTGTGAACGCAACGGAAGCAAGTAGTTGGCTTAATTACTAATAATGATTACCAATAATACTAATCACTAAAAAAGCTAAACCAACATACCAAATAACAATGGAATACAATAATTAAAGTAAAGCAATAACAGTAATAACAATAATGCAGAAAAATAAATAAAGAAAAAGAACGAACACACCTGAAATTATGAGGATGCTAAAAACATGTAAAGAATCATAATTAGACAGGAATTCCAGATTATACCTCTAATGGAGTTCTATCTCCAATAGTAGCTGAAGGTAGACAATTGATTAGATGACATGAATAAGTAACAACTTCAGCCAAATTTTTTTTGCCCAACCTAGAATTGGACAACATACATCGAACTTTCTCAAGCAAAGTTCGATTAATGCGTTCTACCACCCCATTTTGCTGCGGTGTACCTCTGACTATTAAATGACGTACAATACCCTCGTCTTGACCCAATTTAAAAAAAGCATCACTGCAATACTCACCACAATTATCTATTCTGAGATGCTTAATCTTTTTGTCGTTTTAGGTCTCCACCATCTTTTTCCGTTCAAAGAAAGTATCAAACACATCATCTTTCGATTTCAAAACGTACACCGATGTTCTTCTTGAGAAGTTGTCAACAAAAGTAACAAAGTAGTGCCTACCTCTGAGGGATACGGTCTTGGTAGGTCCCTACACGTCTGAATGAGCATAATCAAGAATACCGTTGGTTTTATGAATAGCGGTGCCAAATTTCTCCCTCTTTTGCTTTCCAAGAGCACTGTGCTTACAAAAATTTAATTTGCAAGTCTTTGCACCTTTCAACAAGCCTTGTTTTGCCAAACGTATTAAGGCATTTTCACCTGCATGCCCCAATCACATATGTCATAACCTAGTTGTCTCGGAATCTTTATCCTTACCAGAGACTGCAACTGAAGGTTCAATAATTGTATTACCATTATAGTAATACAAATTATTTATTCTTGTACCTTTTATTACAACGAGGGCACCAAAAACGACTTTCAGAATTCCATCTCGCATAGTCACCGTGAAGCCTTTGGATTCCAAACCTCCCAAAGAAATGAGATTCTTTTTTAATTATGGCACGTGTCTAACATCTGTCAGAACTCTAATTGAGCCGTCAGTGTTCTTTAAGCGGATTGAGCCTATCCCAATTGTTTTGCAGGGTTCATTGTTACCCATGAAAACAACTCCACCATTTAGGTTCTCATAGTTGAAGAACCAATCCTTGTGTGGATACATAAGATAAGTGCAACCCGAGTCCAAAATCCACTCATTGGATTGAGGTGCCGATAGTAGACCTACTAGAGCAAAATATGACTTGTTATCTTCACAGTCTGCCACAAATGCATCTGAAGTGACTTTGGGCTTCCTTTTATCATTATTCTTCAACTTCGGACAATCTTTATTCTAATGTTCTTTCTCATGACAAAAGGCACATTCATCTTTACTAGGTCTCCCTTTCGAATGAGACTTTCCCTTTTCTTCAAATTTACGATTTTGGCTATGCCGTCTTGCTATTAATGTTCCAACTGACTCATCCCTATATTCTCTTTGGTTTCGGATTTCATAGTTTAACAAAGCAGAACAAACCTCTTCAAAAGATAGTTGTTCTTTTCCGTGAATGAGTGTAATACATAAATGATCTAATTCATCCGGAAGAGAACCAACCAACAACATAACCTTACTTTCGTCTTTGAATGTCTCATCCAAGTTTAATAAATTAGCAATTAATTTATTAAACTCGTTAATATGAGAACTGATACTCGTACTTGATTTCAACTGAAGACGAAACAATTTCTTCAATAGGTACAACCGATTCTCATTGCTTTTCTTCACATATTTATCCTCCAGCGCCTTCCACAACTTACTAGCAGATGTTTTCTTTATGAACAGATATTTCTGCTTTCTACTCAAATAGGAGTGAATCATTATATAGGTTTTTAAATTCAGCCTGTTCCAATCTTTCAACCTGATATCTTCTGGTTTTTTCTCTTCCAGAGCTATATCTAAATCCTGTTAGTACAGTTCATCCGATACTTCACTTTGCCACAGGCCGAAATTATTTTGTCCATCAAATTTTTCTACATATATTTTTCCACTTGTTATATTCAGGCTTATCAAGTCGTCGCCTAGGCGTCGCTTAGGCGACAAGGCGCTGCACAGGGACAAGGCGAGGGGACGACTTGGCAGAGACGCTGAAAGGTGACCGCTTAGTATGAGAAGTCGTCGCCTTGAACGACTTGAGGACGACATGGACGACTAGGGAGCTAAGCGGGCGACTTACCCATAGCGGGTAAGGTTCGACCCTAAAGTGAATGGGTTAAAAAAAATAAATTGAATCGCGATGAAAAGCAAAAGGGCAAGACCTAAAGTGAAATCAGAAATTGAAATCAAAATTGAAGAGAGGCAGAGAGAATAGCTTATCGCGAGGCTGCGACTACCGACGGCGACTTCGACTGCACCATCGCCATCATCTACGACCACTGACTGCCGACCGTCGACTTCAGGTACAACTTCCGCCTTCTTCTTCTGCCTTCTTCTTCTTCTTCTTCCGCCTTCTTCTTCTTCTTCTTCTTCTTTTGCCCTAGCGCTGAGCCGTGACTCCGTGACCCTGAGCCTCTGTTATAATTTTTTTTTTTAGCCATTTGCTGGACTGGACTGATATATATACATATACAGGACTGCAGTGTGTATATATATCAGTCCAGTGTCACTGCAACTGCTTATAATTTGGTGGGACTGTCGGATTGGAGTACTGGAATAACTAGACTGATATATATATATATATATATATATATATATATATATATATATATATATATATATATATATATATGTGTGTGTGTGTGTATATTATTAGGATACATTTAAATAATATATATGTAATGTAGACATGTAGTTAATATATTTATGAGTTATGTTTTTACTTATGTGTCTTATGATTGGCAACTGCTTTGCTATGCAGATAGTTAATATATATATTATATGTTTTTTTGTGTGACTATATTACTGTATTCTACGACTACAATAATGATTGATGATTGATGCATTGTTGTACTATGCTTATAATATAGTTATAAATTATATTTTGCAGATAGTTAAATGGCCGAAAGTTCGGGAGCGGAGGGTTATGATCCAAGTAAGGATTCTAAAAGAAAGGCCAAGTCTAAGGATCCGAAGTGGAAATATGGATTTTGGTCGGAATTGAGTGATAAAAATCTCGTGCAATGTATACTTTGTGGAAAAAAAGTTCATGGAGGAATCAAGAGATTCAAGCAACATCTTACCGGTGGGTATGGGGATGTCTCCAAGTGTCCTCGAACTACAACAGAAATTTCAAAAGAGATGCATCAAGCAATAATGAATAACAAAAGGAACAAGCCAATTCAATTTGATGACACTATCGAAATAAAAGAAATCCAGTCATCTAATGTTCCAAGCCATGCATCCACTCCTTCTGACCTTACCCATACTTTCTCTCCAGCTATTCCAAGTTTTGGGACTGCATCTAAAAGGATGAAGACTGCATTTCAATTCACTAAGCCACAACCACAACCAAAGACGGTTGAAACTCTATTGAGGAAATCTCCTGAAGAAGTTGTGGACGAAAGACATCGCAAAGGTCCAAGCCAAACAACTTTGGAGAATCGTCTACGCTCACCGGAAGAGAAAGATAAAGTTCACATGCACATTGCCAACTGGTTTTATGAGTGTGGCATCCCTTTTAATGCAACGAACGCAAGAAGTTTTGAGGTGATGGTTGAGTCTATCGGGCAATATGGGCTGGGTTTGAAGCCTCATTCGTATCACGAGTTAAGAGTTCCTCTTTTAGAGAAGACAAAGACTAAAACAGAGGGACTGAAGGAGAAGCACAAAACTTCTTGGAAGGAGTACGGTTGCACTCTTATGTCAGATGGATGGACAGATAGGAGAGGAAGACACTTGATACATTTTCTTGTTAACAGTCCTATAGGGACTTACTTTATGGGATCAGTTGATGCTTCTAGTCAATCTCAGGATGCAAGCATGTTGGCAGATTTACTTGATGAGAAGATCAATGAGATTGGGGCTGAGAATGTTGTGCAAGTAGTGACAGACAATGCCTCCAATTATAAGGCAGCTGGCCAAATTTTAATGGGGAGGAGACTTACTTTGTTTTGGACACCATGTGTAGCCCATTGCCTAGACCTTATGCTAGAGGATATAGGCAATTTGAAGCAATTTAAGTCTATAATTGGGAGGGGGAAAAAAATAACAACATTCATTTATAGACATGGTCGCCTTCTTGATGCGATGAGGAGCAAAACAAATGGGAGGGACCTTGTGAGATCGGGAGTTACCCGATTTGCTACATCTTTTTTGACCCTTCAAAACTTGTGTAAGCATAAGGATGCTTTGAGACATTTATTCATTAGCGATGATTGGACACATTCTAGATTGTCAACAACAGAGGCAGGAAAACAAGTTTATGATACAATTATTTCTTCTAGTTTTTGGCATGTGGCTAAAGATTGTATTAGAGCCTCACAACCATTACTTATTGTCTTGAGGATTGTGGATTCGGATGAGAGGCCAGCTATGCCTGAGATTCTTGCTGCGATGGAATTTGCAAAGAATAAGATCAAAGATGTCTTTAATAACAAACAAAGGCTATACAAGAAAGTGATCGACATTATCGAGCGAAGATGGGCATGCCAAATGGAGCAAAAGTTATATGGGGCAGCATTGTTTCTAAATCTAGGAAAGTATTTTGACATCAAAGAGGATGAATAATCTGGTCTAGCTTACAAGTTACGTAACAACTTCAATGATGTTCTTTCAAAAATGGTTCCCGACCAAGTTTTGGCAGACAAAATGAGCGACCTAGCCGATGACTATAAATCTTCTTATGATGACTTTTCTAAACCCATGTCGATTAGGCAACGAAAGACAAAAAATCCTAGTAAGTATTTTAAATTAATTATAAAGTTTACTTTAAGTTTTGTAATTTAGACTATATATGATTTTTTATATCTAATGTAGTTGATTGGTGGAATGCCTTTGTCGGTTCTGCTATTGAGCTTACAAAGTTTGCAAAGCGAATTATCGGCCTTTGTTGTTCTTCTTCCGGTTGTGAACGCAATTAGAGCACTTTTGAGTTTGTAAGTATTTAGTAATTAAATATCTTGTATTTAATATTAATTAGTACATGACTAAATCTATAAATATTTTATATATTCTTTTGCTTAATATTTTTTTAAATATAAATTTCAGATTCATACGAAGAAGAGAACTAGGTTGGAGCATCAACGATTAAATGATTTGGCGTATGTGCAATACAATCGCCGGATTATTGATAGGTTCCAAAAGAGGCGCGAACTTGGAAGAAATTTTGATCCATTAGTCCTAGAGGATTTCGATTGGGGTAATGAGTGGATCACATCCGAGCAAGATGTAGTTCATCATGGAGATGATCTTACATGAGAGTATGTTGATAGAGCAGTTGGTGTATCCGATGCCACTGAGGTTCACAATATTCGTAGAACGAGTAATGTTACTAATGTCTACTCACGACGTGGTGGTGTTTCGACTTCGAGGGAACCGAGGATAAGAGTTATGAATGACTCTGATTCTGATGTTGGAGAAGAGGAGGAAGGCCTTCCTAATGATGACGAGGATGTAGATGATGATTATGGCCGAAGAGTAACTACTGTTTCGAGTGATGATGCCACTGTTGGGAGAGAGAACGATGATTTGATCTTTGATGATTTTGCTTGATAGCTTTAGTGATCTTTTCATTATGAAAAAATGAGACTTTTGAGTTGAAAAATTCCGAGTTTTTAGGACTTCATTTTTATTTCTATATTATGTTTGTTTTTGGCAATGTATCAATGAATATGTCTTTATCTTATTAAGATAGTTGTCTAATGTTATGATATGATTATATGCTTGTTTATACTTTTATCTTAACAATGTTTGTTTACTTGTTATGGTATTCTATATATACAATGTTAAAACTTAAGAAACTAAACATAAATTTAAGAATTATATTTAATTAAACTAAATATTACAAAGGTATCTCCATTTATATAATTTGAAGTTGATACAATCATACAAGTTCAAAAAATTACAACTATAGTAAAATTATCATTTTGACTTGATCTTGTTCGCTCTTTATTGTGTGGTGATATGCTGCAACCTGCATCATGAATATAGTAAATCATTAGAAATATAAATATATAAATATTCATATAAATGTTAAATTATATATAATTTTATAGGTATAAAATTTACATTGTTAATGACTTGTCGACTTGCGAACGACTAGTCGGGCGCCTTGTCGCCTAAGCGCTTAAGCTCCCGGCTGTCGCCTCGCCTCGACTTGTCGCCTTGTAAACTATGGTTATATTACTTTTTTGGCCAACGAAGGACCTCCGGACATATCTGACTCATCCATTGGTTTTTCCCAATTTTACAAAATTATTGTATTCCTAATAGGAATGAATTTTATTATATTTTTATCCCTTAATTCTTAGTTTTTATAATTCTTTTGTGTCTATTTATATTATTTATTTTTATTTTTTGAGTTTTGAGTGTTCTATATTAGTTTTAAGCGTTTTATGTTAATTTCATGTTTTTTGACATTGTTTTGTAAGAATTAGAATAAGGGTTTAGAGGATTGAAACTTGGAATGATTATATTTAGATTTTCAGCTTGCGATTTATCTAGCAATCACTTCAAGCCTAATTTTGACTTTGATGAAATCCGAATATGCAAAATCCTAAAACATAAAAGTTGTAGATTTACTTCTCAACTTTTCGGAACATCTTGAATCGCCTCAACAAGAGTTCGTATGAAGAAGTTATGGCTGTTTTCCCGAAGGACGTCAGTGATGAAAATGGGCCAGAGCTGATAGCGTTGGAAATGACTTGTGTCCAGCGCTGGTAGCAGAGTGTTGAGCGCCGACAGCGCTTTGGGTCGAACCAGACTTAATTTTGACCCATTTTGACTTAATTTGGACGCGATTTTGATGTTTTTGACTCCAAATTGGATTGAGTTTCCTTCTAATGCTGGATTTGTTATGTAACCTATAAATACATGTTAACACACATCTTTTGGAGGAGTCTAATATAGTTTTATCATAGATTAACATAGATAAAAGAGAAGAGATCAAGATTTGGAGGCAAGATTGAGAGCATGTCAGGCTAAGTTTTCAATTCAATTATAGGGGATTTCAAACTTGTTTACAATTAATGGTTAAATCAATTCAATAATATTATTCTTTTATTCCTTATATGAAATTATTCTTGATAATCTGTTTTAATTATTTATTTGATATTGGGTTTGATTGATTTAATTTTGGCGTGTTGAGTTAATAAAATTATTATCAATTGCTAGATTTAAGAATTATATTACGTATAATTGATATTGGTCCTAATCGTTGGTAGTGAATAGTGATAGATGATTGTGGTCAAGTTTTTGTTTATTTCTATGGTTATCATGATGTAAGTTAAACAGTCCGAGCTTATGAGATTGTTGTTTAGAATAATCTAATTTCCTTGTGATTAATGCTATCATTATTTTAAATTTAGAAAGCTTGTTCTAGGTTGTATAATGGTTAGAATCTAATGAAGAGCTTATTTTGTTAGATTAAAATTAAGGGAGATTTCGGGTAGCAGGACTTATTGTTGCCTAGGGTTATTAGTTTCATGGAAGGATATAAATATATTCTAATTGGTTGATCTATTAATTGTAAGGGTAAGATTGAATTGAAGAACTGAAGTTTTTAATCTTATTAATTTACTTTTGTTTATTTAGTTAATTATAATTAATTCAAAACCCCCCAGTTTTAGTTTATATTGCATAAAATTAAATTAATCATTCTCTGTGGGATCGACTCTTACTTGCACTAATACATATTTATTTACCAAAGTAAGATTTTATTTTTGGGTGCTTGCGACAGCACACCAATTCCAAATTATATAAATTGAACACAATAGAAAAGTCAATATTTAACCTATAGCTCTGATACCAATTATTGTGAACGCATCGAAAGCAAGTAGTTGGTTTAATTACTAACAATGATTACCAATAATGCTAATCACTAACAAAGCTAAACCAACATACCAAATAACAATTGAATACAATAATTAAAGTAAAGCAATAACAGTAATAGCAATAATGCAAAAAAATAAATAAAGAAAAAGAACGAACACACCTGACATTATGAGACTGCTAAAAAGCTTCACTATCTTCAAAGAAGACCAATTACAAAAGAAGGAGAAATATTCCACTAGATAAATATATTCAACTAATAAAAGAAGAATATTTTATTTATACATACAATACTCTACTTGATAGTTTATTTATTTGTCAAGTGTAGAGTACTTGAAAACAAACCCACCGATGTGGGACTAAGAAAATAAGCCAACTTCCCAACATATATATATATATATATATATATATATATATATATATATATATATATATATATATATATATATATATATATTTATGTATATATGTGTGTGTGTGTGTGTGTGTGTGGTATTTGATTAGGTTTTTTGATTTTGTTGATAATTGTTTGCGTAAGTTGGGATTTTTAGTTTACCATGTGGGTGTATGTCTTGATTTTGTAAATTATTGATTTTCGTGTTCTTTTCAGGTAATGTCCTCTTGATTTACAAATCTTTAGATGACTTTTAATCTAAATTGTTTTCATGCATTTGGAGTCTATGTTGATGAGACAAAAGGCCTGATGCAGTAATATGTGTACACTTTCCACTTTTTATACGTGCATTAAGATCTATGTATTAGGTGTTAAGGAAAAAATATGTGAATCAATGAACAAAGATTGACACGGGTGATTCATGTCTTTAAAGTTCTTAAAATGTTTATTGTCCCCTACCAAAATGGCTTTGCCAAGGGTTCAGATAATATATTTCTAGAATATATGTCAAGTCTACTAGGTTTGGATTTACTATGATAGCAAATTCACATAAACTCCACTAACACTACTTTGTAAGAGTTCTATATTTTTTAGAGAAACAGAAGTTAAGAAGAAGGAAATTCGTGTGTTACTACAACTGTTACCACATCCTTATATCAATTTTTAAAACAAAAAATAAAACTGATAAGCTATAAATTATGTAATCATAATAGTCTCTGTAACAGTCACATAATTAAACTATTAAAGTTTTGTTTAATTTTTACCAGTGACTGGCAGAAATTCAAACAATCTTATTTAAATTTTAGGTGCATCTAGTGTGACTTGTCCCAAAAAGTTAGGCTCATGGCTCGGACGAGATTCCTAGCGACGTGCGCTTAGTGTGACTTGTCCCAAAAAGTTAGGCTCATGGCTCGGACGAGATTCCTAGTGTCGTGTTCTTAAGCGTGGGCTGCGGGATGCTGGCAGGTGGTGCTTTGCACCACATCGTTGGGACCATTTTCAAGCCTTCCCCTGTAGCATCACAAGTAAATAATACTATTACTCATACACTAATACAGTATTAAATAGTATTATTTCTTTTCAATGTGGGATTTAGCCTTTTAATGTTTTTTCAAACAACATATCATTTCAAATTCCCAACTTTAGGCTTAATTAGGTAACACCTTATGATTCCTACTCAAATCAAATTATGTTTTCTCTTGTTCTTCACATGAAGGACTTTACACCATTAACTCACTTAAATTATGTTAACTATTGGATTTAAATTAAGCCCAAAAGTGACAAAAATAATTATTAAAAGTGCTATTTCTAACATTAGGATTAGAGTCCATTGATATTAGTGAGATCAGGATGAAAATAGCATTGAATTGTTACATGGGCTTGCCGCAGTAGGTTGTAGAGATCTAACATATAAGGGTGATGTACTAGTATTTGGATGGTGGATACCATGGTATTAGTGAAATAAGTGAAAGTAGCACCTTGCTATGTTCCCTGAAATTTGTTCTTAATCTGGTTAGATTACTTTGATGTATTGGATCAGTAGTCAGTTGATTTTGAGTTGTGCTTTTTGTATTAAAGTAAACATTGCTCTTTTAGCAAAATGAATTAGATTTAGTTTTGTTTTGACCCTTTTTTGGTTATCTGCATTGCCATTTTAGCAAAATTAGTAGTAGGATCTTTAACGCTCAAGTATTGAGAGTATCCCATTTTGTTTATTTTTCTATTTCTTAATATAATTCTTTTTGGAAAAGTTTATGAAAACAACTATTTGTTATCATCCCTAATTACACTCGGCCTGAGTTTTTACTGTTAAATGGATGTGTTCATCAACATTTAGGTGGAATTTCTATTTATATGTATGATGAACATGGAAGATGTCTGCAGATGTGCCTTCTGGACTTTCTGGGATTGCTCTCTTAAATGTGTATTTGCATCGTCTTTTCGTTTTTGTATCATTAATGCCATATAACCCTGTAGATTAAAATACGGGACTAAACTTGTTATAGATGGTGTAAGAGGAAGAGTTAATTTATTTGTGTTTTGATGGAATTTTTGGGGGATTGGAATTTAATATATAACTATTAGTGTTCAAAATGTTTTGGTTGAAGTAATCTCATTGTAGTAGGATCACAGTTTGATTGCAAGACAGGTTTTTCTAAGCATGTAACTGAATGAAACTGAATTTTTTTTTACCTGTTCATATTTGTGTTGGTTATGTTGTTTCTGTGAAGGGCTTAAGATATTGATATGGACTCAGAAATTTTCTGCATGTATTATTTTGCAGCCCTTGTTTATTATGTCTCTCTTGGAATGCAGGGGTCCTTGTTTCATTCCTAAGAATCTTAACCAAAGCTATCTATCCGCAAGATGTCCATGGGCTGAGGAAAAGTGCAAACCTTTATTTCTTGGTCAGCATTGTTGTGATGATTATATGCCTCGTTTTGTACAATGTTTCGCACAGACTTCCAGTTGTCAAATACTACAAGGATCTTAAGACACAAGCTGTAGATAAGGAGAAAGAAGAGAAAGGAGCTCTGGTTGGCGCATTATGGAGCTCAACCTTGTGGGACATTGTTGGAACAGTAAGATGGTACGGATATGGGGTCGGCATCATTTATGTCGTGAGTATGTGTATCTTTCCTGGATACATTACTGAGGACGTGCATTCCCAGATTCTCAAAGACTGGTACCCAATCCTCCTCATTACAGGCTATAATGTGTTTGATTTGGTTGGCAAGTCTCTGACTGCACTTTATCTTCTGGAGGATGCAAGGCACGCAATTAGTGCCTCCTTCGCGAGGTTGTTGTTTTTGCCCCTCTTTTACAGTTGTTTGCACGGTCCTAAATTCTTTCGAGCAGAGATTCCAGTAACAGTGCTGACTTGTCTTTTGGGCATTACAAATGGGTACTTGACTAGCGTATTAATGATCTTAGGTCCCAAGGCTGTCCAATTACAACATGCAGAGACTGTTGGATTTTTGCTCGTGTTGTTCTTGATAGCCGGCTTGGCAATTGGTTCAGTTGTATCTTGGTTTTGGCTTATATGATGGATTGCAATTTGTAGGACTTTCTTCCTCTCAGGTTGCCCTTGGGTAACTAGTGTCATCTGATGTGCAAAGCTTTTCTGACCAGAAAGGAAGTGTCAAAACTTTTCTCACCAGAAAAAGTGTTTAGCCTTGTAAAATTTCTTTGTTGATGATGATGTTTTTTCAGTTTCTTGCTTACTGAACCAGGGTCACTCTATGTTAATATGATATAAAATAACAGTGTACATTTTGTACTGCCAAAGAAGGTGTACATTTTGGCAATTGTTTTGCAGCAGCAGCATTTTTTTTATATTTTTAATTGTTCCTTATGCTATAAATTCCTAATTAGATTCCTCCTTTTTGTTATTTCCTGGAGAGACTAATTGCTATGTGTGCAAGTATGAAGTAGGGATTACAAACAGCAACTACTTTTAATCATTAACCCAAACTATCCATCCTTGTGGGCTCGGTGGGTTTAGGGCATTTCATTTGAAGAACAAATTGTTCTTGGGTTTGGAGGAAACTGTTAAATCTGAGGTCTATTGCACTGCACTGCAGCATATTCATTATAAGATTGGAAATGGAGATAGTACGAGCCTGTGGTTTGACCCCTGGGTTGGTGGAAAACCTCTGGTCAATCATGTCCATCACCCTCTTGTCATTAAACTAGCCTTCTTCTAGACATGCTGTAGTCGCTGCATTCCGGCAAACTTTTGACTACTCGATTAGGTGTAATCCAAATGTGCAAGATAAGATTATGTGGGATAACTATAATTGCAATGAGATTAAAGCTGCCTTCATTTGGAACTCTATTAGACAGCAAGGGCAAATAAGGGACTGACATAACCCCGGGGTATTATTCTTTTATGCTTTGGTTGGCTTTTCACAAAGGACTCCAGACTAAAGACCAACTGTTTAGCTATGGGAGTATCAGCTAATCCGACCTTGTCCCTCCGACAAACTCAGATATATGCTTAATTGACGTTTTTGGCCCTCTATTCTCAATTACTCCACCCCATGCTTTTGGCCGGCCTCCTTTTTTCTTCGAATCACGCTTTCAATTAACGCCAAGGAGGATATCATTTCCCCTTTTCAGCTTTAGGGGTAGTCTATGCTCATTATGTTGCCTGAAAACATAAACGACGTGTTGAGGGATATATTACTATGTGCTATACTAAAGGCCTGTTTAGGTGTTCAAACTAATTTATAATTTTTTTTTTATTATTGAAATTTTTAGAATTGACTTGTTTATTTTTGATTTATAAGTCATTTTTGAGAAGTTAAAAATTCTAACTTTTCAAAAAATGACTTATAAGTAATTTTAAAATAAATAAGATTAATCAATTTAAAGACTATTTTGCTTTTATCTTAATAGTATTTATATTTTATTTGAACTTGTAAGTCATTTTAGCCAAATGCTTTCATATTTTATTTTAACTTAATTTATAACTTTATAAATCAAAATGGTGTCTAAATACTTTTATTTATAAGTCATCATTTAAAATTATAAAAATTATAAGTCATTTTAAAAATTGAATGCTTAGAAATCACTCTCTCCTATAAAAGTCTCATTTTTCGGGTTTTTTTGTTGTTGCAAACATGTAATTTTTTTTTATGATAATAAAAATGACACAATATTTTTAAGCTTAGCATTGTAATTTAATTAACATTTCATTATCACTAAAATACTCAATAAAATAATAAACAAAAATATATTCTTATAATTTTAGAATTTTTATAAATTAGACTATTTTTGTAGGATCCACACACAAATATCCAAAAAATCATTTGCATAAAAATTTAAGGATACACATGCAATAGAATGTAATTTAAATTTTTTAAAAATTTGATAAATTGGATTATTTTTTTGATGAAAGGAGTAGTAATAATAAAAATGCATTGAATAATTTTTTTTCCTGCTAGTAATAAAACAATGTTTCAAATAATCTACTTTCGTTAAATTATTTGGTAGCATAAGTTTGGTTCATTTTCAACCCATTCTAAACTATTCTAACCAGTTGTCAAGCATGCAAAGTTGCAAACCGAAGCGGGGCATTCTCGTCATTTGAAGTCGGACGGGAGCGAAAGCCCTTTCACAACTCTCGAGACGTTAGAACCCAAACCAAACCGAGGTCTACTTCCTTGGCCTCCAAAACCAAACCAAACCCAGGCTTGCTTCATTTCTAACTCTCAAAATTGCTCCTCCCTATCCATCGTTCGTCTCTTTCTCTCCCTTAAATATACGTTACGGTTTTCTCTCTCATCGCACACAGTGACCAAATCAAACCAGTCGGTGATACCACCGATAAAGACCGGAGCTCAGTTTCAGCCTTCTGATTACCTCTTTCTCCTTCTTCTATTACCTTAAAGATCCACCTTTTTCTCTCTCCTCGCCTTATAAAACATTTCTTTTACTTCGTTCAAGTATATATACATATATATATATATAGAGAGAGAGAGAGGATAGAATGCTTGTTGTTGTCGTTGAGTTGAATTTGAGTAGGAAATAGATGGTGTAAATTATGGAGTCTGGAAAATCACTACTTGAAATCGATCTCAACGAAGCCCCTCCTCTGTCTTCTCCTCGAGAAACCCTTGGTTCAGAGAAAAATGGGGGTTCGATTCTGTGCCGTTCTTGCGGGAAAGGCGCGGCTGACGTGGAAGGAGAAATGCTGGTGTGTGTCAAGTGTGGGAGAGGGTTTCACATGAAGTGCATGGGGACAAAGGAAAATATAGGAGACTGGAAATGCTTTAGCTGTTTGTTCACCGGCAACGATGGCCCCATCACCACCGCTGGCGCCGAGAGGTCCCGAGCTGGCGCCGAGAGGCTTCTGGACATGAATGCTCCTCCTCCTGAGGAGGAAGAGGACGTCCGTTGTGTGGAGTGCTGGGGAGGTGGTGATTTGGGGCAAAATCAAGGGAGAGAACAAAATGGTGGAGGGTATGGATGTTACTTTTTTCTTTCTCCTTTTTTAGAAATTAAGTTTCAAATTGGGCAATGCGTGCTCTGAATGGATCTAAATTATTACACTTGTTTGAGTTGAGAGTGTTTTCAAAATTTGATCTTAGATTTCTTGCTTTGATTTTAGTTATTGCTATAGCTGTTTTATTTTGCTTTAACATTTCAATGACTGATTAGATACTCATGGCTATCTTATTATGTTTGTATTATGGACCCTATAGAATTAGCTGTAATTTGTCAAATTCACACCAGCATGCATGCTTTTCAGGTGGCTAGTTGCTGTTTGATTAGTGGGATGACCCTAATTGGTATAATTCATTGCCCTAGTGTGCTGATTGCAAATCCATTAACTACTTATCAAAAAATTCTCCCATAAAATACAGAAAGAGAGAGAAGAATAATGTGATTTATGAACATGGGATGCCCACTTCGGTCGGTTGCATCAGTTTACCGCTCAATTGAAAACTGGACACTTTCGTATTTAAAAACAGTCGTCCTCTTCTCCTGGATTTAATGGTCTAGAAACATACACCACCAGCACCAAGAACAGGAAATCAAAGTGCAAAAGGTAGCATATAAAACATTGTACAAAAATGTAGAGAACGATCTTCTTGTATGCTACACTGAAGATTGCGTCATCCTTAGGGGATCAGTCACCTGGTTGGAAGGAATTCAAATGCATAAAGGTGAGATTGCACTATTGGAGCTAGTCAATTAGCTCATGGAGCAACTGATAGTAGTTTCAAAGATCCTTGATATTTATCTTTAATGAACCTAAGAATATTTCCCGCCTTAGTTATTCCTTAGTCCTCGCTGCAGCTTATCTAGGATCTATCCTATAATTCTGCATTTTTACCCTCACTGACATACATGAGGTACAGGAGTACTAAAGTATTTAAGGCCACCTTCATCCTTAGAGAGACCTCCAGCTCCCAAATTGAAAGTATTGACTAGAAAGCATTTGTGATGGTTGAAATTGCTTGAAGGATGAGGTTTCGTATTTTATAGACTAAATTACAATGAAAAACTGGGCAGAAGAAATGTTAGGTTGTCTTTGGAAACCCTTAGAACCATTCTCCGAATGAAGAAATGTGAAGAGTTTTATTGATTTAAGCTGGATGGTTTGCCATATTGAACTGACTGTTGAATTGTACATATGGACAATCATCTGGGGTTGCATCTGTCATTTAAACTGTGTACATACTGATTGTTTGCTATTAAATGACGTGATGACTATAGTTATTATTTTTCTGGACGTCTCACTGTGACTTATACTTTGTTTTTGAGTTTTAAAATGGATAGAAAAGAAAAGAAATAAGTGAAAAACTTAAGTTTTATATTCAATTATTGTGTTTATGAGTTTTTTAACAAACGGAAAAGAAAAGAAATGGATAGAAAACTTGGCCACTTTTCCTACCAAAGTTTTCCATCCAAAGTTGACAAGTTTTGGACGGAAAAGAAAAATGAGATAAGTAATATTCTCATATTACCCTTAACTTTAAATATAATAACTTTTTAATTATAACTCATGTCTCCATCTATAAGCAAAAATAAAAATACTCCTAATTCACAATTCTTTTCGGTGTGTGCCTCTCTCCTCCTTTGGATTAGATTACAGAAAACTGGAAACAAAATGGTTCTCTCCTCTCCTATTTCAGTTGGAAGAAAAAATTGATTCCATCAATCTACAACTCAGAAATCAACAAGAAATAGCAAAATTCAATTATCATTTCATACCGATCAAGTAAAAACTATTAACTCGTACGAAACTAATTTGGTGTAGTATAGAAAGATGATTTCGTCAGGTTAACACTAAAAAATCATCACTTTTTATGGCAAAATAAAGAAATCGTGACTTAATTAATAGAACGTAAAAACAATTTACAAATAACATATTGCGTATCATTTTTATTTTGTCAAAATACTTTTTGAGTTTTTTTATCTTATATATGTACGATATTATATTAATAGAAGGGTAAATTTGTAAAAATAATTTTTTTCTTTTCTTTTTATTTGAACTTAGAAACACAAGAAAAGAAACAACAACACTCAAAAATTTTAAGTTTTCTATTCTTTTCTGTTCAAATTTTAGTTTTCTTTTCCGTTCAAAACTCAAAAACAGAGTGTTAGTGATACACTTTTTCCTTTGGAGGAATGTCTAGAATACGTGGCTTCCAATCTTTCTATTATTTATTTATTTATTATTATTTAACCTAGAGCACAATGGACATGCACTTGCAGAGTGGTGTTTAGGTTATATTGTAAAAATGGACTGGAAGCATAGTGTAATCATGGTATCCCCTTTTTAGCTTTTATTGATTGATATACCAAATACTCCTATACATAGATGGAGGATTTGTATGTCTTAATGGGCTTGGTTTGCTCTTTATCAGTTAGATCAAATAGAAGACCCCTTGTAATCAAATCTTGACTTCTAGAAGGCGTGTATCCATCATAACATGTTGTCAGGTACATATGTGGTGTGCCATGTAGCCCTTTACTTACTGGTAAAGCCTTCAAGCAATTGAATACTTTACAGTTTAGTTGATTGTTTGTTGAATGCCATTTTTCCTAAAGAGAATTCCCTCTTGTTACGAATCTTGCCCTTTTTCCTTGGGGGAATTTTCTTCTAACGTTTGTAATTTACTTTTAATTTATAAATTAGTAAAGCAAGTTAGCACTTTAGAAAGATTGTTTGTTAGTGGGACGCTCTCACCAAGGCTTGTCCTAGGTGCTCATTGTAACTTGCTAGCTTCTTCCTGGCTGAGCCATAGCGTAACTCATGGTAATGGAGTTTAAATGTTACTTGGTTTAGGTGTAACCCAATTGATAATCATTTTAGGTAACATTAGCTACATAACCAGAAACAGTGGATTATAGCTCAGATGAGGTTTCAGTTAATTGCAAACCTAATCAAAGAGGGGAATGAAGTCTTCTAAACTTTTTGAAAACCATATAAACTTTGCCTAATTGTTTTAATCTTAATGTGTATGATCTGGGTCTGCCCTGTAAATATTTGTGTAGGAGATTAGGAGTAGTATAATTCAATCTTATAGAACCATCTAGAAGCAATCTCTTGCAGAAACAGGGTCAAAACAATATTCTTTTATGAGAAGTAAAATTGATAAGAAAAGGGCCACAAGTGGGCGCTCCCATGTATATGCAGGGTATACAATGTGAATCACCTGGCAAGGTATACACAGCTTCACAACAGCAATGTCAAAAGCATGGACAATTTGTTTGTAGAATTAGAAATAATATGATCAATGACAAAAAGGCTTTGAGCCTTCCTTTTTTGATCCTCCCCTTCAGTGTAACACAATGGTCATTTCATTTCCTCTTTCTATTGTATAAAGAAAAAACTTGTGTTAATATCCCATGTCTAAAGATGTCAAATAATGTAGTCATATCCCTACATTGCATAACAGTTCACTTGTCGTCAAACTTCAAGCCATTTCTTATTAGGGTTGTTGTGCGCAAATGGATTTATCCTTTCATCTGCTACATGCCAAATTTAGGGACCTATTGTATGTTTGTACCCAAAATACATGCATGAACCACTTATGGTTAGATATCTCCCAGTTCCCCTGACATTCTTTTCAGGTGCCATTTCCTCCTGCGCTGATCACACTAAATAGAGAGTAAAACTAGAGAACAACACAGGAGATTCTTTCGGTCCTCTTACTTTGAGCATTTTGCTGTGATCTGCCTAACTAAAGGCTACAACGTTCTAAAAATTCTCGCCTTGATCCGATTAATTCCCGCCTAAGCGCTAGGTGGTTCTCCACTGTCTCGATTTGGTTGGGCGCCTAAGCTCTTGTCTAGGCATAATCATACCTCTACTTTGAAGTTTTATAATACTTAAAATGAATTTTTTAAACATTAAAATATTATTTTTTTATAATGTTTCATATAAAATAAATTTTTTTATATCTATTATATGTTTTGTATAGTATAACAAGCATGTATAGTAAAAAAATAAATAAATGAGACCGCTTAAGAAAATGCTTAGTCTGCCTAGGTTGTCTAGACGCCCTCTCTGTCGCCTATGTCCACTTAATGATTTTTAGAACACTAAAAAGCTACCATAATTATCTTCTTTCTTAACACAAGATAAGTTAGCCCATGTTCTATGATTTTATCTATGAGGTGTAAGACCAAAAGGAAAGTTTTGGAGTGGAATCAAGAACAAAATTATCTAATGCAAAAAATAACGAGGTTTTACTGAGCTCCAGAGTTCATACTCACATATAAATACTGCTTCAGTGGATTTCTTTTATGCCTTTCCTTGTATACCCTTTTTCTTTTTGACATAGCAAAATATTAATATAAGAATACAAACACTCATAGGAATTGAATCTGTGCAACTTTACAATCACACAAATTCACAAAATTTGATAAAAAGTAACTTAAGCAGTCGCAAAATCTGAATAATAAGAGTTAATCCTAAAACACTCGATATCATCCTTTAAATACTAAACAATAAGCTAAAAACCTTAATTACGAAAAGAATACTAAAATTACGAAAAAACTAGTAACAACTTCAGAGTGCTGAATCACATCTTTTTCAGCCTCAACATCCGTCATGGGCGAAAGCGATGAGTCTTGTAGCTTTCGTTGCTAGTTTCGATTTGATATGTTATGGATCTCATAACTCCCAACGGATCAAAAGTTATGTTCAAAACAAGATCAATTCGTCTTGGGTCTAGTTTTTCTTTCCTTCCTTTCTTTGCGCACCGTGTCACTTTCTTTCTAATAAAATCTTCTTTAATCAATGTATATATAATATGCATTCAAATGACGTGCATC
Source organism: Hedera helix (assembly GCA_947179155.2). Classification (NCBI taxonomy): domain Eukaryota; kingdom Viridiplantae; phylum Streptophyta; class Magnoliopsida; order Apiales; family Araliaceae; genus Hedera; species Hedera helix. Next base: position 4,643,436 of record OX359275.1, on the reverse strand, counting down.
TATTAATTCCTTTAAAGTAATGCATAACTTGTATATATGTTTTCTTATAAAAAAATCCTTGTATATATGTTTCCGAAGAATAACAGATTTTATTAGCGTAGCACTATATACGTACAGAGTACACTTAAAATATTAATGATGATACATGTATGTGTTACATAATTTATTTAAAAAGCCATACTTTAATCTTGATATATATATATATATATATCTTGGTATGGTATGTTTTTTCTTCCAAAAAGAAATTAGAGAAATAGGGAATATGGAAACAGAATAGAACATAAATAAGGTTTTATCCTATTCATGGAGATTCTGTAGGTAATCCATTCCAAAAATGGAAAGTTCGAAACAATTGAGATTTTTTTTTTGAATTCGGATGCAGTTACTAATTCATGTCTGGCATGTACAAAATGAAAACTTCATTCTCGATTGCCTTTCATTTGCTAGTGCCAAAAGCATAAATAGAAGGTTATAAGGCCACAAGTATTCTTGGTCATTCCATTTGGTTCTCATTTGGCATGCAATATTGTCGTTCTGTCATCTTGGACGATATAATATATATAAACTTTAATGATACCACATAGGTGTCAATGCTATGATTTTTAAATTTAGGGAGGTTATTTTAAAAATTGGTCTAATCTCATCAAGTTGTCATTACATAAACATGATATGTCCCAATTTAGCTCTCAAACCACAACTCCAAGATTTGAGAGTGCGACCACCACCTGGTTGGCTTGTTAGGGTACTCAGAGCCTGACAAGGCAACATCAAATTGATTAGCTCGTATATATTGTAAAACTAGCTTAGAACTTAGTCTGGAAGTTTTCACCATATGGCTGAAAAATTGTCAGCTAGGGTACAAGGAATTGGGGATTGAATTTGGACTGATGTGATTGCTTTTCATATCGGGTAAAGAAAGATGAAGCAATGATAGACGTGCATTTAAGACGATTACGCAATATGTTGCCTTGTTGGTGAATCTTTGGGAGAGAGGTTGGAATTGACGTTGGATAAGCTCCTAGGTAAACAACATATTACACCAAAGAAACAGAAATAGTTAGCTTTATTAAATTTGGCCCCCAGATCTCGAAAAGCACAACTTATCTTAAAAAATCTGAAAAACAGCAGAATGAAACAGAGAAAATACATAACAGTAGACCAATTGAAGCCGCTCAAAGTTTAGGTTTCTACTTCGACTACTCAAATTATTAATTTATGAAAGTTTATGATTAGAACTAGATTGGAAGGATGTAAGATAGGCCTTTTGCTCAAAAATCTTCATCCAAATCTTATTGATTTCAATTCCTAACAAAGATGAAAGCTACTCTCTAAACCTACATAACCTTATCAAATATAATGATATCTTAGGTATATGAAGCAGCTTCTTAAGTGCTGAGCTTTATAAGGACATCAAATGGTTCCTTAAATTTCAATATATGGAGTCAGAGTCAATGTTGAACATATAGCCAGCCTAAGATTTAGTTTAATAGCTTATTAGATTTACCTTTACCTTGTTATTATTAATTTTTCTTCCTAGATACCAAACATGCTTCTTGATATTGTATATAAAGTAAACATCATAATCTTTTGCCTCGTGTATAAATTCCCGTTCGAAGATTTTTTGCATCATGACAGAGAACATTCACGATACTTTCAAAAAAGAGGCCTCTTGAATATTTCTCAAGTTCGAAGTTGTTTTACATCAGGACAGAGAACATCCACAATCCTTATTTCGGGTTCTATATGGAAGATCGGACAGACCCCTCCCAAGGAGGAGTATTTGGAGAGTAGGAGCGCCGCAAGGTTGCATTCTTTTTGTGGACAGCGGCTATGGGGGCCATTTCGACTCAAAACAATCTGCAAAAGTGAGGGGTGTTGCTCTCCAACAGATGTGTTATTTGCTGGAGGGAAGAGTAGGCAGTTGATCATCTTCTCTTCTTTGTGAGGCAACACAGAATTTGAGGAGTATGATTTTTGCTTTGTGTGGGATTTGTTGGGTGATGCCCGGATATGTTAATGCTTTACTACAGGTTTGGAGCGGGGTGAAGGTGAGTAAGGATTGGAGAAAAAGGTGAGCAAGGATGATTTGGGAAAAAGTTGAGAGTGAGCGCCTCATAGCATTTGGTGGACTATTTGAAAGAAAAGGAATAGGCGGTAATTTGAATGTGTGAGGAATTCTCTATTGCAACTCGCACGTGAGAGGCCTTTTCCTAAACCATCTTGTCTTTGGGTACAAGTGATGTTTCCGAGCTCGATTGTGAGTTTTGTGGATTTTTAGGGGAGAATTTTCTTTAGGGGATCTAGGTAGTTTTTGGATGCTCTTCTAGTATAGGGAGAGACATATTTTGAGACGCAGGTGTGCCTTTTATTCCCCTATGCTTTGTATACTGTACACGCTTTTGCCCCCCTTTTTGGTGCATTTTGTTATATATTACTTATATATGACAAAAAAAAAAAAAAAAAAAAGCAAAAAATACACATTCATGGTACTTTCTAAAAAGAGGCCTCTGGAATACCTCTTGACTCAATGCCAATATATTTGAAAAGATAGAGTGAGTTAGTTTTGAGTTTTTCTTTTTGCACTAGTGTGGTTAGTTTTATTGGTAAACGACATACTTCAATTTGGATTTAGCAATCCAAGGGTAGGGTTATGGAATTTAGCAAAGGTGAAACAAAGGAAACAAGATGAAAATGGATAAGGAAAAAGTTGAATGGAAGGGAAACAAAAAGGAAGTGTTAAGAACTGATGTATCTTGTAGACACAGTTGAGGGGATTATGTTGGTAATGGTTATTCAATAGCTTTAACTGATATTTGTGTTTCTTATGAAGAGTCTACATGATTCGCCTCTAATTTACTCGGGGTGGAATCTTCCTTTCTTCAGGTGAGCGGAAGTAAAAATTCTTAATCTTATCTGAGTTGTTGGTTTCTTTGACTGCATTTTGGGAATCAAAGAATATCTTCTGTAGGAGTTCTATAGCTGGTGTCAAATGTAGGGAGGGCTGCAGGGGCCTTGAAGAAGTTTTTATGCTTAAAATGTCCAACAAAAGTATTAGACCTGAATTTCTATGAGAGATTCCATATAAAAAGCTTTCTTTCCAACATTCTAATGACTAAAAAATCAAAAAAAATTTCCTTTTCTTTTGAGTGGTTACAAAAGATTTTTGAGGGAGCCAAGTTTTCTTTTATCATTCGTGATCAATTAATTACAATATATAAGATGTTTGTAGGTCAATTTGGCATATGTGCACTATGACATAGGCAGACTAAAGCTGATTATTTGGTTAAACAGGTACCCATTTTGTTATATTTCTTGGAAATTATTTATTCATGATAAAGGGTTAGAAAATGGATGTGCGACATTAGTGTTTATTATGCCAAGATTGGATGTCTTACTATTATTTACTATTATTAATGGTTGCATGTCTTGTGGTTTGTAGAATGCAGGCTGTGTATGATACTTTGTTTCTTGGCCAATCATTTAGTACCCCAGTGACACATTCAAATTTGTCTTGCGAAGAAAATGGAAATATTTTTCATAAGGCATTTTGCAGTGTAACACATGATGCTAAGTCAGGGTTTGAAGTTCCACTGCATCACCAAATGAACCATGATAGAACGTCTGAGGAAACAGATACGAGGTCCAAGCCTGAAATGAAGCTGATTAGATCTAGTCATTGTACACGGCTGAAATTTCTTCCTCCTTATGCAAGTGAGTTGTATTTACAAGCTCTTAGAGAATATATTTTTGAAAGGAAAGGTTTACTGGGAGATGGTTGGCACGTGGAATTTGACTATTGCCCAAGCAGATGCAAAACCTTTGCAGTATACTGTGCTCCTGATGGGAGTAGGTTTGAATCAATGTCTGGTGTTGCTCGTCGTCTTGGGCTGGTATCTAACGACCATTCAGCGGAAACTGAAACCAGAGGCAATGGATTTGCTTTATTACAGAAGGGACCGCTTCTTGACCACAAAAGAAAGGAAGCCACAAGGTATTTGGGTGCCAATAATAATAGAGAAACTAAGAATATTCGAAAGAGCAATTTAGGTGTGAGGTTCCTACCAGAGGCTGAGATCATGAGTACTGATGCCAGAGAATTAAATAAAAGCATAAGACCACTGGAACTCAATTCCATTGAAATTGATGAATGTGGAGCTCGACATTTTCATGTAAGTTATGCTTGTTCTTGTATTTATTTGGGTTTTATGTTCACTTCTCCCACCCTTTTGCCCCGACCCACAGACATTAAAGAAAAGAACATGAATTCATTCAGCTTGCTCTTTTTTTTTTCTGACATTTTTATTTCACTGTCATAGCAGAATAATTTCCCAGTTCAGTTTGAAGACTTATTTATTATTTATCCGGGCAAGGTTGATCGACGACCTTCATACCATGACACTTGCAATATCTGGCCTGTAGGTTACAAATCTTGCTGGCATGATCAGATTAGTGGTTCTCTTTTTGTATGTGATGTTTCAGATGGTGGTGATGCTGGCCCAATTTTCAAGGTCCGAAGATCCCCATGCTCCATGCAGTGCATCCCTAGTAGCTCAACAGTTCTCTCGAGACCAAAAGTTGGCTTGCTTGATGTGAAAGACAGAGTGGATAAAGATGATTTGGCTGTCTCTGGAATTGACGATGATGAAAATGCAAGTATACAAATGATGCTAACAGAATGTAGCCCACCAAATCTGGATGATGATATCTTATCATGTCCTAGACAGAGAGTGGTTGAGGACTCTAATTTTCATAATTGTACGACAACAACCTCTGGCTGGCATCCCCAAAGTTCTGGAAACATGATATCTAATAACATTGAGCGAGAGGATAGTATTGGAGAATTTTGTGTGGAAGGGAGATCATCATCATCTGTATGGGAAATGGTCTCCCAAACTCTTCTGCATGCTTGCCACAAGGCATATAAGCAAACAGGTGTTCTTCAGCTCTGTTGTGAGCATGATGTGTATGGAAGAAATGTTAAAGCAACATGCAGTTTTGATTCTTTATCCAAATTTTCTTATTCTGCTGGCCCTATTAACATCCCACACACAATTCAGAGCATTAAAGAGTTTGAAGCTTCTTGTGAAATGCTGGTAAAGTGGGTACAACAGGACAGATTCGGACTAGATTTGGAATTTGTTCAAGAAATATTAGAACAGCTGCCTGAGGTAAATACGTGTTCAGAGTATATATTTCTGAATAAAAGAAATCAAAATTCAATTTTGCAAACAGTTGGAAGTGGATTTCTTCTTGCTAAAAGGAAAGGTGATGTACGAGTTGAGAACAACTGGAATGGTTTCATCAGAAGTTATAAAGGACCTAGAAAGCAGTTTATTGAAGACTCTGAAAGAAAAGGTCACCGTCCTATGGGCAAGCCATTTAGATCAAAGCTTCCTGCATATCTGATTGGTGATGTTCTCCAGGTAGGATGAAAAACTTTTGATTTACTTGTGAATTAAATCTAAGCTACAGGTTTGACGCACTCATCATTGTTTTTCATTATCTGTTTTAGGTTTGGGAATTCTCACGACGTTTCTCAGAGGTTTTAGGGCTAGAGGAACCATTTTCATTCCAGGAACTTGAGTACGAACTTATAAATCCATGGTTAGATGGCCTAAATTCTCCAGTTGAGAGGCCTGCTATTGGAATTCAAGATATAGGAGACGTCACATCCCTCAAAAGCTGCAGAATGAAAGATAGTGCCGTGTCTATGTGCAGTACCTCTTCTTTAACTGTTCCTAGTGAAAATCCCTGTGCACTTGCTGCAACGATGGATGTTGCTCGATTCAAACTGATTTCTAATATCCACAGCAAATGTACTGGCGTAATATTGCCCAAGGCTCATAGTTCACTGCTGAACATTCTAATAGGTGAGATGCTTTTCAAGGTTGTGGCATATGTAGATCCTAATTTTGATGCTGGAGAAATAAGATCAAAACGAGGTAGGAAGAAAGATGTAGAGAACTCAGTTATTGCAAAGAGAACAAAGCTTGATATGCTCCCAGTTAATGAACTTACTTGGCCAGAATTAGCTAGGAGATACATTCTTGTTGTATTGTCCATGGTAGGTAACCTTGATTCTGCAGAGATTACTTGCCACGAAAGTGGGAAGGTGTTTCATTGCTTACAAGGTGATGGTGGGACCCTTTGTGGTTCTCTTACAGGAGTTGCTGCAATGGAGGCAGATGCACTGGTGAGATTTAGTCTCATTCATTAAGTTAATGTTCTTGATAAGGTTCTTCTGCTTATGTTATTGAGTTTTAGGATATCATCTTAAAATTTTGAAAGAGTGAAATTGTGAAAAATATTATCTTTGAACAAAGATGCTCTAATTTATGTGATTATCAGCTTCTTGCAGAGGCTTCAAATCGAATCTTTGGCTCAGTAAAGAGTAAAAATGATGTTTATAGCATAGATCAGAAATATTCTGACGTGGAAAATGCTTCCAAAATGATTATGGAGAGTGACAGTGAGGTCCCTGATTGGGCACAAGTGCTGGAACCTGTTAGAAAGCTACCTACAAACGTGGGAGCCAGAATCAGAAAGTGTGTTTATGAAGCCTTGGGGAGAAATCCACCAGAATGGGCAAAGAAGATACTGGAACATTCTATCAGCAAGGAAGTTTACAAGGGAAATGCATCCGGTCCTACCAAGGTACTTTTTATCTAACTTCTTGCTGAAATTTCGTCTAATACCTAATGATGGACTGCATTAAGTTCTATTTTTAAGGAAACCATTTTTCTTTTTAGCACTTCTTTAAAAAGTCAGCTCGAGTCAGCTGATGAGTGATGACGGTATACTCAGCAGGCAGCACAAGCAGGGAACAAATAAAAATTGTTACTCTCGAGCTTCACAAAATTCCTTCTCTCTCCCTCTCTCTCTCACACACACATATACATCAAAGTTTAGTTCTCTTTAATCTGATTGATTTTCCCAATATTCTGACACCTGATATGCACATTCATAGTTCTGCATTAACCTCATTGTTTAGCTGATATAGATTATTTTTTTTACGTGTATCCGATTAAAATTTATAAGTTTGCATCTTCTGATTCATTGATTGTAACTAGTTACATAGTAACAGATGATTTCTTCAAGTTCAGGGTTTTCTATATCTCTTTTGTGTGTTTGGCTGCTTGCTTGTAATTGTTGCATAAGTAATGTGTTAATTTCAAGCTATTTTTTTAAACAGAATTATATTTTACAGTGGCTGTATGCATATTATATAATGTCTACTGTTGTTTCACATGCTTTAGATAAAATCCATTAGTTATATCATGTCAATTCTTTCCTGGCAACTTGTTTTACCTTGTACAAGTTTACTTTAATCAGATAAATTTTCTAATTTTCTTCTCTTTAAATATGACCAATATATATTACCGATAAATCGTATATTAATGTGCTAGTAGCCTTATGGAAACACTCTATTGCATCCTGCTTTTGGTTTGATGCTTATCTGGACATGTAGTCAGGTTTGACTGAATCTGGCATCAGGCCTCTGCTTACAGAGTAATTTTGACAATATTTGTCACTTTGATGATTCCTTGGGCTCTTGAAATTGAAGTTTTACTGCTTACATAAATTGCATTAGTTCAGTCTCTTTTTTCAACAATATAAAGGAAACTGATATTTCCACAGGGTTTTTTGTTATTTACTCATGAAAAGTGTCGTTGTAGGTCTATAACGACCGTTTTGACCGTCGCTATCTATAGCGATAGTTTACATGTGAAAATATCAAAAAACCCTGTGGAAATATCACTTCCCTATAATTAAAAGCAAGGCATCTCTTTCCTTTTTCCATTATTTTTTTTTAAAAAACTAAGTGGCTTTTTTATTCCTAAACACTAATTGTCTTAATTTTAATGAAAACCATTGGTTGGATTTAATTTGTTTCTTTTTAGCATTTTAAAGCTTGGCTTTCTCACATTGGAAGGGCTGTAATTAATTTCAATCACCCTTAAACAAGAGAAAAAATGTTTTGTTGGACTTGGTGCAAGTGGAAAATACTGTGGATTCGCTAGTTTAGATTTCAACTTAATTGAATTTCAGTTAATGCCGAGTTTGAGCATCTGAATCTTCCATTTTTGTAATATGGGAATTATAAGAATAATCACAAATTCAACTTCATCATAGATTGATTCTAGATTTTGCTTAATTTTCTCAAACATTACCAAGTTTGAAATCTATGGTTGCATTGGAAATTAAGTTGTTGAAATTATCAGAGACTTCTTTCTAATTTGATGACGTCCTTGTAGTAATCTTGTGGTACTTACATTTGGACACCATCTATTGATTCAGAGAGCTGTTATCTCTGTGCTTGGAGATATGAGGTGTGAAAAACCGCAGCAGAAACCTGAGAAGAAAGAAAAAGGGAGGGCTGTTAGTATGACTGTCTCTGATTTGGTGATGAAACAATGTCGTCATGTGTTACGACATGCTGCTGCAGCAGATGAAGAAAGAGTTTTCTGCAATCTGTTGGGAAAATCACTTTTCAATCCTAATGACAATGATGATGAGGGGCTTCTTGGATATCCTGCAATGGTTTCTCGTCCTTTAGATTTCAGGACTATTGATCTGAGATTGGCTGCTGGGGCTTATGGTGGATCACATGAAGCTTTCCTTGAGGATGTTCAGGAGGTATATGTTATTTTATTAACTTTGATGTGTTCCTGTGTGTATTTTTGGGAAGCGTAGTGTGTCCTGTTTGCTTGAGCTAATCATATTTGCTGAAAGTTGATCATAACCGAGACAATCTAATCTTAATTTCTAGCTCCTAAGCACTACACAATATGGCCCCCAATCCTACTTTCCCAATAGACATCCTCTGTTGCTTGCATCAATGGTTATGAAACTCTCTACACCTAGTTTTGGTTCCTTTATAAAGTATAACTAATACCTCTTTCTTTACTAGGAGGTTATTTATCATTGGTTGCTGTACTGTAATGTGATTCAATTTTCTTCCTTTTCATGTAGTATATTATTTCCTTATTTGTAGTTATTGATTCTTATATTTGAATCCCGTGTCACGCAATGCTGCATGATGCGTTAACTTCTATGTTTGAGCCTTTTGTTTTGTTGCATATTTACTACATGGTTTCTATAGTACCTCAAATGATTACAAATTTTAATCTTTATTACCTATGGATGGAATTTGACTTTCAAATCTGATTTTGATCATGTTCTGAATTTTCTATATATGTATCAAGGGACTGATTGGTGTCAATTAAGTTTTATTTTTTGTTCTTTTTAAATTGTGCCTACATGATATGCATATTATTTTAAATCTTTATAACGGATAAATGAGTTTTGCTTTCCATATATATTTGATCTTGAAATTTGGAGAAGAAAAGAATTAAATGTACTTTCAGATCTTTTTTCTTTTGAGGGTTCCAAAAGCATTCCCCTACAGAAACTAAGATTAAAACTAAACATTGGAACATTGCCCCTATGGATAGTGAAACTTTAGGTGCTATATCTGTTGATTGCTAGTCTTTGGGTTGTTTTTGTTGACCAACCAATGTAGGTTTTTTTATTGATGTCGGGTTGAATGTTTATGACTATTAGGTTGTTTGTTTCTGTGGAATGATTTGTGTCAGAGACTGGGGCGGGAATCCACAATTAATGGAAGGGGATTCGGCGTGGATTCCAGCCCCTGAAGGGTTTGAAATTGGAATATGGTGGAGGTTTCCAACCATGGTTATGGTGAAGTGGGGTTGAGGCATACATCAACTAATTCCCTTTTTGGATTCTATACTACCTTCTAGCTTTCTGATTTACTTTGGCATATCATTAGAGTCTGATGTTAGTAGAGTCTGAAATAGAATCATGTTATGGTTCAATGTCATGGTATTGCTCTTTGAATCAGTTGGCTATGCAATTAGCCGGTATCAGTACTGTTTCAACCGATATTCAAGAAAGTTACCTTGAGTACTTAATTTTTTGTTTTTAACATAAAAAGCAAAACTTTCTAAAGGCAACAGGAAGGATCAACTATACAAGCACATATATATGTCCGACTTTTCTAATGCAATATTACATAATTGTTTATAAGGTAAATATTCAATACAAAAGAACTTTACATAATATCAAGATAGAAGCTAAAATCCTTATATAACCAGTTGCACGTGAATGAATACTGTGATGCATTAGTGCTAAGATATTTTGGAGGTGTGATTTTTTTTGGTTCTTTTGGGTATCTAGGTAGAGAAGAATCCCTGGATTCCAGAGATAGATCTGTATTCTGTTTCACATGTTAAGACATAAAACTATGTTGCTTGTTCTGGAGTTCGGCTATGCTTGCTTTTCCAATGGTTTTTGGTTTGAACAATCATAGAGATTGCAAGTTATACATCTTTGTAGTTGTTTCCCTTTCATTTCCAGATTTACGTAATGGGTAGAACTCTTGTTAACCCATCTTCTATGTCAATTCTTCTATATCAATGAACTCTTCTACCTTTAAAGAAAGAATTGTTCCGTCACCTTTGGCTATTTGATCGCAGCCCAAGTAAAGTATTTTGGGCAATCACATAATACAGCTATCTAGTGTGCAGCTGATTCTGTTAAAACTATCTTTTCATGTGAGATTTCAATCAAACATCTATTTCTAGCCCAATGTTTGTTTCTAGTCCTGGTTTGATGCAAGTTTAGAATTAGACTCTCTTACTTATCAACAAAAAAAATGTTCAGAATTTCTCTGTTAATAAAAAGTTGACTGACCATAAATAATACTAATGAAGCTATTATATGAGCTAATATTGTTTATGTAGATATATGTATTGCTGTGGATATATTTTTCTTTTCTCAGTCTTATATTATTCCTCGTCAAGTGTTATATTATATGGAGCCATAATAGTAATTTTGTGAATATTATACATGGGGGTGTCGTGATATCTACATGGTGGTGTCATGATATCTACATCTTACATTGATTTTGTAGGTATGGCATAATATCCGCAAAGCATATGGTGATAGACCTGATTGGATTGATTTAGCTGAAACATTGTCCCAAAAGTTTGAAGTCCTGTATGAAAAAGAGGTCAGTTGGTTGGTAAATTTCATTTCCATTTCCAATTTCACAGTCTCCACCACTTGTACCTGTTGTGTAAGAAATGATTAATCTGTACTCAATCTTGTTTGAGCTACCAATATGTCTGGAATGCTAATGTTTTTCATATAAAGTGGTAGGTAGGTAGTGTATAAAAATAGGTATTGTTTTGCATTCCACCATTCCTATGTGTTGTCGTTTTTTGGGGCACCAAGATTTATGCTGAAGTATTTCATCAGTTAGTCATAAGATAAGGTGTTATAAACCTTACTGCCGCTATTATATTGTTTTGTTCATTTTTTGATATATTGTTCTGGCACAAGTGATCTTTCCGCTACAGCTGATATTGTGTATGGTGATTATCATTTTGAATTTATTATTATTAGTTGTCACTCCAAAATAGAGACTCTTTGGATCATTGCTGACTTGACAGTTATGCTTAACAGTTCTCTGGGCTTGAAATAACAAAATAAGCTTGTTTCAGGGGACTGGACTGATGGCTCGTGGATGTCTTAGAAAACTCCATAGCCATCTTTCCTTACTGTAGCGGCTGCTTATAAAATGTTCAATTTGGGAAACAAAAAATATACTGGTTGATTGAAATTATATCTTTCCTTCTGTTGTGTATTTTACCAAATGTCTCCCTGATGTGTTTATGTTTTCTTTGGTCTGTTTATCTGATCTTTAGTATTCTTATTTCTTTCTATAGGTTCTTACCCTGGTCCAGAAAATAATGGAGCTTGCCAATTCTACTTGTTTAAATGATGAAGCAAAGAAAGAGATAGATGATATGCTTCTGCATGTAAGTGAGAGCTCACTTCCCAAAGCCCCCTGGGAGGAGGGGGTCTGCAAAATCTGTGGTATGGATAAAGATGATGATAATGTTCTGTTGTGTGATAAATGTGATTCCGAGTATCATACGTATTGCTTGAATCCTCCACTCGTAAGAATTCCTGAAGGAAACTGGTATTGCCCTTCTTGTATTACCGGGAAGAAAATTTATCATGGAGCATCCTTTGGTAATCAGGTCATGAGTAATAGCAGGAGAAAGAGACATGAGAGAGACTTCTCTAATAAATATTTGGAGGCACTTGCCCAATTAGCAAACACATTGGAGCTCAAAGAGTATTGGGAGTTCAGCGTGGAGGAGGTTTGTCATTTTTTTTGGTTTTGATATTCCTTGTATAGTCGTATTTGTCATGACCCGTTGTTAAGCTTGCACTGAACTATGGTAACTGTCAGGACACATGACAATAACAATATTTCATTGTGGAATGAAAAGAGAATTGTGAGAATGCTGTGAATTCAGTTTGTGGTATTGAACAAATACTGTTAGGCACTCTGTTCCAGTGTATGTCAACTTCGTCCATTAAGTTTGCAATTAGCTGTTGTACCATTTACAGAAGATTTAATTGCTGTAACTTTCTGTGTTCTAGGGGATGGAGTAAACACTTCTTTTTAATTATGACCATAGATGCTTGTACTTTCCCATTAGGATAACCTACACCTCATTTCCCGAAAAAGTGGTATGCTTCCGAGTTGAGGTGACTGGTAACCTATATAGTGAGATTTTTATTACAGTTGCAAATGTTTGCAGTACCTTAGTAACTTGTGGGAAAAAAATGTTTGTTCTATCTGTAATTAACACAGAATTCAATTTGTATTCCCCACTTGTTCCCTGCTTATGTATGACTAAGGTGCTTCTGTCCTTGATGCAGAGAATTTTCCTTATCAAATTCTTGAGTGATGAGGTATTGAGCTCTGCCATCTTCCGTGACCACCTGGATCGGTGTGCCTCCGTGTCTGTGGATTTGCAGCAGAAACTCCGGTCTCTCACTTCTGAATGGAAAGTCCTGAAATCCAGAGAAGAGATTCTGGCTGCAAATCTGGCGATAGAAAAGATAAGTGGTCGTAATGGAGGTGGGGAATTTGGATCTGATGCGTCGCCTTCCGTGATTTTAAGTGACGGTCAAGTGATTGGGCAGCTTTCTAGTAGAAGCAATTCTATTTCATCCTCTGCTGCTAATTTTGTGCAACTAGAGGATGGTCACCATTTCAATGGGCCAAACAATTATAATAAACAACAAAGCTGGTTCTTTGGAAGTTTGCCAGACAAAGCTTGTTCCAGTAATAGCATTCAAATTATAAAGGCTTCTGATACTAATGGTCAACTATTTTATCAACAGCCTGTTAAGGATCACAGTCCAGCCTCTCAGAGTCTTTCTTTCCATACACGTTTAAGTAAGAGAGGAGACAACTGTCAACATGATATCTCTCTGTCTACTCCGCAGCAAAATAGCAACTTAAATGGAGAAATTTCTTGGAGCACCTTGAATTCACAGTCGGCAAATCATGGTAGTTGTAATGGTTCCGTGCTATCTACTAGTCAAGTCATTCTAGGCCGTAGCTCATCTGACACAATCGGGTCCCATGTAACTGAGAGTGTACCTTCCATGCATGTGAATGTCTCACAGGCCCACAATCGTGAGGCAAGCAGCTTGCTCAAGAATGAGATCTCTTGTTTACAGAACTCAATTGCAACTTTAGAGTCAGAACTGTTCAAGGTTTCTGTTCGGAAAGAGTTTCTGGGAAGGGATTCTGCTGGGCAATTGTACTGGGTTTTTGGCAGCCTTGGTACTTCTTCACGAGGGGTTAATGGGAGTTTGACAGCACAACAGAGTAAAGTGAAAGACCTTGGGGACTCAACTGAAAACAATTCAAGCCTGAGGAATTCGTATCTGTTTGCTGTAGAGTGTCCTTCAAGTTCAAGAGGATTAAGTTTTTCTAATATGTATCCAGCTGAGAAAAATATGTATATTCCCGTTTCTTCTTCATGGTCTTATTATCAAAGTGATGCTGAAATTGAAGAACTCGTTGGATGGCTCACAAATAATGATGCAAGGGAGAGAGAACTGAGAGAATCTATTTTACTTTGGCATCAGAATAAACTTACCGACTCTAATGATGCCAAAAATCATTTTCAAAATGAGATACAGCAGAGTTCCTTGAACTCCTCTATTAGCGGAAAACCTTTGGATTCTAATTTTCTGGTGACCAATGCTGTGACTGCCTTGGAAAAGAAGTTTGGTTGCTTGCAGGTACAGGCCAGTAATATCCCAGAGCAGCAAGGGTACAAAGCTGAAGAAACTGACCAAGGTAGAATGTACAGGTGTGAATGCTTGGAACCGTTATGGCCTTCTAAACATCATTGCTTCTCATGCCACAGAACCTTTTCCACTTGTGAGGATCTTGATGAGCACAGCAATGGAACATGCAGCACAAGCTTGCCCGTCCCCGAGTGTGGCCAGGTTAATGGTGATTCCTCAAAGCATAAAAGAATTAGGTTGGAAACCTCACTTGAGAAGAGCTCTGATTTAAGAATTGTTAAGGCGTCGAAAAGTGAAAATCATAAAAGCAGATCATGTTTTAGTGAGAAAAATGATCCAGAATGTCCATTCGACTTTGAAGAGATCAGAACAAAGTTTGTCACTCAAAATTTGCTCAAGGATGTGGTAAAGGAGATAGGACTTATTGGTTCTAATGGGACTCCACCATTTGTGCCAAAAATATCTCCTTATCTAGTTGACCCTGCCTTGTCATTGGTCCTTGCAATGAAAAATGAGGACAGCTCATCCAATGCATCTAAAGACTTGAAAAATCAGCAGGCAAAGAGAAAAGCCAACCTTACAGATGCTCTGATCACTGGACATGTTACCAATAGATTATTCAAACGTCCAGATAATGGCATGGATGAGGATCCATCAAAAGTTGACAGATCAAATTCCAAGTGCGTGGGGGGAAAGGATGAATTATCTTCCACTAAGAAAATGCTTCGGGGTGGTAAGTTCGCAGTTATCCGTGAATCCTCGTTGAGACCATTAGTGGGCCGGGTTTCTGCAATTCTAATGCAGCTCAAGATTAACTTGCTTGATATGGATGCTGCTCTACCTGAAGAAGCGTTGAGACCCTCAAGGGCAAACTCAGAGAAAAGATGCATCTGGCGTGCTTTTGTAAAATCTGCAGTGTCAATATATGAGGTTAGTCTTATGCTTCCTTTCTCATTACTAGTCTTGATTTTGACCTTGTCCCTTAGGCATGCACTTTTGAAAAGCTTGTATTCCTTCCTTTGTTTCCCTTTATGTTATGGTGGAGCTCCTTGGGGATTTTATATTATTAACAATATCAGCATTGGAGTTACTATGGTCAAACTGAAATACTGGACACTTGTTGGAAGTCATTGCATATTATTAGCATGATGTGTATTTCTCGCACAAATTATAACTTTATTGAATGTTTGCAAGTTGATGTGTTCCCTTGATCTTAGTGTGAGATTGTTATTCTCCTTCCAGAGTAGGTGCTGTGGCTTGTTTAAAGTCTTTCCACGGTGATACTTGTGACGGAAAAATAGTTATGTGGACCTTAATCCTCTTTTGTGTCTCTTCATATTACGAGCTAATATATTCTCAATTATTGCTCTTGATACTTGTACAGTGTCTTTCTGTATAAGATTATTGGTGGAATGTCTGCATGGATGTAGAATTGCCTTTATGCTCGAACTACCATTATTCTAGGACTCTTCACTATTGAAAGTCTTGGAAGTTCCTCAGTTCTGGACTAAAGATCATTCTATGGTTATATTTGTTAATAATATTGTGCCATTGAATCTTGATCCTTTTTGCCATTGATCCGGCAATTTACTCATAGTAGCTTTCTCTTCTGTTTTGGTTGGCCTTCAATCAATGCAATGTGTTTGAAAAGTTGACATTTCCTTTAATCTTTCAGATGAGTCAAGCTACAATTGTACTGGAGGACATGATCAAAACTGCATACTTGAGAAATGATTGGTGTTATTGGTCATCACCATCAGCGGCAGCTAAAATCTCTACGCTCTCTGCCCTTGCTCTCCGCATATGCACATTGGATGCTGCGATAATATATGAAAAAACTGTCCCTAGTGAGGATCCATCAGAGATCTGCAAATCAAGCAGAGAATCTACCTCTAACTCGAGTTTGGCAAACCTCATGCAAAGCAGCGCTCGGCTACGTAAGGTCCTTAATTCAGATTCTGTTGACTGTTCAAAACTAAAGAGCAGATCAAGCAAGAGAAGAAAAGACTCTGGTGGTTGAAATTTAGTAGACATGTTTCATCGTGAAAAGTGGAAGTCTGATGAAATCCTTAACTGCAACATGTCAAGTAGAATGAGGCCGCTCTACACTGGTCTGTTGGATTTGATGTGAACAAGGATTTATCTCACACCCAAGTGGAACTGGGCACCGTGTGGAAGCTAGAGCTGAAACATGATAAGAAGCTGCTGGCAAGCTTTGGTAGTTATCAGCTGGAAGGAGAGGGCTTTGCATTCTATCAACTGCTGTGATCCCTTCAGTGCAAGTGGAGCAAGCCAAGCCTAATATACTAAAAGGGAGAGCAGAGTGGTAAAACAAGTTCAACTCGTCACACTAGATTCTGTGAATGACCTCTCAGAACCAAAGGATTTGGTCATAAATTCTAAATGGCCTTGAAACGTGAGGATCAGTTTCCATATTCCGAGGAATATGGTTTCAAATTTGACCTCTGCTCATTTGCATTCGGTGACTGGCTATGCAGACCTTGAGAAGTGAGTCTCATTTTGAGGATCAAACCATTTGAGACTTACCTCTGCTCATGCAAATTCAGTGAGTCTTGGAATTAGAGAAATGGCTGACAATCTGAAGAAAAAGTAGTTTTACTTTTACCTCTGCTCATACAATCGGTGAATGGCCTTCTCTAAGATGGAGACTTGAATATCGTAATCTGAATAACAAGGTGTCTCAGGATTGGTCTTTGCTACATTTTAACTCGGTGACTGGCCTCAGGATGGATAATTTACTGTCCTATCTGTATAATAGAACAGAGAGCTTCATAATTGATTTCTGCTGCATCTACATTCATGATCATCCTCCCAGAACTGGGGAAATGTCATTTTTTGAAGAGGAAAAAATACACGTGGTCATACATATAGTCAATCTGATGTACATTACCCAAAAGAAAATAGAAAAGTCTTCGGCCAGTTTGTTGATTTGGGGTGTTCTAGTGTTCCTCTGCTTCTCCACTGTCATGTCTGTTTACATGTGGATTCCTAAATAAAATGGTTGACAGAGACGAGACTTGAGTTGAATAAATATCATTAAAAAAGGATAATATTACTTCCTGGTTTCAAAATAAGTTACCCTCAAGTAAAGCATAATTGTTTGCGAGGAGTTATTGAGGGCAAATTTGCCCCTTCAAAATTAATTTGGTTTTGCCCAACATTTTTACTGTGATAATGTTGTGTAGATGGATGAGATCAATTCTATAAAGAAATTAGGATCATTAAATGTTTTGTTACCATTAAAAAATCAAAAAAAAAAATTATCCATTTAAAATTATAATAAAAATGTTCCTGTTGAGGTTTTTTCTTTTTCTAGCATTGATACAACTCAATTTTATAAATAAAATTATAGTTATACTGCTTTATTCAATATATAAATATTTGAAGTGTATTTGAGGGAGCCTAGTACCAAAAAAATGGCCAATAAATCACATAAACCAACTAATAACCTCTCTAAGATTACTAACTATAAGTAATTTTCTGTCTTCATAGCAGTTTGATGTGTTAATATATAAACGTCCTTAAAAAATAAATGCTATTATAAGAATATTAACTTCGCAACCCCTGAGACCTCGAAGGCCGGTCTCTTCTTTCTTGATTTATCCTCCACATCTTGAGCATGAGCACACATCTTGAGCATGGGATGATAGACCAAGCCTGTCCAGCATTTCCTGAAGCCTGTCCAATGTAATCTACCAGTGTGGTCTGTTCCTCGTCCAAAAACTCAGTAATCTTCTTAGAGATCCATGTAGTTGATTCTGTGGGTAATGAAACAATTTGGAAAAAATTAAAAACAAATATCAATCCATAGAAAACTATGAGTGGAGTTGAACCATTTAATATTCTTTTATGAGTGAAAAAATTACAAATGAAGTTGAACGTAGAAATCTGAAAGCAACTTCAAAACAATCTTTCAATACAATCAAATTTATCTTCAAGTTTGTGCCCTTTTAATTAGTCACTAATTCCAAAACAATGTGCCCTAACCCTCCTATCCTTTGGTGACCAACAAATTTGACCTTCAATCATGATTTATGGCCAAGTTCGCAAGCCCCAGGAGGAGACGAGAACTAGTCACCAGCCCTAGATTGAACTGATGAACTAAGTAGAAGTCGACTCTAAATCTTGTAAAATTATATGTACTCTTGAGCCACAGTTAGACGACAAGTATATATCGCTCGAGTCTTAGCAATCAATCAATCTAGGTCTGACTAGCATGTAATCATGGCCCAATTATGTCATACGAGAACAACTCATTTTTGGTCTTTGGAATTGTATCGATCAATTGTTTTGCATCAAAAAGCTTCTGATTTCCTGGTGTTTTCACTTTGTCTGATCCACGTTCCCGGTCCTTGTCCCGTTCAACAGTCTCCTTTCTGCTCTGATGCGATTAGTCTTGTGATCATTCCGGTCTCGATCTTTCATGTGAGCATCTGCTTCTGTCCTTTTCAGCCTCGGCCCTCTCTTCTTTGGAGTTGACACTCGAAATACGCTTTGCAAACTCTGCTGCTGCTGCTGCCAAGTTTGGAGATGGTGCCCTAGAAAGACTATGTTTAACAGCCTGCGGTTCCTCAGTAGAGTAATCAAGGGGAACCAGAGGCCGCATCTTTTTCTCCTGAGCGTCGTCGTCCTCGCCTCATTAAAAACGGAAGGGACTGGTGGTTCGTTTTCCTGACCCTACAAGACCAAAGCCTAACTTTCTAGTTTGGCCATTGCTACTCTGGCGCGTATCTGGTTTAGCAACAGAAACATTTTGTAGGGGACAAGTATACATACACACAAACCAAACACAACATCATCCTCACCCAACACTTTTTAATGATGAAGATGATGTTGTGTTTGATTTATGTGTACTTATACTTTTCCTTTTGTAATACCCTATCAGCTGTGATATAGAATCCCACAGCTGTGAGCCACAACAGAAAAATAGATGGGCTAGAGAAACTTACTTTTATGGTTGTCATGCTCAGAATCACCATCAGAACGATCAACAACTTTTTCTTCTCATTTAAGCTTCTCTAAAGCCTCTCGGTCAGCTTCCCTATCTTCATCTGTCACAAGACCAAAGTTAGCAATGTCTTGATTTTCTTTGTTTGCGATATCCTTGTTGTCTTCTTTAGTCCTCTTCAGAGGACTTTGGAGGTCCATCCTCAGCACCCGATGCACTTTATTTTGATACATACATGGTCGGTGGTTCTATAATTGTAACACAATATTTTCCTTTGTTATATTTTGATGTTCAGTTTTGCAAGCAGTGGTCTTGAGACTGAAAATCCGGAGCATACTTGTGAAAAAATTTAAGAAAGGAAGTGTGGATCGAAGTGTTTTGGAGCCTTAATTTTTTTCCAGTGGTTTCTCCAGTCGGAAGCTGTAAGCAGTACATTTACAAAGGCTCTGGACTGCAACAGTCCTCAGAGAGTTTACATTTGCACTTTTTGTACATGATAAAATAGTTCCAATTGCCACTGGGTGAAAAGCTAGAAGAGGTTACCGAGTCGTCTGAGATGTGAAGTTACAGGGCACATAGTTTAGGAAACTCTTAGCATTCAGTTGTATAGGAGGAAAATGGAACAATTTATTATTGGTGATGGGGAGAGGTCATTTTAGACTTTCTTTCCCCCAAAAATAATGAAGTTTAAGCAAAAGGGAAAGGAATTCTCTTGCAGTTTCAAGTGCAAATTAGTTTTTCAGCCTTGATGTGACTAAAATTAACATGAAACTAGATTTGGTAAAAAATAAAAACACAAGAAATTTGACACCATTGGACAATATAACCTCCGAGCAGGGTTACTTTTGAAGCTCAAATCATTTGATTGCTTCTAAATGAAACGAACCTAATTCTAGAGGGTATAAATATGATTAACCGTTGATAGTGTGAAACAACAAACACCGGTAAATATAGCTTGATTTATTTGGTGGATCTTACATGGATGAAAGTTAATCACTGATTAGGTGGGATTTCCTTTCTACATTAGGGGTCCCTGCCTTCATCGCTAGCAGAATAAAATAGTTAATCTAGGCTAGTGGTGCACAAATGGCCTTCGACTCAGCCTGACTTAGAGGCCACAAATAGGCTATATTTTTTCGCTTAGATCTGGCCTGATCTGAGATCTGGCCTGGCTCGAAGTCCAACCAAGTTCACCCAAAGTCCAGCCCGACCTGGTTTGCCAATTTTCTTTTTTTACTACTTCAATTCTCCCACTGCAGACGAAAACTTCTCTTTGTGACAATTCATTCCATAAACCAAATAAAATTGACGTCTTTCAATATAACCCTTTATTGCATCTTCATTTTAATGAATACTTAGTGTAAAAACTAGAAAGTCATTTATAAAATAATAATAATAAAAAAAGATATTTTTCATTAAAAAAAATAATTTTTTTATTATTAATGATGGTATAAAATAATACAATATCTTCAAAATTGTATAATATTTTAATTCATTATTATAATTTGTAAATTGTAACTTGTAAATTGTAATACATTAATACATCAATTAAGTTTAAAATTTTAATTGATGTTTTATAATATTTAAAATTACTACATAAATTTTTGAATGAATCGAATTGGACCTGCCTAACCCAAGGCCTGCATGCCTCAACAAGCCTCATTTTCAAGCGCCAAGTCCAGTCTGACCTGACCTACAGATCGAAAGTCAAATGCCCAACCTGATCAAAGGCTTGGCCCGACTTGGTCAACGGCGAAGACATAATAGGCCCAAACTAAATCAGGTCAGACCGACCTGTTGTGCACGACTAATCTACGCTATAAAATAATTTACCCAGGCCATAAATCAACCTCAGGTGCGCTTTCTCAAAAGTGCACTGTATACTTGTAGAATGCCATCTAAGAAGTATTTTCCCAACCAAAATGTTAACCAACATAAAATATAATAGACACAGGATCTGCAATTTAATAACCCATGCCAAACAAGTTGGGTCTTCGCTATCAAATTCAAAATGAACTATTCCATTAATTGTTTGGAATGTACACATGCTTTATCGTGCATTGATAAGACCTCAGACAAAAATAGAATACATGAACATTAGTTAGAATGGAATCAAAATTTTCTGAGCCATAAACTGGTCTGGAAAACAAGCGCGAATAACAGAACTAAATGAAAACAAAGAAATACACTTCAAAATTTAATTCTTTGCCTCTGAATGACGGATTCAAGGAAAAATATATAATCTCGTCAAGTGTATCCAAAGGTCACTTAAAATTGAAAAAAAAAGAGAGGAGGTATTTCAAAGGTCAAAAGCGTGGCTAGATTTATAGACTAAACTCACAAAGTTGAGTGCACTTGTCAAGTTACTCAGATTCTACATAACCAACACTTTTCACATAGTATGGGGCCTTAATATTCCCCATTGCAAGATCCAAATCTAAAACCATTCTTGGACTATGTAACCACCTATCTCTCAGTCATCAACAACACCACACCCGCTGCTACAGTCTAACGCTGAAATGGTTAATCCCTGAAAGCAGGACAAATGAAAGAATTAGCCCTTCAACAGCCACGGCAAAACTTGATAATATGTATGTGCAAAAAACTTCTATCCAAACTTGGTGCAAAGATTCAGGTAAACATCAGCTACAATTTCCTAGTTAGCACAAGAAAAAAAAAAGACATTGTAGCACCAATACCAGGAAAACAAGACATGCCATATAGTATTAGAGGAAGAAAGCGGGAAAACACTAGGACAGGTTCAAACATAACACACAAGCAGTCGAGCATAACAATACCTAGAGAGGACATTAATTCAAGAATTGCCTGTACTCTATTTTTTTTCTTTTTTTAAACAAGTAATGCTACTTTGGAATTAGCTAAAATTTACACCAATCTCAGCAAAGGATCTAGTTTAACTGAATGAAAGAGTAAATAAACGCTAATACTAGCCTAGACAAACACTGCAAGTTTAAGAATATTTCCTCTAGCTATATTCCAGTTTATGAAGATCTTAGAGTGCAAGTTTTACACCAAACACAGCAATGCCTCTGGTCTAATTGAATGTTCGGATGTGTAAAAGAACGAGTTTTACATAGATGGCGGCATTTCAATCAGAATGATAAGAAACTATTACACATTAGAAAGAGGAACTAGTGCAAGGGGGTAGAAATCGTAATTATCCTAGAGGAAGGATACTCTGCGAGGAGCTTAAAACCAGTGATCCCATAGTTTCATGTTCTTCACTCAGGTATCCATACTCTATAAGATTCATCCATATCTTTGAGTTATTAACTCAAAAGTGACTGCTCTGGTCAGATTGGGGGAATTAACAAGGCCAACAAACATATATCGATGGATCCACCTAGCTACCATCAGGCAGAATCTGAATTGGCTTTCAATATATTCAAAGGTGTTCTCTTTTTTTTTCCTTATTTCCACTGGTCGCCATTTTGTTTGTCTTTGTATGGGTAAAAGTGAAAAACAATCACAAGTTAGGTTGGAATGGACTGTGGGTAAAACATTGAAGGTTTTTAACTAAGAGAGTAAATAATTCACCAAATCACTGTTTTTGCTTAGGAGATCCTACCTTAATTCAGTGGATAATATGACAGTTCGACAAGCAGATTTTGGAGAGATTCTTCATCAATCTAGTGGCCGGGTTAATCACTGATCGTGGATATTTAATGAAGGAAGCTGCACATTCAGATTACTTCTTTAGTTGCCTAATGATCCAAGAGTGTTATTTCACTCACTTCTGAAATGATCTCAGAGTAGGGTACAAAGAACTAACTGGGGTTGAGTTTCCTCTTGATGTCAATATTTTGCATTCTCCTAAACAAACAGGAATAATCAAAGATGAGTTTTTTTTTTTTGTTGGAGAAAATGAGAAAGTAGCTTTAACCTATGAACAACCTCTCTAAATCAATGGATTTCTAAAGATTGAGTGGTTTAATGTGGGACTTCTTATTGTATGACGAAGGTTCAAATCTATGAATATTAGCACTGCACAATCAAAACAGACCAAAATGGCTGGAGACCTCCAGTTTAGCTCTCACCCATACATACTCTTTAGTTGTCATGGCCCCAAGACTGAGTAAAGTCATCAAGGATCAAAGTTTACCTCATCTTAAGCAGTTCAAGTTCAGTTGGGTCCACTAGTCCACCATAACAAGTTGGGCAAGTTAAACTAGTCCACCTAACAATCCGGGGAAATTTTTTTGCACCAACAGTGTTAAAAAATATGCAATTTTTTAGATTAATGTATTTTTGCAAGAAAATATTAAAGATTCAGTGATAGGATTTATATCTATTATTTTAATCTAAAGACTGAAGGGTAACTTAAGATATTTCTATATTTTACCACACATAGATATAGGTTATAGGTAATAGGAATGGCGTCGATCAATGATCATATGATGATCAGATCATTCTATCCATGAGTCACCAGCATTTCAGATTAGTTACAGTCGCTTATGTTGTGGATCACAAGATCAAAGTTTCCCACTTTCATCTCTAACCCGTAGTGGACTTGGGAGAAGTCTGTCTGGCCCTGTCAGACTTTAATATGAATCCTAAAATCCTTCTACAAACAAAACCCTTCAGTACATTAAAAGAATCACTCCTAAAAATGCTAACAACCTAAAAACCACTAAAACAACCAGTCGCTAATTCATAACATATTTCATAATCATAACCAACAACTGAACTGATTGTTGGGGGCCATTTCCTAAAGCAATCACCATCATCACTTGATTGTACAAGCTATAATAGTCTATATGTAAAGTACAAGACATATGTTTGAGATTGTATATAACCAATCATTTATCTGCATAGTACAATATTCTAACAAATAAACCTACCTAATGGCAAATGAATAAGAACATTAACTACAGAGCAACAAAAAGGGGTCAAAAGTAATGTATATTAGTCCTTTATTTGTACCACTATATCGAGTGTTACCACCTTGGAATAAGATGTTATTGCATACAGCATTTTAGAAATATGGATATAAGTTTCAAGGTTACACACATACAGATATTATAGAAAGAAGTACTAATAATACTAATGTAAGAAACATTCATGTAGAGCTAGGGATCAGATTTCTCACCAGTATTTGATTAAGCCATCCCAGCCACAAGTAGCAACTTTACTTTGCTCTAACGGATGCCACTCGCACCCTATACATACTCCCTCATGGCACTTGAGAGTTCTAAAGACTTTGCAACTCTTCCAATCCCAAAACCAGCATTTACCCTCACCATCTCCAGACATTACAAATCTCCCATCTGGCGAGAAATTGACTTGACAAGCATATCCAGCAACAATGTGCCCCGCGAACCTCTTTTTTTTGTTGAGCTGAAATCTCTCCCTGGTGCTGTAAATAAGAATTTGATTGTCTAAACTCTGTGCAGCAAGCCAATTCGTATTCGGGTGAAGGGATATTGATGGCATAGAGTGCATGTGAGGCTCACTTATATACTTTATAACAACAGGGATTCCATATTCCCAAACACGAAGAGACTTGTCATCACTAGAAGTGACAAATCTTCTGTTATTATCAACAAAGGTAATTGTATTCACTGCACCCAAATGCTGATCATACTCCTGAGTAATCTGCCCAGTATTCATATCCCACTGAACAATCTTCTTATCACTCATACCAGCCAAAAGTATATTCTGCTTATCATCATCAGGATTGAGCTTAACTACATAAGGAATCTTCCCTGTAGAAAATGTGGATATCACCTGGCCCGTTTCTGTATCCCAATACTTAATATTCTTATCATACCCAGCACTCAAAAACTTAGTACCATCATTACAAAAGGAAATATCACGAACTGCCTTCGAATGTCCCATGTAAGTCCTCATACACTTACCCGAATTGAACACATCCCAAATCTTCACCTTAGAATCCATCCCAGCAGACAAAATCAAATGGCCATGCTTAGGGAAAAACCTAATTGCTGACACCCCTTTCGTGTGTCCACTCCAAGTATGCACCAATCTTTTCGGTATATAACAATGATCATTGGTCGCCTTAGCGTCCTTAGGTGGTGCAATCCATGACCTACCCTGATAATCTCTCTCCTCTTTACCATGAAATGTACTTTTATCCGCCACAACTTCGCCCTTGTCTTTCTTCCCATCTCTCTCTTCCCCTTTCTTTTTGGCATACTCCTCGGCGTATTTTTTCTGCTCTTCAGTCGATTCAGTTTGCAATCCCTCTTTCTTTCCAGACCATGGACTCTTTCTATTATTCAATAACCATACTTCCGTGGAAGGATTATCAACTTCCTCACCATTTAAACCATTCTCTCCATTATTCTCAGCTGCCTCTTTCTTCTTCTCAAGCTTTCGCTTCTTTTGCTCGTGCTGGGGGATATTGTAGACGGAAATGGCATCATGTTGGCGTAGAGCGTCCAAATCGCCGACGTAATTGTTTCCAGAGGCGCCGGAGGGGTCAGCAGCGTATCCGTATTTGTAGAACGTGTTGTACTGCTCATCAAAAAGGAAGGGCTCAATGGCGGCGTTTTCAACAAACCCTAGCTTGTGATTGCGCATGCCCTGGGCAATGCCATCTTTAGCGTAGGGATGAGCGGGGCCCTGGATTGGAGCCCAGAGCTGGTCGTAAGTGGGGTTGAAGGAGACTAGGTGTTGGGTCGGGTCGAGGGGTTTGGTATATAAGGCTTTTTTGGGGTCGGAGGCAACGGTGAGGGCGAGCATCGTGTCGTCGACTTTAGGGGCGGCGGATTTGGAGGGGAGAGAAATTCGGACAGGGGAGGAATCCGGTGAGGAATTAGGGTTTTGATGTGATGATGATGATTCTGGTTGTTCTTGTAATTGTTCATCCGCGTCTTCAATGTCGTTATCTTTGTATGATTTCAACAGATCCATAACGCCAGAGAGAAAGAGAAGCGATGACTTACGAGCAGAGAGGGATAGAGAAAAATCCTAGATTTGAATGAATTGAATTTTAATGATACAGAAAGACATTATAATATCGTTAAATTGTGGAGAGTATAAGTTGGCGCTTGTGTCCAAACATAGCCGCTATAGTGTGGAAGCGTTGTGTCATGGCAGTGGTGCACAAATGGCCTACGATCTAATTTAGGAGAGTATATTTAATTAAGACTTTTAAAAAATTTTAAAGATTCTTTTTAAATGACAGATTTTTGTAGAATTCGTTGATTT
This sequence comes from Hedera helix, assembly GCA_947179155.2. NCBI lineage: Eukaryota > Viridiplantae > Streptophyta > Magnoliopsida > Apiales > Araliaceae > Hedera > Hedera helix. The sequence continues at coordinate 4,617,122 of OX359275.1, read as the reverse complement.
TTAATGACTTCAAAGACTTTTAAAATGACTTTTAAAGACTCCATGAAATAAGTAACATACTTTTATAGACTTTTTACTAAAGATTTTGATAGATTTTTATATACTTTTAATATATCTTGTAACTTACATCATTAAACACTTTGTTGAAGAGGTCGGACAATATGCTTTGAAGAAAACTATAGAAATGATGAACTGGATAGATTGGTTTGGTCTGAAAGTATCCTCATCTTTATATCTTTGACATAATAGAGTATCACATAACTTAATGATAACAAATGAATAAAAAATTAAGAGGATAACTGAATTAGAGAAAATTTACACACTGCCCTATAATGGAAAAAGTTTATAAACCACATAGAACTTTAAATTTTTTTATTATTTTTTTACTGCTAGTACCTAAATATTTTAATTACAATTTTAACTCAACAACATAAAATGACATGCGTAATCAAATGAAATGAGGGATTATTCATGAAAATTTTTCATAGAAACAGTTGCTAAAATACGAACAATTCTATTAGACAGTTTACTTAGTATATCATTATTTATCAAAAGTTTTATAGAAGACATTTTTAAATCACCAGTATAAATGACACCCAAAATATATTAAAATCAATACTAACATGTAACTTTACACAGCTGATGAGGATGAACTATGTTATATTTTTATTCCCTAAATGCTAAGTTTTTTTAATTATTTTGTACTTAAATATATTAATATTTATTTTAATTTGGTTTTGATATATTTTGTGAGTTTTCAATTAATTTATATTATTTATATTATTTTATGTTATTTTATACTATTTTTATTTGTTAGTTTTTAAGTATTTTTATTATTTTAGAAAAATTATTTATTATTATGTGTTTTATTAATTTTATTTTATATTATTTTCATCTTCTCCCTTTCTCAAATATTTGAAAGTTTTTGACAAATATTTGGAAGTCTTTGGGCATGAGGCCACACTTTGGAAGATTTTGAATATGAATAAATCTTGTTTTAAAGTCTATCAAACTCCACCATTTGATAGAAATCTTTAAAATCTATGACTTGTTGAATACCGAAATATTTTTATAGACTTTGTAAAAGTCTTAATTCAATATTACATAACTTTTAAAAACATTAGAAAAGTTGTAATTGAATATTACTAAGTTAAATGTCTTGATTGAATACAACTAAACTTTTAAAGTCTTTATAAGTACTTACAAATCATAATTGAATACACCCTCCTTAGTTTAATCTGGAGTCATTCGGATTAGTAGTATTAAGTTCAGTATTATTTATATTGAGTGAGAGGAGGCACGTGGCTAGCAAATATTGGTTAGGTGAGTTGTCCTAGCAGAATCATTGGTATTGAAGTTATAAATAAGCTACTGAGTTGTATGAAGGGTAAGATTTGAATGAATGAAAATTTTACTTTCATTCTCTGCATTTTCTGTTAGATTCGTGACATTTGGTATCAAAGTAACCTTGGGCCATCGTCATGGTTGGCTCCATTGCGAAAATTAGCTTATAGAAGCATGAAAAAAAAACTCCAAACCTTAGAAAGAAGGATGGTTAGGAACTTGGAACAGTCGTCGGAACAATATAAGGGTGCCTAGTCAAAACTCGGCTTGGTCAAGGCCTAGTCTAACTCGATCCGACTTGAAAGCCACGAACATACCACATTTTTTTAGTTCAGATCCAGCCTGACTTGGCTTGACAATAAGCTCGACTTGCTAATTTTTTTTTTTTACTATTTTAATTCTCCCACTACAGACAACAATTTTTTTTTTGTGACAACTCATTTAATAAATCAAATAAAATTGGAGACTTTTAATACTTTCATTCGTGTATGTTTGTTTATATACAAGTAAAGAATTCTATTAAAACACATTGGGTAGTTTAATATATAAGAATTTTTCTTTCTTAGCTAGAAACCTACACTTTTTGCAGACATTTTATTGCATCTTCATTTTAATAAATACTTAGTGTAAAAATTAAAAAGTTATTTGTAAAATAATAATAATAATAAATACTTTTCATAAATAAAATAATTTTTTTATTGATAGTATAAAATAATACAATATTTTTATTCATTATTGTAATTTGTAACTTATAAGTTGTAATACATTACTTTTAATTAATATATCAATTAAGTTTAAAATTTTAATTAGTATTTTTATAATATTTAAAATTACTAAAAAAAATTGAATGGACCGGATCGGACCAGCCTGGTCTGACCCAAGGCCTCAGCATACCCCCTTTTCAAGCGCCAAGTCTGCCTTGCCCTGCAGGTCGAAAGTTAAAAACCCAGTTTGGCCTAGTCAACAATCAAGGCCTGGCAGGGCCAAGCTGGCCTGTTGTGCATGACTAGTCATGCACAATACCTATAGGCTATGGGTTTTTATGTAAGCCCATGGCCGAGGATGGATAAATGATCGCCTACATTACAACAGTAGTGATGTACAAATGGTATGTGCCCTGGCCTTGGTTAGGCCTGGTCAATGTCTGGTCTGGCCTGGAGGCTACGAACATATCATATTTTTTTAGCTCAGATCTGGCCTGGCTTGAGGCCCAGTCTGACCTGCCAATTTTCTTTCTTTACTACTTCAATTCTTTCACTGCAAATGAAAACTTCCTATTTATGACAACTCATTCAATAAATCAAATAAAATTGGTGTATTTCAATACATTCATTCATACATATTTGTTTATATACGAATAAAGAAATTCATGAAAATATATTGAGTAGTGTAATATATATAAGAATTTTTCTTGTTTAGCTAGCAACCTATACTTTTTGCAGACCTTTCATTGTATCTTCATTTTAATAAATGCTTAGCGTAAAAATTATAAAATCATTTATAAAATCATAAAAAAAGAAGAAGATACTTTTCATAAAAAAATATTTATTTTATTAATGATAGTATAATATAATATAATATTTTAAAAAGTATACAATATTTTTATTCATTATTGTATTTTGTAAATTGTAATACATTACTTTTAATTGATACATCAGTTAAGTTTAAAATTTTAATTGGTGTTTTTACAATATTTAAAATTACTATACAAAAAAATTGAATAGCCTGGCCTATAGGCTGAAAGTCAAAGGTCCGGCCCGACTTGGTTAACGGCCAAGGCTTAACAGGCTCAGACCTACCTGTTGTGCAGGACTATTACTGTGACAGCCCCAAAAATCCGTCTCCAATAACCACGGATCTAGTCCGTCAAAAGTAATCTCAATCCTAAGTTTAAGTCGTTACGCGAACAACCTTCTCATAAAAATCACGATAAATTTAAATTTTTATAAATCATTTACTTAACCTTGTCACAGAATCGCAATCTTTACATGAATCCTACAACTCAGATCATTTATATTCCACGACCTAGTGTATTACAACCAATTGTGAGCAACAAAACTCGCATCCTAACAATAAGTCGACATAACTATTTACTCCGTGCTTTTAATTACATGAGTTTACAAAACATTAACACTCGTATTAACTACAACTGCCTTTCAATACTATTACAAGGCTTTACATCCGGGGTGATACCAAATGGTAATTATTCTCACAAAATGCAATTTTAACTTTAAACAGTTCTAGTGACAATCTTTATTAATAAAATAAACTTCGCACATCTTCTTTGCGATTATCGGGATCTTCGAACTCTTCGCCCTTCACTGAAAATGTTTATAATAGCAAGAATGAGCACGACGGCTCAGCAAGTCTAACAGCTAACACATAACACGTAGGTTACATTTAATTTATGCTTTATGTTCCATGCTTGACATTTACATAGGCATCATGCTTATCATGTGTTGCATTTATAAAATCTACACATGCTTACCATGCATGTCAATGTTACCATGTTATATAACTCATATAACACATTCGATTCATAACATTAATTATATATAACAACTATTAACAACATATGATTGTACACAGACACATTTACAATCAGTTAGCACATAACATGAGTGCACATTTAATAGTTTACGCATATAACCCATAATACTGAAAAACTTGCAGGGATAACAAATATCACTGAAAGACTTGTCTGGATTGCAACACCAGTTTACGCTAACCTTTCGCGTTCCTTGCACCACCTATACAACATGAAAGATCAACGGTGCATTATATTAGTCAAAGTTTGACTCAATATTTAATCTTATTCTTAGGATGTCTACTTTCTTTTATCGTCCCATTTATTCACTAGGGTTGATTCATTAGTTTAGTCCATTGTGAATTCATCACGATGTTTCACATAAACACCGTAAACTTTCTATACTTAACTTTGTATATCCGACATTCCTTAATGCCATAACCTTATCATTTGGTCCTCATAATTATTTAGGTCAATCTACCAATTAGACACTACTGGACTTTACTAGGTTTAATTCCACAATTACCTCATCAAGTTGTCATAATATTACCCGCCTCAGACAATATTTAAAACTCTTACTAATCCCAATTAGTATTACTTCAATTAATCTCTAAGGTTATTAAATTGTTAAATAACACTTTACACAGCGTTTCGACGTTTATACGCCACATGTCTATCCCGCCTCATATGCACACGTTTAGCAGACTCATACACTTATCTAATTAATCGTTGATTAATGATAGATATCATTATAAATCATAATATTCATGCTTTATACAAAGAACAGTATAACTTAGTGTCGAAAACATTGCACGTTGCACCCGTGCATGCCCGACGCCCCTCGATTGCCTCCAATTACACATCATACCTCAAGATGGTCAATTTAGACTCTGTTACAGACCTCAAATCGAAAAAGTTAAAGAATAAAAGTTATATGTCTATCTCTTAGATTTCCAAAACATCTTGAATCATATTAATCCGAATCCCTATACAAAAGTTATACTTATTTTACTATAAGAGGTCAAAACAGTCCCAAAAACGGTCAATTTCGACCTTGACACAGATATCAAATAGAAATTCGTAAAGAATGAAAGTTGTAGGTCTATCTATTAGCTTTCCAGAACATCTTGAATCACCTCAATCCAAGTTCGTATGAGAAAGTTATGCTCATATTACTAACTGACGCTGAAGCTGTCCAGACTCTACGATTTTCACTCTACGATTTTCATTTTCACTCTACGTTTTTCACTTTTTCACTCTACGTTTTTTACTCTACGTTTTACACTTTTCACTCTACGATTTTCACTCTACGTTTTTCACTTTTCACTCTACGTTTGAACTTTACTACCAGCACTCTACTACCAGAACATTCTACTACCAGCAACACTCTACTACCAGCAGCACTCTACTACCAGTTCACTCTACTACCAGCAGCACTCTACTACCAGTTCACTCTAATACCAGCAGCACTCTACTACCAGAGCACTCTACGATTTTTCACTGCAACTAAAGAAAATTCTCAGATTTACAATAACTTCATACAACATACCAGAACTCATTTTAACCTTTCTGGTTTATTCAAAACGTCTAACATATTACTTAAAGAGGTTCTGATTTGAAAATAGATCCTTGGACAGAAGGTTTAATCACATTAATTTTCTTAGACATTTAGTCAAACACTCGGTGAGCATATGTGAATATCTTCATAAATTGATTATTTACAGTAAACAAATACTCTTCCACACCTACTCTAATCTTGTATCGCCTGAACCCTTCATGGTACTTAACACAGATTTCTTCCAACAGAAAACAACATCTAAACCAAATAATAAGCCAATACACCAGTCCATTCTACAGTTTTATGAACATGAACATTGAGTACAGACCAACTGTGGTTCAGACTCATAATGTTGACTGTGTAAAATAACCGAAACCACTATTCTAGTTCTAATTCAATCATTAACTAGTTTCAACAACATTTGACTACCGAGTTCACATTACTCTCATTTAAACACCTCATATGCAACTCTAGCATATTCTGTTTCCTTAATCCAAAATAAGATAAAACTAGTTAAATCAAAATAACCGGATAATACCTTCAATCTTTGACAGATGATTTACATTCAGATTCTGCCTTCTCCGAATAGCATGAACTCCTCTGAAGTTTGCATTTACTTCTCAAGCTCAATATCTCTCTTAGCCTAAATGAACGTGAAGGGAAAATGAGGGAATGACTGAGGTTATACAACACTCTCTCAGCCTTAGACAACTCTGAGGAGTTGGACCCTATAGCTTCCCCTATGCCTGACTTGTTCCTTCTTTTCTCAACACTGAGTCCTTGAGCTTTGCACAAACTGCGCGTGCTCTACTTTTTCTGAGGTTTTGTCCCTAAAGGAGTGGCACTCTTACTTTTCCACCGGGTTATGTTATTACACTTGGGCTGGGCTGCTATTTGTTTTGTTAATTAAATAATTGGTGGCCCAATTGTTACTTATATTGCAACTAAGCCTTGGGTTGCCCAAATTAAATTCCTAGTGGAAATATAAAATATTAATACCCCACTATCAATAACTTTCCCAATGGAATAAATATAACATTATTAATGTTTATGAAATCTCATTAATTAATAACCATATTAATTAATTTACACATCCAGCTTAACTTGCTAGCTATTTAATTAAATATCACATAGCTCATTTACCCTATCAAACTTTGATACTATACAACCTAGGTTGGTCCATTAATTTAATTAACCCATTAATTTAACCTTCCTTAAATTCCTTTAATTATTTTAACACATAATTAAATAAATCAAGCCATCATATAATGATTTAATTTAATCCTCTAGAAATTTACAATTACAGTCAATAATTCCATTTCTCTATATTAAAATATTTCGGGTCGCTACATTCTTCCCCTCTTATAATAATTTCGTCCCCGAAATTTTAATATAAGGTAACTCAAAAATATGAGGGTAATTCTTCCTCATCATGTTTTCTGCACCTATATACTATATAGATACTTAACTTAGTGTATACCTTATCATATACCCCTTCAACCAATTCTAGGTTTTAAACTCCCAACAATTATTTTTCTCAGATTAAGTTTTTTTAACTTAATCTTTACAAATGATTTCATCCTTGGAAATAGCACTACATCCTTACAACATTTGCCCCGTCGATTAATCTTATCGATTATTTTAACATATGCATTGTTTTACTTATTGTTTTATAAACACTGTCATAATCCCTCCGTGACTGGACTCTAATTCCTTTTCAGCGATATTTACCACTTTACTAGGGTTAGTTTTATATGTTAACCTCAAATCTCCTGCTTGAATCCTCGAAAGCTTAAAATTTCCACAAATCGACTATATACTACTTCCTTATCCAAGGATTAACGTAGCCTTAAATCATATCAATCTCCTAAGACCATACTAATCAGTCTTATGAATTTCCAGGTCATTACAATTACAACTTCACTCTCTTCTTACACTTAGGGCCTGATTGATAACCTCTAACTTAATTTGAATGGCCCAAAATTGAATCGTTAAGTTATTCAGCTTGTTTGTTTAGGTTAGAAAAGGGTTTGGACGAGTCAACATGATTCTTATCGAATCAACCAAATATTTCAAGGTTATTCGATCAATTAGCTATCTGAATTGAACTTTTACATAGATATCCTTTCACACTATATTTCAATTTCTTGATTGATGATGATGAGAGATAGAGAGAGAAAGAATTTACAGTAATCGATAGGTGTTTATGGGCAGTAGAATGAGTAATAGATTGGGTAGCGATATCACCAAATCCTCAAATCAAACTAGAGTTGATGACCTGAATATTTACTTGATGTATCGCCAAGCAATTTTGATACCATTTCTATAGCTTCAACATATCATAACCTAATTATATTCAATGATTTCAGAGGGAGAAAGAGAAAAAAAAAATTATGGGTTTCAATTTGTTGATAAGTCCTTTTTTTTTGTGAATAATTATATTTTGTTGACAAGTCCATTAATTTGATTTTATAATAAAAAAATTTATATTATAATTAATATACATTTATGTTGCAAGTTGGAAAATTCAGTTATTAAGATATTTTAGAGAAATCAATTATCAAACATTTTTTCTTTCTAAAATTGCATATGTTTTAAATTATCAAACAAACTAGTTCAAAACATCTTTGAGAGCTAAAATTATAAAATATACTCATTTAGATGTTTCAGACAGATTAGTTTTCAAACACATCTTTTTATTCAATATTCAAAGACTCTATTTGATTCAGTTTATTAAGATTTCTTAATTATTTAGAATTTTTTAGTCAGTTTTATCAAACAACCCTTTACGCATGTAAATAAATAAATATATTACAGACCATGAATTGTAATATTTGCATTTTAATTAAATTTAATTTGCAAGCAATAATTTAATTATTCACTCTATCACTCGTAAATTTTAAAAGGTTCTTAGATATGTAAGTACTAAAAATACTAATGGTCACTTGATTTACTGATATGACTTACTTTTATTGATATAGAAGTTAAGAATTCGAATCTTGTTGTCCAGTCCAGACACACGTCGAAGAAAGAGCAGCAATGCGATATTAAGTTAAGATAAATTATTGTAATTAACAATCAATTATCATATTAGATTATGTTTAACCTATTGAAACTATTTGATTGGCCAGGATTGCTAATTGTTTTGTCATGACATTAGCAATGACATTAGAGGATAGACAATTCGTGCAATTTTTGCAGTGTATAATAATCACAAAAGTATGATAAACATGAAGTGCTTAATTATTACTCTTAACACCAACAAGCTCAATAGCAATCTTGTTTAGGTGGTTTTGTGGATAAGTTATTCCGCTCCACAATTTGCTTCGACAAATCAAAATCAATACTTTATACATGAAAAGTATGAAAGGAGATTAATTAAATAATCATTCAAATTAATTCATCAATTAAAAGACAATTATTATTACATTTACTATAATACATAATTATAATTAATTTTATTTAATAAAAAAAGTGATATAAACTGAGATCTGCTCGCACAAGCTATTAAACTTGTGAAGTATAAAAACTTTGACTGGCCCAAGAAACAGCTGGCACCAAGCCTTCCCATGCAACAGGCCAACATTGTTTTATTGCTCTTAGGTGTTAGGACCACCAACATCACTTCACATAACTTTGTAACATGTGGATGGATATACAAGTGGGTTTTAGGCCTTTGAACTTTTTATTATTATTTTTTGTAAAATGTTTGTCAGTTGGGTCTGAGAGGTTATTCGGTGGTCTTAAAATAAATTTATGTGGTGTCTTAAATTATTAAAATTTCTCTATTTCAGTATGCCCATAATTACAAGTAGTGTGACACTACTAAAATATTTTTTTTTTATTAATATGAAGCATCACGTGATATTACCTTGAGACCATAAAATAATTTTTCGTTGGATCCTAGTTTATCCACCTTCCATTGTTTCTATTCTGCTTCCGGTCTCATGCTCATGCTCTGTGTTCGGTCCTGTTCCCATCAAATTAACTGTTTCTTCACGTGGAACTAATCAGTTTATGGTAAGAACTTACAAAAGAAACCTTAATAATCATACACGAATGGAACTAAACTAATTATAATAACCGATCACATTATTTTGTATTTATTTTTAATAATTATTCATTAGTCACCAAAACATAATCGTTGAAAAAAAACGTCCTCGTTGCATTGTACACACACCCATTATGAATGGAATTATAATTATGTCGGCCGAATGTTATGAATTTTATTAAAGAAAATTATGCATTTTAAGAATACTTAATTTTTTTTTGTTTCTTTATATAGAATAAAAGAATTGACAAATTGACCTTCATATAGAGCAGGGAGTATGATGAGATGTCATTTTTTCTTTTCAGGTTGCATGACTGAAGAAGAAAGAACCTCTTACCATCATCAGATATGGATATCACCAACTCGATCTTTTTTGTTTTATTTTTTTTGGCATGAGAAAATAGATATAAATATCACTTAATTGCAAGTGAAAAATAACATAACGAACCCAATAACCGAACAACTTGACACTTGAAACAACATACTAGTTAAACTTGAAACGGGCTGAAATCCCGGGTTGAACCAGCGGTTCACTTTTGCAACGCACCCAGTTTGAACCCCGACTTGCGATGAATCAATCTGCAATTGCCCAATTCATATCATTCTCAAATATCCAGTGGCACACCTCTATTTTCCCAGGACTCGAACCCAATGCTGCAAAGGCTCCATGGCTTGCGCTCCAGTCCGACGTGTCAACATGACAGATGGCTACCCCATGGTTAATCTTGGCCTTGGATTTCGGATCCAATAGATCCGCTTCATAAACCCGAACTTTAGGGACCGAATGGCAGTAATAGACTAGGTACGGGAACAAGCTCTGATGACATGAAACTGACTTGGTGACTTTACCGCCGTTGATTCCTTTGACTGGTCCGATCATGACATCACCCTTTGACCCCTTTGTGTTTTCGGTGGACCTTACGACGACATTGCGTCCCAAAATTGAGGTGGCAAAGTCGAGCATATCCTCCACTGAAGTCACGCACCGCTTGGTCTCGCCCCGACTCGGTGCCCGCTCGCACTCGTTCAACGTGTCCCCCAGCATCCCAGCCATGCTCGAGTTATCAGCCGCGTGAAAAATCTTCTTCAACTCACTGAGTTTGGATGTAGAAAAGGGTAATTTCGTCGATAGTACCCGGGGCAAAAATGACCTTTTCGGCATCTTATCTCTAATATCCGCCATTGGCATTACAGTCCCACTCTTGAGCATCTTCTCTCTGAAAAACTTACCCGGCTCAACCCATTTATTTACAGGCTTGTCAGTAACCTCCTTCAATGAGTCCAATTTTGCAGAGCTTTTCTTCTTGTACGAAGCAAATGACACGTCCTTCTTATTCGCATAATCCTTGAAAGTATTATTAACGCCATAGATTTTGAACCCAATCTCTGAAACCGAACCCTTTCCACCATACCCAGTAAATTTGTCTGTACCTTCGTTAAAACTCTGTCCATAATTCAAAAACGTAGCCTTAGCCGCATTCGAATTTTTACCATAAGATTGGAAAGTATCATCACCAACATTAGCCTGATCTCTGTAATTTGCGAAACTTTCAACAGCTCCATTACCAGTATTGCCGTAATTCTTGAAGTTGTTTTCTGGGACATTACCGTTAACCCCATAAGAGGTGAAATTATCGGCGGCGCCATTTGCATTTTGGCCGTACCCGGAAAAGCTCGATTCGATAACGTTGGAGTCTTTGCCGTAAGTGTTGAAATTGTTGGGCTGCCCATTTGCGTCTTTTCCATAGCTAGCAAAGGACTGGCCTCCATGGTTGGCTTCGTCGGTGTAAGCCGTGAAAGACTGGGATTGGCCGTTGCTGTCGGCCGAGTAGGAATTGAAGTTGAGGTTGGGTACGTTAGTTTGCTTGTCGTAGTTGGTGAAGCCGCTCGCTCCGCCGGTCGAACCGCCGGCGTAAGAATTAAAGCTTTGGTCGGCTACATTGGTGTCAGGGGCATAATTAGAAAACTTTGTATCGTGGCCTACCGAGTCACGGCCATATCGCCGGAACGTGTTGACGGGGATGTTTACCCCGTCGGAATAGTTCTTAAAGGAGTCGGTGTCACCGCCTTTGAGCGTCCCGTAATTGGTGAAGTTTTTGTCTACGTACGATGAGAAATCGACGTTTTGGTCGTGCTTTTCGAGACTGGGCGATACATCAGGGAAGCATAGGAGTTTTGCCGATGAACAGAATTGCGGAAGGTGTGTGGAAAGGGCGTTTTCGTCGGCGAGTTTTGAAAAAGTCGCCGATTCGACTGCAGTCAATGGGGATGCTTTGTTGAGAAGGAATTCTGGTTTAGGCAAGTCATTAGAGACCTGTTTCTTCCAGTAACGGATGAGATATGCTTTTGGGGTAAATGGGTTCTCTCCGGCCGGCAAATCGAAGAGCTTCCGGGCCGCTCCGGCCACACCCACCTGCATTGAGACAACAATTAATCAATACAAAATAATAATAAAGAAAAAAAGTAACTGCATAGAAAAAAAAAGTTTTATATATATATTAAATTAAGAACTGGAAATTAAATGTGTTAAACTTACATTGAAAAATGAAAGGAAGATTAGGGAAGAGCAGAGGAGGAAGAGATGCGTGATATGGTTAAGTTCGTTCATTATTCTTGTGCGAGAGGAGGCTAGATGAGTGAGAGAATGTTGGTGGCTTATTTTTTGGTTGGGAGGCCAGAATTTTATACTGAAAAAATCGGCAGTTCTAGGGCCCTCTCTATAGGGTTTTGTACAAGGCTGACTTTTTTTATTTTTTTTATGAGAAAATATAGTATTAAATATAAAATTATTTATGCTCGAAATATTTAATATAATATTTAGTTATTATATGTTTATAATTATTCATATGAAGCAGCTGTTGAGCCTTACGAATCCATGCGAGCTGATGAGCCTTACAAACCCATGCGTATAAGGCTGATCAAATCCCTTTAGACGCATATTGGCTCTTTTATCCTTCATTTTTCAGCTTTTGGTAGTTAATATTTGCTGTGTCAAAAGGAGGGAGAGGTTTTAGCAACGCAAGATCTTCTTATTATTGTATACAATGTGTGTATATATGGATTTTTATGTGTCATAACTGTGTACACGTACAAAGACACGTAATAAATTTTAAGAAAATATGTTTACGAGTTTCGGACGGAAAAAAATAAAAAAGATAAAATAGAAAATTAGTAAGTTTTCTTAAGTTTTTTTTATTGAGTTTGTAAAAGAAAATAATTTTTTTTTTTTGAAGTTGACATTTTTAAATTATTATTTTATCTTTGTATTAATTTTATTGTGTTTGTATAACAAGTATAATAGAAATTATGAAAGATTTATTTATTTTATTCAATTTTCATCCAAATTCATCTAATTTTTATACGGAAAACTTTGACAATTTTTTTTTTAATTTGTTAAAAACTCAGTAATGCGATAATTGAACAGAAAAAAAAAACTCGATTTTTTTTGTTCATTTTAAAATTAAAAAATAGTAGTGCTGAGTGTAAATAAAATTCTTTTTGGAGAGTAGAAGAAAAGAGAGTGAAGTGATTTAGCCAAAAAAAAATGTGTGAAGTGGAGGCGGTTTAGAGGTATTGTGCGACTGTAAGAAGCCGCGTAATGGGCAACAATTTTGCACATGTCTAATTAGTAATTATGGTTGTTTGTAAGATCGCACTAAGATTGGATGAGTCGAACGCGTTTATAAATTTCCTTCCTAATTTGCTTGCACTTTTGTTTTATTTTACAAAGTTTTCCGAAACTTTATGTGATCGACAGACTCGTTTTCCAAACAATTTTTTGTTAGGAATAAGGCAATAGTTGGACAAAGACCCGTGATTATGGCACCAACCGGTTATTTCTTCATGTCTAGGAGGGTATTTCTGGAATGATATTTGTTAACGCCTGATTTTGTACCACCAAACCGCGATCAACTTGTACTTGAAAAGAGATAAGATTACATCAAAAAACTCGACGGCTTGACCCGTCCGGGTATATCCCGACGTGAGAATAAATACAGGCGAAAAAACATAACAATAAAAAGCATAAAAACTACTTGAATAAATTGATATTTGATGAGAGAATAATAAAAGAGATTGTGTGTGTATTGTGAGTCCATATTTATGACTGTATTTATATTTTTCTCATTTGCCTTGTTATTTGTGGCCAATTAGAATTGTGGATCCCTTAATTAAAATTCAATTAGAAATATAATATTGACCGGTCAATCCTTATCTCCCCTAAAATTCGGAATCATTACCTAATTTGGGATCCTAAGTTAATGTGGACTTTGACAATTCTAATTTTACTAAGCCGTCCCAAAAGAAAAAGGACACTTGAATGAGCTTGTCCCAATATCGGGCCCATCATAATGTGTAAAAATAATCTAACTCATACTCCATTTAATTACATCCCAACATTACCATTCACTCTCATATTATAATTTTTTTTACTAGGAGAGTAACGCCAGATATATAATGCTAGCTGGAGAAATAAAAAAAACTAGTGTATCCCTTAACTGTCATGTTTGCAAAGTGTAACTGTCAAAGTCATTGAACCCTTCTTTAATATTGCCGAGGCCACCAAACCTTCCCAAACTATTCCATAAATCCAAACAATCATATCCACCAATACTGTCGAACCTACTAACTTCAAAATACTATTAAGAGAGAAGCCTTCGAAATGTCCGAGGTCGAAAAACACAAACTCTGAAAAACTAAACACTGAAAGCTTGTAAAAGCCACTTCCCCAACACAATCCAATCCTGTTCGGACACCAATCGAACCCCAAAACAAAATAGCTTGTCCTCCCGACTCCACCATCTCCAATATATCTGCCAATATTCTCGAACCCGCTGAACTCCAAAATATAAGGACATCCTACATTCCCGAACCCGTTAAACTCCACACTATCTCTGTTGATCCCCATATTGTTACTGTTGAGTCCTATGTTGTCATTGTCGAACTCTCAAAAAACCTAAATATATCATCCTTCACTCATGAACCATCGAAAACGGCATCACTTCTAACCTCATCTTCCAACCCTATCGACCCCCTACAAAGCATACAGATTTGAAAAACAACCAACTTTCGTCATTTTCACACATACTAAACTCCTAAACAAAAAAAAAAAAAGACTTCTTCGAGATGTTTGATGCTAGAAAACAATAATTCTGTAAAAGCAAAGGTCGAAGACCTGTCAAAGCCGCCTCTAAAACCCAAATTTCTGATTCCACAATTTAACGACCTTTTCTGAACTATCTTCTGAACACTAAACCAAAGAAAAATCCCTAACTTCCAAACTGTAAGCCAAACATGCCTCCCCTCTTCCTACCACAGCCGATCACCAACCCAAATATCGTTCAATAGATTTGAATTGAGCTGAATATATCTCCATAAAGTGAATCACCCAAACTACACCGATATAAGAGCTACTCTTCTGTGCTGAATGTCTAGATCCACTAGAGCTACCCAAATATTGACTTCATAATTAGTTTCCTATTGTTCATTATCGTCACCATTAGATTTTCGAACCTAAAAAAAACCCACTAACCACCTTAAATATAATCGCAGTCGATGATCCGTCCAGATACATAATGCAGGATGATAACAGTTGTTGCCCCCCAACTACTCCTGAACTTGATCCTCCATTCGAAAAGCATACATTCTACAAAGCACGCCAATGTTTGTCCTTTAATTATCATTCGCAGCCAATTACCCTATGACAACCTAACTCAACTTTACTACTTAAGCAACCACCCTACCGATGCCTCCTTAAACCTCTGCACAAACCTCTGAATTCGCCGAATCCTTTTTTAACACTGCCAAAACTACCAAACCTTTTATTGAACTTCTGATGAAGATATTCAACACCTTTGTCCCCCTTACAGATGAAGAAACTTTATCCAACCCTGGCTCCATATAACTCCTCATCGCATATATGCCATGTGTTCTTTAATTCTGAATCTATCAGATTGCCTGCTGAACTCTGAACCAGCTAAAATGATTTTAACCTTACCAACACCTATAATCAATGAACCATTCACATCAAAGCCCAAGATGACAATAACTGTTGCCCCCAATTGTGAAGTCTGCCACTTCAAGTGACTTTCCCCTCGAATCAACCGACAACTTATGGACAATCACATTTTTTGCTACCTTTTACATGTCGTAAGGTGTCCAGGCGGAGATATTTGAGTATATTTGGGATAATCCTACCAACCCTTCATTAACTATAATTTGCAACCCAACACCTTCTTTTACCATAATAGCCGTCCCGATCATACTTGGGATCAGACTTTCAACCATAATAGTTGTCTTGGTCACATTCAGGATCAGTTTTTCAACCACAATAGCCGTCCCGATCACACTCAAGATTAGACTTTCAACCACAATAGTCGTCCCAATCACACTCAGGATCAGACTATCCATCATAATAGTTGTCCCGATCACACTCGGGATCAGACTCTTATAGTCATCTCGATCACATTTGGGATCAGACTCTCCACCATAATAGTCGTCTCGACCATGCTTGGGATCAGACTCTCCACCATAATGGTCATCCTCATCATACTCAAGGTTAGACTCTTCTCCATAATAGTTGTCTCGATCACACTCGGGATCAGACTCTCCTCCATAATAGTCATCCCAATTACACTCGAGATCAGACTCTCCACCATAATAGTAGTCCTAATCACACTCGGGATTAGACTCCAAACCTTATAATGCCATAACATTGTTCCGGAGGTGTTGATCCGACCTTATAACGCCATAATATCACTCCTGAACCCCTTTAGAGGTTGTATGCCGGTTCGGGGAACCGGGCTTCTTTATGCATGCCTTATATCGACGTGGTATAATGCCCAGACAAATAAACAGTTTAAAAAGATAGTTGGCTCTTCTTCAATAATAATATATCTGAATGTCGAAGCAAAGTATGGTGCGGTTTGTTATGCCAAAGATAACTCCAAGTTGTCAATAACAATGATAGGGAGATTCATCAAAAATATTGATCATATTCGGTATTTCATCTTCCTTTTATCTAAACAACAAAACTTTCATAGTTGAGCACATTCTCATATGGTAGGAATATCTCATCCTGAATGATGACATGGATGCAACCATGCAAAATGCAAGCAGAAGGATCACTTTCATGGCGAATAAACTTTGTGCCTCTTATTTAAAGGTAATGCACTCCTGGTCAGTCTCCAAATGAAAAGCCAAATTAAGGACGGGCAGAAAAATAGAGCCAATGAATTATCAACATATGGAAGAACTCCAACAGTTAGGTTTACTATGAATCAAAAGTATAATGACTACTGTAGCCTTATTGGTATGAATAGTCTGAAAGCTTGGCTCCAAGTAGACCAAATAAAGCATCTGAAGCACCGATGAAGCTCTGGATAAGCCAAATAAAATTTTGATCCAATTAGCTTCGGTATTCGTTCTGCTAGATTCGGAACTCGAATTTAAAATCAGTCCCTATTCTGTTCATCAACGACAACACTCATGTCAAGAGAGAAATAATCGGTTGCAGCATAACTAAAACAAATTAGATTAGTGGTAGCGAGCAGAGCAGGTTAGAACAGAATCGCAGCAGCTGTTTAGCAACGCATTAGATCACAAAATCAAAAATAACGTATCAGGTAGTGAAACAGGTTAGTGCAATAGCAACGTGGGAAGTAGCTCTGGATTTACTCTTAATCAAACTTTGAAACCCAAACAAACCTTGACCTCCTCCTCTTTTGCAACCCTTTCGTGGGTCAGAAAGAAAACCCACAAAAAAGATGAAACACCAGAGTATTTAAAGGGTGGGTATGTGAGAATTCGATTGATTTCCCCTAAAGAATCTTTCTACAAAAATATCCTCCTAGTATAGAATTTTCAAGAAAACATTAGTAACACATAAAACAAGTATACTGTCAGAAAGGAGAAACTATGGTTAATATTACTAGCCATTAAGAGGTTTGCACGCTGGGCTTAAATGCATCGTTTCAATCCTTCAAGTTTCAAGCTTCAGCTTAAAAGCTCCGTTTCATTTAGCAGTAATAAGGAATAAGAGTCAAAACGCATCGTTTCACTAATTCAGTTAGTAGCAGCATTATTTTTGTTAGGGACACGCGTTTTATTATGATTGGAGTTGGTTGTTTAAGTCTGTTAGAACATAGTCTATATATGGGAACTAGGCGTTGTATTCATTTCTTATGGAAAAAGTTATCTAATTTTCAGTTAAATTTCATTTCGTTGCTTTTCCTTTATGTTATTACTTGTTGTGTCGTCACCTTCGTGACAATTGGTATCAGAGCATCACTGGGCTATTAATGGCAAAAACCACCACCAAACCAAGCCTACAGAAATATGAGAATGATCACAAAAACTTGGAAGGAAGAATGGATTAATTATAGGAGATAATGACCAAGAATTTTGAGCAATTGTCTGAACAAATCAATCAACTCAGCCAAAAATTGCATATCACTGGTGAGGAATTAACTCAGAAGATCCTAAAAGCTATGGATGCATATCGTCGATCAGAAACTGAGAAGATTTCCACAACTGAGGTAACTCTTACTGTCTCCAACTCAATATCACCACTTCCTATACTAGTACCTCCACCTTCATCTCTTACACCCACAACCTTACCCCAACTTCAATTTGGTACTACAAATAGCTTTATACCTATTGCCAGTATACCTATATCTCTAGCCAACCCAACTACTAAACCTCATACACACAATTATAACCAACGTCACATATGTTCTACCCTAGTCACCTTATACACACCACCAATTCATCAATCCGAACCTAAAATTAGACCTTCTATTATATCTATGATTGTCCCACATACTACAAACCACCATCTCAAACTGCTTCCATGAGGGAATGGCCACCCTACCCAGATCCAACAGGTACTACAGGAATTGTTATGACTTTGGCAACACCACATCATATCACTTATGGATACCATAGCCCTCACACTCAGTTAAATCAATATCAGCCTTCAAATAAGACCTTCCTCCCACAAACACAAACTACAACCAAATGAATTACCCCATACAAGGTGTTCCTACAACACCTTCCTATAATTCCTCTCTATATACACCACCAACTCATGGAGTATCACCTGGATTTCTAACAACAGAAGTGAACCAACCTAGACAATCTCATAACCATTTTCTACCATTTCCTATTCTAAGGATGGATTTCCCTCATGTTGATGGTAAAAATCTTAGGGGGTGGATAAAAAAGTGTGATAAATTTTTTCAACTCAACCCTATGTTGGACCTTAGATCCAAGGTGATGTATGCTGCACTATATTTGGAGGGAGAGGTTGATGTTTGGTACCAGTCATTGCAGGAGGAAAGACCATGGTTGCTTTGGGAAGAATTTGTCTGCAGCCTTTGTCATAGATTTACGATGGGAGGACATAAGAATATGATTAGGCAATTTAATAAACTGGTGCAGAAAAGGAAAGTGGATGAATACATAATGATGTTTGAGGAATTGAAAACATACATGCTATTGCAAAATAGAGGCTACACTAAAGATTATTTATTGAAAGTTTCCTAAGTGAACTGAAGGAAGAGATTGTCAATGCATTATTTATTGTTAAACCTCAGACCTTTAATGTAAGACTCCGACTTTTATTAAATAAAATTTAATTTTCTTCATATATTATTCTGAAACAGTAAGGTGTTATATTGATAAAAGTTAAAGTTAAGGATGTTATGGGTAAATTATAAAATAAAACAGAATATTTGTTCTGTCAGGAAATATTCGACCCGTACAACAGTGCCGAAATAACCGATCATTGGTGGACTCCACATCGAAATATTATCAGATATAAAAAACGACAACATTAACTTTTTTGAATAAAAATGGTCAACGGTACTATCACTTTTAACTATTTAAATACCAAGTGATAAAAGAATAGTAGCATATGATATTTCATGATATTTTATAGTAGCACACGGTATTGCACGGTATTTTATATTATTGAACTGATAAAGTGACTATTGTACAGTATTTCATCAATAATTGTCATACACGGGATTTTATATTATTGAATTAATAATTATCATTGCACAATATTTTACATTATTGAGTTAATAATCGTCACAATGCATAACCTCTTATATTGTTGGACCAATAATTATCATATTAGTAGTCACGTGTATTAAATAGTTAGACAGACTCATTATTTGAATAATACTAAATATTTAAATAATTGCGATATTAAGTCAATAATATAATAATATAAAAGATGGTTAATATAATATTTAAATGTGTAATGTGAAATTTAAAAATGTGAAACGTGTGATGGATGTTATAATTTAAGGTATGAATCATGTGATTTGCTAATGGATGTTATAGATTAAGTTAATAAAATGTGTGAATCATGTGATTTGTTAATGGATGGTGTAGATTAAGTTAAATTAATGTGTGAATTATGTGATTAGTTAATGGATAGTGTAGATTAGAGTGTGAAAAATAATGAATGGTGTAGATTAAAAAATATAAAATGTATTTTTAGAACAGTTGGTTAAGTTTTGGCTATAAAAAGAGGCTTAGCATAAGGAATTTTTATATCTTTCTTACTTATCATTCCTTCCACTTTATAAATATTCTTAGCGTAAGATTTTTCTGAGTGAGTTAAGGCTATCTTAAGTATTGATGAAGATTGGTAAAAGTACGAATATTATCCAAGTAAGTTTTTTTCTTTTATAAAAGTTATATAAGCACTCGCACACGTCACATGTTGTTTACAACTCTTCCTTTAGAAGACTCTTCTTTCAGACGATTTATTTTAATAAATTTCTTTGAAAGATATTATTTTGAAATATTGTTTACTTTTTTAAAAACTATTTTGAAGTATATTCCACTCTACTACACAAATTTATACTATCAAATCACTTTTAATTATTTTATATTAGTTAGTATACACCATGAAATCTATAAGTGGTAGTTACAAATTAAATTTTATATATATATATATATATATATATATATATATATATATATATATATGGTTGATCAACTCCATAGAAAATAGTATCCAGTCACGTGTTAAGGTAAAAGATATCATTTTTTTTCATCCTCTTAAACTTACTATGGTAAGTATTGTTCGGTAAAATTTCTAAAATGATTAATAGTTTGCGCTTCATCTATTACCTTTCGACATGAATATTTTTATTAAATTTTCATCGTTATATTTGAACAGTGAACTATTAAACCTTGAATTTTTGACCTATGAACATTTACTTGAACTGTAAATATTGTGGAATGTTAAATATTCCTTGTATCGTAAACCTTACCGTTGAACTTTTTTTTTTGTGAATCTTGGACATTATTCTTGGACTTGAACACCTTTTTCTCTCCATTATATTGACAATTTGGACATTATTTGACTCTGAACAAAGTAAAAATTGTAAACTTTCGATATCTATTATTTATCCTATTATTCTCTTTTTTCTATTAATCATTTATATCACTGTTATTTGTACTAATCATCAAGAATCAAGTTGTTGTGAATATATGTGGCTTGATGCACAGATGATAGGATAAAGGTGATATAATGTTGATGTGTCTTTTAGGGCACGTGGTGAATATTCTCTTTGGTCTAAGGCGAAGAAGGGCTGTTGTTTGGAATGATCATGACTAGTGGTGTTTCAGTCGATAAAGGTTGATGATGATTTTTCTGAAAAAAAGAATATAGTAGACATCACGATCTACATGATTCTTCTAATGGTTGTTATTCCGCTGCAGTTGTTAATCTAAACTTTGTTCAAGAACTTTACTGTAATTGTTGTTTTAAAACTTGTTTTTTATATTAGTCTATCAAGAACTCAAGTGTTGAAGGCTAATGATAATTTATTCATCATTATCTTAGTCATAATATTCTTTACTGGGCTATTTTAGCTCACCCTTTCCTTTTTGTTCAATTGTTTATGAAATAAGAGTGTAACGAGGACTAGTGGGGAGAAAATGGGAATAGAGTGATGGTCCGAGATAATTGTTATATTAATATTCATTATATTGTAAAATAGTGTGACAATAATAGTGAAGACTTAGTTTTGTGTTATTGAGCACTGTAACGTTGTACGTTGTACTGTATCATAATAGTTGTTATTTATATTTTGACGACTCAAGTTTGGGTGGTGTAGGCCCGAATTTGGGGGTGTTACACTTAAAGAAGCCATCAGTCAAGCGAGGGGACAAGAGGTATATCCGGAATCATTGGATAAGAGGACTTAAGGAACTTCAAGAGGCATTAGGGAGAATCAACTGACAAGGGTCAAATCACAATCTACACCAAACAAAGAAGTTGTGCAGTCCACAAGAGCAGGACTTGGACATAAATCCTTCCCTATTAAAAGGTTGACCCCAGTTGAGATGACAGAAAGGAGGGAGAGGAGATTATGCTATAACTATGATGAAGTGTACATTTAAGGGCATAAATGCAAGCAGAAGCATATTTACTTGTTGATAACTAAAGATGAGGAAATCTCAACCACCCTGACCAGGACCAAAAATTGGCTATCATCATACCAAGAGAAGAAGTTGCTGCAAATTGAGGAGAACTGTGAAATGTCCCTCCATGCCATAACAGGAACTCATGGTGTGCATACCATCAAACTACAAGGATAAATTAAAAATGGAAACATCAGCATATTATTGGATAGTGGATCTACTCATAACTTTATCTCACAAAGCTTGATTAAGGAGGTGTAGCTATCTACTGAACCTTGTAACCTTATCAATGTTATAGTAACTAATGGGGAAAACATCCAATGTCATAAGAAAATATACCAGTTTAATTGGAAGACGACTCAATGAGAATTTCAGGCACCAATGTATGTTATTCCTTTAAAAGGATATGATGTAGTCCTAAGGGTCCAATGAATGCAAACAGTAAGTCCTATAAGTTTTGATTTCAATTATAGGCAAGTAGCTGTTGGGTGCCAAACCGTACGCATGACAAATCAACACTTACACGCAAGTGCACGTGGTCAACAAGTAATATAGAATAAGTAAAGTATCGTTCCCACGAGGACTATGAATCGTTGCTACACTATCAAGCGGCAGTTTTATAACTATTTTGGTTTCTTTAAACAGTGGTCAAACAAATCAAGGAATTGTGAATTAAATCTAAGTTGTGAAAATTAAAGACAACTAAATAATAAACGATTTACGTAGACAAAGGAGGTATGGGATTATAACTTCACCTAGGGTGTCATTCAACTGCGCTACTTCCTATTAAACCTAATCAATTATCTCAGATTGTTAGTCGAAAACACGAAACTAAAGCGTGACCAACTCTCGTTGCATCATACCCATATCCAACCCAGATCCGACCCAAAGGGCAACAGAATGGGAAAGAACACCCAAGTTAATTAAATCACTATATGTCTATGTGACCTAGAGAAAAATGGGTTTAAGCACAAGTTTTCAAAAGACTACGTGTGGTGCTTTGGTATATGTCTATCCTTAGCACTAATCATACAATCCAACGTCATGTGAATTTATGAACACAAGCTAACATGTTCGGTTCTAAACTCACACTCCCCATCTCGGTTCCGTGAGAGTTAATATGGTAATTGGAGATGAAGCAATTAAACAATTAAAATAAATCACATTAGACAATCCATACATAATCATTTAGCCACAACAAGGAAGCATAACAAATTGAACTAAACCCTAGGTTTCATTATAATCCCATAAAAGAAGTTAGTTCATAATAGAAATAACAACCATTATCCACAAATGTTCATACATTGAAGCTACAAATGAAAAAAAAAGAAAACAAAGGTTAAGAAATGCAAAGCTCGGTTTCTCTTCTTCAAATCCGGAGTTCCAAGGTTGACACAATGCTTCAAACTTCCAAAGTCCAGCCCTAAGCTTAACTACTCTAGATAGATCACAAGGAACAAGAGAGAACAAAGAAAACAATGAATGAAAATGAACAAGAAGCTCTCTCCTCTTCCTTTTGACCTAACTTTTTTCTATGTCCAAGCCTTAGATTGATACTACTGATATATAGGGCCTCAAGTCGCTTCTTTTCGATCACTGTAGCAAGTAGCTTTTGATTGGCCCGTTTAAAAAAAGTCATAGCAGGAATTTGGTGCAAAGGACCGGCGCAGCTGCGCCGTTTTTGTACTGAGATGGGGCGCAGCTGCGCCTGACGGCAGGCAGAGAAGGTCAGAAGCAAGGGCGCAGCTGCACCAATTTTGTTCTTCATGGGCGCGCAGCTGCGCTGTACGGCAGAGGCAGAGATGTAGGGGAAGGGCGCATCTGTGCTGTTTTTGCAAAGGAAAGGGGCGCAGCTGCGCCGTGCACCAGTCATGCATTATGTGCATAGTATTCTGCATCATCCGATCTTCGTGCAACTCACACCCACATCGAACCAATTTTATCCTGAAATATTGTACTTCTCCCCCCCGCACAGGTTCTAGTCCAAAACAAGCCCGTTTGTCCATAAGTAGACGGAACAGGCCAAAAATGAGCTATGGAGCATGAAACCTACAAAAGAGACATAAAAGCATGAATAGTAATAAAAACTAATGAGAACTAGCGAAAGTTAAAGCAAGTTGGCATCGAAATAGTAGGTATAAAACCTACTTATCAGTAGCTATCCATTAGAAGAGAAATAAAATGATATTGAGAAATCAATGAGGCACAAACTAGTTCTATTCTGTACACACCATTGAGAAGTTCAAGTGGAATCCCAAAGAAGAAGCTTATTTCCTAGTGCAACTAACAGCCTTGGAAGGGGAAGCAGAAACTAGTGAAGAAGTACCAAAAGAAATTGAACAAGTGATAGAAGAAAATGACCATCTATTTTAGGAACTAAAAAGGGCTACCACCTACGAGAATACAGGACCACCATATCCCTATCATTCCTAGAAGTAAACCCACAAACACCAATCCCTACAGATATCCATACATACAGAAAATTGAGATAAAAAAGATGGTCAATGAGATGCTTGATAGTGGCATAATCAAGCATAGCACCACCCCCATATGCATCACCTGTACTGTTGGTTAAAAAAGAAGACAACACAAGGAGATTCTGCATTGACTACAGGGCATTAAATAACATCACAATCAAGAATAAGTTTCTCATTCCAATAATAAAAGAGTTGCTAGATGAGTTGAAGGGAAGTAAGCTATATACTAAATTGGACCTAAGAAGTGACTACCATTAGATAAGGGTGAAGGCTGAAGATACTCAGAAAACTATTTTTAAAACTCACTAAGGACACTATGAAATCCTAGTCATGCCCTTTGGCTTGACCAATTCCCCACCCACATTCCAATGTATTATTAATGAGGTGGAGTATCTAGGATATGTAATTAGTGAACAAGGAGTGGCTACAGATGAGAAAAAAATAGAGGTTATGAAGTAATGGCCTAGAACTAAGTACTTAAAAGCCTTAAGGGGATTTCTAGGTCTCATTGGCTACTACAAGAGGTTTGTGCAACACTATGGGGTCATATGTAAATCATTAACTGCTTTGCTCAGGAAGGGGGCTTTCAAGTGGAATGAGGAAGCTGAACAAGCCTTTTAAAAACTTAAGGCAGCCCTTTCTAGTACACCAATCTTAGCTCTACCATATTTTTCTAAGTCATTTTGTGGTGGAAACAGATGTATGAAGTACTGGTATAGGGGCAGTTCTAATGCAAAAGGGAAGGCCACTTGTATTTTTAAGCAAGGCCCTAGCCCCAAGACACTTTGGTCTATCAACTTATGAGAAGGAACTTCTGGCTGTCATCATGGCAGTCCAAAAATGGAGAACATACCTACTGGGACAATAACTTATTATAAAGACAGACCACGAGACACTTAAATACTTTCTGGAGTAGACGTTGACAACACATGTGCAGCAAAAATGGATATCCAAGATGCTAGGGTTTGACTACACCATACAATATAAGAAAGGGAAGGAAAATTTGGTAGTTGATGCCCTGTCCAGAAACCAGGAAATGGAGTACAGCTGTGTTGTGGTACATTCAGCAAATCATATTTGGAGCTTCGTACTTTTGTTACTGTACGAGTTTTCTCCCAATTTAATATTTCTTCAATCTTCGTAGGGTCAACTGATATTCCCTGAATGGAAATCACATGCCCAAATGTGACTTCCTCAACCCAAAACTTGCACTTCTTCAACTTGGCATAGAGCTTGTTCTCTCGTAGCTTTTAGAGTATTAATCTCAAGTGTTGTTCATGATCCTCACGACTCTTAGAGCATATATGAATGTCAATAAACACAACCACAAAATGATCCAAATATTTCTTGAATATCTTGTTCATTATGTCGATGAAAGCTGAAGAAGCATTGATTAGTCCAAAAGGCATAACTAAGAACTCATAATGGCCGTAATGAGTTCTGAAGATAGTTTTTGGAATATCATCAGCTTTAACTTTTAACTGATGATACCCAGAGCGAAGATCAATATTTGAAAAATGTTGAGCACCCTGTAATTGATTAAACATGTCATTAATTCGGTAATGGGTACCTAATTTTTACTGTGACATGATTCAACTCTCGATAGTCAATGCACAATCTCATACTCCCGTCCTTCTTCTTGACAAAAAGAACAAGGGCACCCCAAGGCGATGTACTTGGACGAATGAAACCAGTATCTAACAATTCTTGTAGTTGGGCTTTTAACTCTTGAAGTTCAATGGGAGCCATTCGGTATGGGGCTTTGGAAATAGTCTTAGTACAATGGTTCAAGATTAATACAAAATTCAATTTCACGGTTTGGGATAAGCTAAGAAGTTCTTCGAAAAAAAGGTTAGAAAACTCATTAACAATAGGAATATCATTCAAGTTTGACGTGTTTTTATTCAAATCGGTGACATAAACTAAAAATGATTGACATTCATTTTTCAATAAACGAGTGATTTTATGGCTAAAAATGGTAGCTATAAATTTCAATGGTTTGATTGTTTGAATTTGCATGATAGGTTGATTAGGAATATGAAAACTAATACTTTTTTGAACATAATTAATTTTAGCATAATGGTTAGTCAACCACTCAATTCCTAAAATCACATCAAATTCATGCATTTCCAAATAAATAAGGTTAACGGGTAATGTAAGGTTGTTGATTTGAACTAAGCAAGATTTATATACAGTAGATGTAATGACTATTTCTCCTAATGAGGTTTCAACTGATAAGTCAAAATCTAAGTTTTCAGAAGTCAAGTTTAAACGTTGAGCATATATAGGTGAGATAAAAGAGTGAGTAGAGCGAGTATCTAACAGGGTATAGACTTCAAAAGAATTTATGAGTAGCTTACCGGTTATCATCTCGTTTAGATAGAGATCAGCAAGACTGTTACCAATAAATCGGTTCCTGAATACTTTTTCCGCATCTTTACGTATTTTAACCATAAGAATACCACTAAATAGTTTTCTAACGAACTGACTCTCGGATTCATCAACTTCATCAGTAATAGCGTATCGATGATGACTAACTTAACCTGAATTCTTCTAAACTGTAACGCCCAAAAGTATAGCAATAACATTTTTAAATAATCTTGAAAATCATAGCTAGAACACCATAAATCCCAAAGATTGATTTGAAAAATCCATATATCCTGATCCTTTGTTATCGGGCATAACCAGGTGATATAATCCTCCCAATTAGCGAGCAGATTAAAGGCAATAATTTTTGCAAGTTCATGACATTATTTAATTGCTTCTAAGAACGGATCTAGAAGGACTATAGTAGAGCATTCACCTTATTCTTTCCTGGATAGAACATAAATAAATTTTTCTTTAGGCAAACGATTCAACTTTGAGTTTGCAGGGGGATTATTCGTCGCTTCCTAATTCTCAACCACATTTGCCTCGGGCATTAGATAGCTCATTCCTTGATTTTTGGATGCCATTTTTAACTGCGGTCACAAAATAAAAGTTAGTTAAACAAACTGACATGACAGTTCTTATCCCCATATTCAAAAATTTAATTTAGGTAGAAGACACTAATAATTGATTCTATTCGTCTCTCTTCTTCTACTTCTACTCCAGATCTCCATCAAAGATCGTATCCCTAAGCTTTGATACCAACTGTGACGCCCCCAAATTTGGGCCTACACAGCCCAAACTTGAGTAGTCAAAATACATGACAACTATTACAATACAGTATAACGTACAATAATACAGTGCTCAATAATACACAACCAAGTCTTCACAATTATTGCCACATTGTTTTATAAAATGGTGAAGACTAGCAACAACAGACTTGGACAATCACTCAATTCCCCGGCTAGTCCCAGCGACACTCCTATTTCCTGAAGAACAATAGAACAAAAAGAAAGGGTGAGCTTAAATAGTCCAGTAAAGAAATATCATGACTAAGATAATGATGAATAAATTATCATTAGCATTTAACAGTTGAGTTCTTGATAGAATATAATAAACAACAAGTTTTAGATCAATAATAGCAGTGAAATGAGCTATATATTAGAAGAATCATGTAGACTATGATGTCTACTAGCTTCTTCTTTTTTTCTTCATAAAAATATCATTAATTTTTATTATCTGAAATACCACTGGTCATGATTATACTAACAACAGTTCTTCTTTGCCCCAGGCCAAAGTGAACATTCACCACATGTCCTAAAAGACACACTACCATTATATCATCTTTATCCTATCATCTGTACTCCAGACCACATATATTCATCTATTATATTATCTTTACACCCAGGCCAAAGATAATCACAATAACTTGATTCTTGATAATTATAATAACAATAGATATATAAATGATGAACAAAAAAAAAATTAGAATAACAAGATAAACAATAATTATCGAAAGTTTATAATTTTACTTTGTGTAGAGTCAAATAATATTCAAATTGTCAACATGATGTGGACTTAAATTTAAGAATGATATTCCAGATTCATAATTCAAAATAACGGTTAAAATTCAATATAAAAGTTCAAGTAAATAGGAAGGTTCACGTGAAATGATATTAAATGAAACGCAAACTATTAAGGAACATATAATCATTTAATTTTTTTTTACTGAATAATACTTACTATAGTAAGTTTAAGAGTATGAAAAAAATGATATTCCTTACCTTAACACGTGACTTAATATTGATAAAAATGAGGTTGATCAACCTATATATATATATATATATATATATATATATAATTAAATTAGTAACTATCATACATAAATTTCATGGTGTATATCAATTCGTATGAAATCATTGAAAGTGATTTGATAGTAAAAATTTGTGTAGTGTATATAATAAAGTATAATAAACTTCAAAATAATTTTTTGAAAATAATATTTTAAAAGAATCTTAAAAATATAGCTTTTTTCAAGATGAATCTTCTAAAGTAAGAATATTCTAAATGAACAGTCTTCTAAAGGAATATTTATAAACACCGTGTGATATGCGTGGTTACTTGACTAACTATTATGAAAAGAACCACTTGAAAAATACTTGTACTTTTACAGATCTTCACAAATATACACGATAGCTTAAGCACACTATAGCTTAAGCACACTCAGAGAGAACTTACACAAAGTAATATTTATAGAGTGAAAGAAAAAATAAGTAAAGAAGTTTATGAAAAATTTCTAAGTTAAGGCCTCTATTTATAGCAAAAAATCTTATCATAATTCAAGATTTTCTAATTTAATTCAAACCTTATATTATAAGATAATGTTTAATCCATACCGCACATTTCATCTTTTAAGATTTCTTTAATCTAAACAATTCATTTAAGTATCATTTTTAATCTGCATCGTTCATTTCAAATTCTATAATTATTACATTATCTTTAATTTATACAACTGTGATTTGGAGGAATGACTTTGAAAACTCATCACCAATGATATTGCAGTGAAGTATACATGTGACGCCCCCAAATCTGGGCCCACACAGCCCAAACTTGAGTCGTCAAAATACTACAACAAAATTATTACAACAAAGCACAACGTACTACAATACAGTGTATAATAATACACAACTAAGTCTTCACTATTATTGCCACACTATTTTACAAAACGTGAAGACTATGATAACTATTCCTCGGACCCTCACTCCATTCCCCGGCTAGACCCTGTTATGTTTTCATTTCCTGTTGAAAAACAATGGAACAAAAGAAAGGGTGAGCTCAAATAGCCCAGTAAGAAATATCATGACTAAGATAATGACGAATAAATTATCATTAGTCTTCAACAGTTGAGTTCTTGATAGAATACAATAGACTACAAGGTTTATATCAAAAACTGCAGTTAAATTCTTAAACAACGTTCAGATCAATAATAGCAGCGGAATGAGTAATCTATTAGAAGAATAATGCAGACTATAATGTCCACTCGGTTCTCTTTTTAGGAAAAACATCATCAACTTTTATCATCTGAAATATCATTAGTCAAGATAATACAAATTCACAGTTCCTGATCATAATCATGCAGATCAACAGTTCATCTTTGCACTACGGGCCAAAGACATTCAATATAACACCAACGGTCATGATTATACCAGATTCAGCCTTTGGTCATAATCATACCAAACAACAGTTCATCTTTGCACTACGGGCCAAAGAGAACATTCACCACGTGCCATAAAAGACACCGAACAGATGTATCGCCTTTAACCTATTATATCGCCTTTAACCTATCATCTGTTCAACAAATATATCACATCTGTGCCCCCGGCCACAGATATTCACAACAGCTTGATTTTTGGATGATTAGAATGATATAAATGATGAACAGAAGAAATAGGATAACAATAAGTATCGGAAGTTTACTTTGTACAGATTCAAATAATGTCCAAATTGTCAACATGATGTGGAGTGAAATTTAAAAATGATATTCAAGATCCACAGTTCAGAATAACGGTTACAATTCAATAGAAAGGTTCACGTAAATAGGAAGGTTCAGTTGAAATAATGAAGTTCAACTATTATGGAACATATAATATTTTCAGGAATTATAGAAGCAATAGTTCCATAATAAATTTCGATTTAGGAGTATGAAAGAAAATAATATCCCTTACCGTAGCAGGTTTGATTAACAAAAGGTGAAGGAAATTAATACAAAGGGTTATTCACCAACAGGCGGCAATCCGCTCCGTAAGGTTATTCCCACAATTTAATAGAATTTGAGTACAAAGAGTTATTCACCAAACAGGCGGCAATCCGCTCCGTAAGGTTATTCCCACAATTTAATAGAATTTGAGTACAAAGAGTTATTCACCAAACAGGCGGCAATCCGCTCCTTAAGGTTATTCTCAGAGATTAATAATGAATGAATACGAAAGGTTATTCACCAACAGGCGGCAATCCGCTCCGTAAGGTTATTCCCACAATTTAATACATGGAAATAAAAGGCACGTCTTATGAGTAAGGAAGAAACAATATTATTATCGAGAATCAAATAATGATAATCCCTTACCATAGTATGTTTGAATAATGGAAGATGAAAAAGATGGTATCCCTTACCTCAACACGTGACTGGATATTGATTTAAATGAGGTTGATTAACTTGAACAGTACACGTATACTTATAGATCTTCACAAATACTCAAGATGACTTAAGCACACTTAGAGAGAACTTTCACAAGAAGTATTTAGAGAGAGAAAGAAAGAACAAGTAAGGAAGTTTATGAAAAATCCTTAAGTTAAGGCTTCTATTTATAGCCAAAAATCTTATCATTCATTTAATCTAAACCATTCATTTAAAGATCATCTTTTAATCTACACCATCCATTTCAAATATTATATTATCTTTAATCTACACCATTCATTTCATATCACCTAATAATCACCTAACTTTATATTATAAACAAATCAATTTAATTATTCAACAATAATTCACACTTTAATCTACACCATTCATTTCATATTACCTAATAATCACCTAACTTTATATTATAAACAAATCAATTCAATTATTCAACAATAATTCACACTTTAATCTACACCATTCATTTCATATCACCTAATAATCACCTAACTTTATATTATAAACAAATAACTTTATCAATTCAATTATTATGACTAATTGTTATAAATACAGTATAGTTAGCTCTTAGATATCAAGTCAATAAATTAATGAAATACAACTGTTTAAATAACATCATACTAGAGATAACAATAATGTAAAATAAAGCATACGTTACTGTGTAATGACAATTATTGATTCAATAATGTGAATTACTGTGCATATGTTACTGTGACAATTATTAGGTTCAATAATTTTAAAAACAGTGCAACAACAATTATTGACTCAATGATATAAAATACAGTGTAATGACAATTATTAAATCAATAATGCAAAATACTGTGTAACAACAATTATTGAATTGATAATATAAAATATTATGCAGTGACAATTATCGATGAAATGATGCGTAACAGTTACGGTGTCAATTATCAGACCAATAATATGAGACACTATGCAATACCGTGTGTTACTGTAGAGTACCGTGTGCTACAGAAAATACCATAAACTACCGTATGCTACTATTCTTTTATCACCGGTATTTTAACAGTTCCGTTGACTATTTTTATTTAAAAAGGTTACTTCTGTCGTTTTCTATATCCGATAAATATTCCGTTGTGGGGTCCACCAATAATTTATTATTTCGGCGCCGTCGTACGGCACGAATATTCCCCGACCAAACGAATATTCCCCGACAAAGCGAATATTGTCCGACAAAATAAAATTTGCACATAACATCCTTAACTTTCAATTTTGTTAATTTAACCACTTACTGTTTCAAAAAAATATATATATGAAGAAAAATTAAATTTTGTATTTCATAAAATTCGGGGTCTTACAACCTCCCCTCCTTATGAAATTTCGTCCCCGAAATTGACGTACCTGACATATCGAAGAGGTAAGGATACTTAGATTTCATCTCAGATTCTAGCTCCCAGGTCATTTCCTCAGTATCTTGGTTCCTCCATAAAACCTTAACTTGAGGTATAACCTTTGAGCGTAGGATCTGCTCCTTCTTATCCAGGATCTTAACAGGTACCTCCTCGTATGTTAAATTCTCTGCTATAACGTCTGGTTCTAACTCAATGACGTGGATTGGGTCCTTCACATATTTACGTAACATAGATATGTGAAAAACGTTATGGATGCGAGACATACTTGGTGGTAGGGCTAGTCTGTAGGCTACGGTTCCTATTCGATCGAGGATTTCAAATGGGCCAATAAATCGAGGGTTGAGCTTTCCTCTCTTTCCGAATCTCGTAACCCCTTTCCATGGAGAAACACGTAAGAATACATGATCTCCGACGTTGAAACTTTCGTCTCTCCGATGAAGATCAGCATAACTCTTTTGTCGTTCTTGTGCGGTCTGTATTCGTTGTCGGATCATTTGGATCTTTTCGGTCGTCAAGCGTATCAACTCGGGTCCCAACAATTTTGCTTCTCCTACCTCATTCCAACATATTGGAGAGCGACACTTCCTTCCATACAATGCCTCGAATGGAGCCATGCCTATGCTTGCTTGGTAACTGTTGTTGTAAGAAAATTCCACCAACGGCAAGTACTTATCCCAACTTCCTTTGAAGTCTAATACACAAAGTCTCAAAAGATCTTCGAGGGTCTGGATCGTCCTTTCCGATTGTCCGTCCGTTTGAGGATGGTATGCAGAATTAAAACGTAGTTCAGTGCCCATAGCTTTTTGTAGACTGATCCAAAAGCGTGAAGTGAATCTAGGATCTCGATCAGAAACTATGGAAACTGGCATGCCATGCAATCTCACGATCTCATTTATGTACATACCGGCGAGACGTTCAAGTGAAAAGTTTTCTCGTATAGGCAAGAAATGAGCAGATTTGGTCAATCTATCTACGATCACCCAAATTGCATCTAAGCCTTGAGAAACTTTTGGAAGACCCGTCACGAAGTCCATATTGATGTGTTCCCACTTCCATTCGGGAACTTCAAGTGATTGTAATGGACCTTTAGGAACTTGATGCTCTGCCTTGACACGTTGACAAGTTAGGCACCTTGAGATAAACTCCGCAATCTCTCTTTTCATATTGTTCCACCAAAATGTATGTCGAAGATCTCGATACATCTTGGTACCTCCTGGGTGGATTGCAAACGGCGTGTTGTGTGCCTCCATCATGATTTTATGCTTTAATTCAGGATCGTTAGGAACACAGAGTCGAGAGTTGACTCGAAGTATTCCTTTCTCGTCGATTCTTGCTTCGGGAATGGCACCTTCTTGTACTTTCTTTATCATGTTTATCAGTTCCGGATCGGTAGCTTGAGCAGCTTTAATTTTATCGATTAAAGTTGGTTCTACTCGCACGTGAGCAATCTTCGAGTGGGTCCCTGGTGTCTTTAGCTCTATCTCCATCTTTTGCAAGTCGTACAAAATACACTTTTGTGTTGTCAGCAGTGCACTTGTACTTGCATAAGATTTTCTGCTCAAAGCGTCAGCTACAACGTTCGCCTTTCCCGGGTGATACTGGATTGTGTGGTCATAATCCTTCAACAGCTCAAGCCAACGTCGTTGTCGCATGTTGAGTTCCTTCTGGGTGAAGAAATACTTGAGACTTTTATGATCCGTATAGATATCCACTTTTTCTCCGTACAAGTAGTGTCTCCAGATCTTTAACGCGAAAACGACTGCTGCCAACTCTAGATCATGAGTAGGATAATTTTTCTCATAATCTTTGAGTTGTCGAGAGGCATAGGCTATAACCTTTCCATGTTGCATAAGGACACAGCCTAGACGTTTGCCAGAAGCATCGCTGTAGATAACAAATTCTCCTGATCCTGATGGTATGGTCAGAACAGGAGCTGAAACAAGTCTCCTCTTGAGTTCTTGAAAACTCTTCTCGCATTCCTCGCTCGATATAAGTTTTGTACTAGAATGAATGATACCGATATCTAGTAATTAAACTTTCAACTCTTGGTGTTCTATGGGAGCCATTTGGTATGGGACTTTAAAAATGGGCTTAGTGCCGGGTTCAAGATCGATACAGAATTCAATTTCACGATTTGGGGTAAGCCAGAAAGTTCCTCAGAAAAAACGTCAGGAAACTCATTAACAATGGGAATATCATTCAAGTTTGACGTGTTTTTTGTTCAAATCAGTGACATGAGCTAAAAAGGCTTGACATCCGTTTTTCAATAAACGAATGGCTTTATGGCTAGAAATAACAGTTATAGATTTCAATGGTTTAGTTGCTTGAATTTGCATGACAGGTTGATTAGGAATATGAAAACTAATAATCTTATGAAAACAATCAATTTTAACATGATGGGTAGTCAACTAATCAATTCCTAAAATCACATCAAATTCACGCATCTCCAAAGAAATAAGGTCAACAGGTAATGTGAGGTTGTTGATTTGAACTAGGCAAGATTTATAGATAGTAAATGTAATAGGTATTTCTCCCAATGAGGTTTCAACTGATAAGACAAGATTTAAGTTTTCAATAGTCAAATTTAAACGTTGAGTACATATAGGTGAGATAAAAGAGTGGATAGAGCCAGTATCTAATATGGCATAGACTTCACGAGAATTTATGAATAGCTTACCGGTTATCACCTCATTCGGTTTCTTGACTGTTATCGTCAAATCGAATCCCGAATACTTCATTCGGATCTTCACGTATTTCAACCATGGGAATACCACTGAATAATTTTCTAGCAAACTGTTTCTCGGGTTCATCAACTTCATCAGTAGTAAGGTACCAATGATTTCCATTAAAATAGTATTTTCGATAGACTGCAGTTTCCACGATAGTGACTAACTTAACCTGAATTCCTCTAAATTGTAACGCCCAAAAGTATAGAAACATCATTTTTAAATAATCTTGAAAATCATAGCTGGAACACCATAAATCCCAAAGACTAATATGAAAAGTTCATATATTCTGATCCTTTGTTATAGAGCATAACCATGTGATATCACTCTCCCAATTAGTGAGTAAATTAAAGGCAATAATTTCCGCAAGTTCGTTACTTCCTTTAATTGCTTCTAAGAATGGATCTGGAACGACTGTAGCAGAGCTTTCACCTTCATCCTTACTGGATAGAACACGCATAATTTTTGCCTTAGGCAAATGATTCAACTCTGAGTTTGTAAGAAGATTATTCGTCGCCTCTTGTTTTGCAGCTACATTTGTTTCGGTAATTTCATAGTTAACCTCCTGATTTCCAGATGCCATAATTAACTGTGGTCACAAAATAAATGTTAGTTCAAATAAACTGACTCATCTCTTCATGTTCCTATATTCAAATCGATTCATTAGATAAAAAATAAATCTAATTTAGGTAGGACACACTAGTGATTGATTCTATTCGTCTCTCCCCTCCTAGTTCTAACCCCAGATCTCCATTAAAGACCATATCCCTAAGCTCTGATGCCAACTGTGACGCCCCCAAATCTGGGCCCACACAGCCCAAACTTGAGTCGTCAAAATACTACAACAAAATTATTACAACAAAGCACAACGTACTACAATACAGTGTATAATAATACACAACTAAGTCTTCACTATTATTGCCACACTATTTTACAAAACGTGAAGACTATGATAACTATTCCTCGGACCCTCACTCCATTCCCCGGCTAGACCCTGTTATGTTTTCATTTCCTGTTGAAAAACAATGGAACAAAAGAAAGGGTGAGCTCAAATAGCCCAGTAAGAAATATCATGACTAAGATAATGACGAATAAATTATCATTAGTCTTCAACAGTTGAGTTCTTGATAGAATACAATAGACTACAAGGTTTATATCAAAAACTGCAGTTAAATTCTTAAACAACGTTCAGATCAATAATAGCAGCGGAATGAGTAATCTATTAGAAGAATAATGCAGACTATAATGTCCACTCGGTTCTCTTTTTAGGAAAAACATCATCAACTTTTATCATCTGAAATATCATTAGTCAAGATAATACAAATTCACAGTTCCTGATCATAATCATGCAGATCAACAGTTCATCTTTGCACTACGGGCCAAAGACATTCAATATAACACCAACGGTCATGATTATACCAGATTCAGCCTTTGGTCATAATCATACCAAACAACAGTTCATCTTTGCACTACGGGCCAAAGAGAACATTCACCACGTGCCATAAAAGACACCGAACAGATGTATCGCCTTTAACCTATTATATCGCCTTTAACCTATCATCTGTTCAACAAATATATCACATCTGTGCCCCCGGCCACAGATATTCACAACAGCTTGATTTTTGGATGATTAGAATGATATAAATGATGAACAGAAGAAATAGGATAACAATAAGTATCGGAAGTTTACTTTGTACAGATTCAAATAATGTCCAAATTGTCAACATGATGTGGAGTGAAATTTAAAAATGATATTCAAGATCCACAGTTCAGAATAACGGTTACAATTCAATAGAAAGGTTCACGTAAATAGGAAGGTTCAGTTGAAATAATGAAGTTCAACTATTATGGAACATATAATATTTTCAGGAATTATAGAAGCAATAGTTCCATAATAAATTTCGATTTAGGAGTATGAAAGAAAATAATATCCCTTACCGTAGCAGGTTTGATTAACAAAAGGTGAAGGAAATTAATACAAAGGGTTATTCACCAACAGGCGGCAATCCGCTCCGTAAGGTTATTCCCACAATTTAATAGAATTTGAGTACAAAGAGTTATTCACCAAACAGGCGGCAATCCGCTCCGTAAGGTTATTCCCACAATTTAATAGAATTTGAGTACAAAGAGTTATTCACCAAACAGGCGGCAATCCGCTCCTTAAGGTTATTCTCAGAGATTAATAATGAATGAATACGAAAGGTTATTCACCAACAGGCGGCAATCCGCTCCGTAAGGTTATTCCCACAATTTAATACATGGAAATAAAAGGCACGTCTTATGAGTAAGGAAGAAACAATATTATTATCGAGAATCAAATAATGATAATCCCTTACCATAGTATGTTTGAATAATGGAAGATGAAAAAGATGGTATCCCTTACCTCAACACGTGACTGGATATTGATTTAAATGAGGTTGATTAACTTGAACAGTACACGTATACTTATAGATCTTCACAAATACTCAAGATGACTTAAGCACACTTAGAGAGAACTTTCACAAGAAGTATTTAGAGAGAGAAAGAAAGAACAAGTAAGGAAGTTTATGAAAAATCCTTAAGTTAAGGCTTCTATTTATAGCCAAAAATCTTATCATTCATTTAATCTAAACCATTCATTTAAAGATCATCTTTTAATCTACACCATCCATTTCAAATATTATATTATCTTTAATCTACACCATTCATTTCATATCACCTAATAATCACCTAACTTTATATTATAAACAAATCAATTTAATTATTCAACAATAATTCACACTTTAATCTACACCATTCATTTCATATTACCTAATAATCACCTAACTTTATATTATAAACAAATCAATTCAATTATTCAACAATAATTCACACTTTAATCTACACCATTCATTTCATATCACCTAATAATCACCTAACTTTATATTATAAACAAATAACTTTATCAATTCAATTATTATGACTAATTGTTATAAATACAGTATAGTTAGCTCTTAGATATCAAGTCAATAAATTAATGAAATACAACTGTTTAAATAACATCATACTAGAGATAACAATAATGTAAAATAAAGCATACGTTACTGTGTAATGACAATTATTGATTCAATAATGTGAATTACTGTGCATATGTTACTGTGACAATTATTAGGTTCAATAATTTTAAAAACAGTGCAACAACAATTATTGACTCAATGATATAAAATACAGTGTAATGACAATTATTAAATCAATAATGCAAAATACTGTGTAACAACAATTATTGAATTGATAATATAAAATATTATGCAGTGACAATTATCGATGAAATGATGCGTAACAGTTACGGTGTCAATTATCAGACCAATAATATGAGACACTATGCAATACCGTGTGTTACTGTAGAGTACCGTGTGCTACAGAAAATACCATAAACTACCGTATGCTACTATTCTTTTATCACCGGTATTTTAACAGTTCCGTTGACTATTTTTATTTAAAAAGGTTACTTCTGTCGTTTTCTATATCCGACAAATATTCCGTTGTGGGGTCCACCAATAATTTATTATTTCGGCGCCGTCGTACGGCACGAATATTCCCCGACCAAACGAATATTCCCCGACAAAGCGAATATTGTCCGACAAAATAAAATTTGCACATAACATCCTTAACTTTCAATTTTGTTAATTTAACCACTTACTGTTTCAAAAAAATATATATATGAAGAAAAATTAAATTTTGTATTTCATAAAATTCGGGGTCTTACAATACAACTGTGATTTGATCTTTCTCCCAATTTCAGAGAAGTTGTTCTAGAAGACCGTTGAAGATTTTTGAAATAGATTCCTTTAAAAAAACAGTCAAGCTCTTGATGCTGCTTTAAAATAAATGAAACACTTCTTTTGACACACATCTTCAGATAGGATCCTTAGAATAAAAGTCCTTAAGCTTATCGGAAAGCTTAATGCTGAGCCCATTGAGTGACTATAGATTTGAGACTGATTCCAGCTGCTGACATGTGGTGGATAGAAAAATTATTTAACAATTTAAGCATAGATTTCTGTTGGGCTTGCTTCTGCTTCAAACCTTTTTAGAATCGGTGAGAAGTAGATTTGTTAGTGCTTGGTTCAGTGATACTTCCTTAGAGAAGA
The DNA here is from genome assembly GCA_947179155.2 of Hedera helix. Classification (NCBI taxonomy): domain Eukaryota; kingdom Viridiplantae; phylum Streptophyta; class Magnoliopsida; order Apiales; family Araliaceae; genus Hedera; species Hedera helix. The sequence goes on along the minus strand of OX359275.1, from coordinate 4,577,954 downwards.
ATAGGATCCGGTGTCCTTTGGCATCAAGATATAAACTTCCCAGTTTGTTTGAAGGCAACAATACACGTTTGTATTCTTTAAGTGAATCAATTAATAATTCTTGTCAACAGAACATTCTATTGATTTCGTCAACTTGCAGCACCAGATTAACTTTGAAAGTTCACTCGATAGCTTCTTTGCTGAGATCATCTGAATTTGTATTAGGAAGCATTCATGTCAATTAGTATTCAGCATCAGACATGGAATCAATGATTAACATTCAATCAGTACCTGAAAAAAAACATTATTTTGTAAGCTTGTTCATACGAAGTGGTTTACTTCAATTCTTAAACTCAAAAACAGAAATTTGCTAGTGCCAGAGGACCTACTCAAAGCGTGAGCTTTATGTTCGTGAGAACCTGCTCTGATACCAATTGTTAGTTCCCAGAGACGCACAAGTGATCTAGAAGGGGGGGGGGGGGGGTTGAATAGATCTTATCAAAAACTTTTTCTTTTAATATTAAGTTCAAAGATTTAATAGCAATTAACAAACTTAATTAAGATTTGTTTGCACAGCGGAATATTAGTTTGAAAACACCCCTTAAAGATTTGAAAACCTTCTTCGTTAAAGTTTAAGATTATTTAGAAGAAAGCCATTTGTTAAGTAAACTAATTTACAGTCATATGTAAACATATATATATATATATATATATATATATATATATATATATATATATATATGTATATATGTATATATATATAAGACAGAATGTAAATGACTGAATGTAAATAACACCAGAGAGTTTTAAGTGGTTCGGAGACTGAATAACTCCTACTCCACTCTTCTACTACAACGAGTAGAAAATCCACTAAGGATGGTTCATACGGAACTCTTCAAGCTCATTAGCCTGGAAACTCTGGTTCACTAAGAACCCTTCAAACCCAGCAGGTTTGGTTAGTTTAGTCACAAAGACAAGGACATTACTGCCCTATTCAAGTCCAGCAGACTTGGCTTCTTTAGTCACTATGACAAGGACAACTGCCCTCTTCAAGTCCAACAGACTTGGCTTCCTGATCATTTGAAAGAGGTTGGAGTTGCTGCTGAGTTGTACTTTAAGTCCTATTGTCTTTAAACACTCAGTAGCAGGATGTGATCATTCCTGGGATAATATTGAGTTCGACAATGATGCTTGACTTCTTTATATGCTCAATATCATCTTGTGATCACCCATTGTGCTGCTAGGCTTTTGTACTTCAGCTCCTTTGGTACTTGATAACTTCTCGAGATGAACTCCTGAGATGACTGTGATGCTCCTTTCTTTTGGATACTCAGTTGTTCCTTCTTATCATAGACAGTTTATTGCTTCTCGAGATGGGCTTCTGAGATGACTGTGATGCTCCTTCCTTTTGGTACTCAGTTGCTACCATGTATGTATCAAGTTGGCGTTTAAGTTTCTCTCTTCCATGTGCCTAGCAGCTCTGAACACTTCTCTTGTAATAGAGTTATATATCTCTATATCTTTCTCAATTCAGTATTAGTGTTCTGATGGATCGTAGAGTTCTTTAGCATAACCATTCTCTGTTTTACTCTACGATCGGTTGTTGTCTATCATTATCTCTTTCGTGTATATTTTTCAACAGTCGCAACAACCACCCCTTCTTTTCCTGTTTGTTATGTATGCCTTTATATCTCTGAGCATATTTTACCGTTGAGATAAATCCCGTTGGTTTTCTTTGGCTTTGTGCAGATCTTAAATATCTCGATGTTTGACTTTCTTGCTACTTGTGCCAGTGTTTTTCCCTTTTCTGACATGTTCTGATATATTGACCTGTAGCTCAGCTTTCTCTGACTTTATAGCCGTTGCACTCTCCAGAGTTGTTCAGAAAGGAGTATTATTTCCTTTGTTAATTAATCTTCTGATTTATCAACAAATACCTTCCTTGACTTTTAGAACCAACTGTTCTGATGTATTCAGAGATGTCCCATTGGTCTGACTTCATTCACCATTTTCCTGAGCAGTGGGTCCTGACTTACGGTCGTTTAGGCACAACGTCTACTACAATTCTGACATGCATTTGTATCTCAACAACACTTAATCTTTCCTGAATCTGGGAGAGGAGTATTCCCTTTTCTCTTGCACCATATAGCCGTTCTGTTAGTCTACTTGCCTTGACCTGCTTAATGAATTCGTTGAGTAATAGACTGTCTTCTTTGTTTCTGCGAATTCAGCTTTATGAATGATACTTTAGGTATGTCAAGTGAAACGTTGAGTTAGGATGATCTTTTCTCTAACTCTGCGACCTTGTTGCTCTGGTCAGATCGTAGAGTTTGTGCTTGCAATGCTTTGCTTTTATTTCGTTCTACGATCTTGTAGGTTTGATCAAATCGTAGAGTTAGTTAACTGTAGTGCTTCTTAGTGGAATCGTTGAGTTGCAGTCTGTGTTGCTTCATCCTTTAATTCTACTCAACGATTGTTCCATGTATATAACACTCTTCTGTTATTGCCTTGTCATTTTGTTCCACTTTACGATCTCTTCTATCAGCATACATTCCAATCCTTGTAAGCTTGCTTAACAATTTTACTCTACGATTTTGCTAGAGAGTGTGTATCGTAGAGTACATTTCTTCTCTGGTTCAGCGTTATCTGCGGGCTAACTTGGCTGTCTGTTCGACGATCGTAGAGTTCAGCTCTACGATTTGTACTTGAACAGTTCTTTAACTTTACTCGTATATCCTGTAGACTTCTTGCATATCTGTCTCTCGTAGAGTTATCCTGGTAAGGAGTCGTAGAGTTAACTTTACGATTTATACAAAATCGTTGAGTCTTCTTTGAAAGAAATCGCAGTGTTCGTTCTACGATCGTATAGATTAATCAACCTAACAGATTTGATCTTTTCTAACCAAGTCCTTTCTTACATTATTACATCATTACATATTGAAAATACTTTTACAGACTTTGACATACACAAATACCTCAATGATTCATTCTTATGCTACTCTGCTTATATCATACACCTTTTATACAGAGTGACTTCTATTGAAAGATCAACCTAACATTTCTGATCTTTAAAATCTAAGTCCTTTGTACACATATAACTAAAAAAGGACTTTACAACATTTTATTCCGATAACTTTCATTCTCTTTAATAAGCAGCAGATAGTTTACAACAAGATCATATTTGTGCTATACTAGTGTGTGCATATTACAGTATTTAAGATAGATAATATATATCATACACCCACAACAATGTAAGCACATAGTTAGATTTAGAATATCTACGCACTTTTTCAGATACACATTATATATCAATCATGACAATCAATCATGTAAGCACATAAACACTTTCAGAGTATCTAAGCACATAATCAATTGAGCACATAATCACATTAACACATATAATCAATCATGTAAGCACATAAACACTTTCAGAGTATCTAACACATAATCAATTAAGCACATTATAAAATCACTTTGTCAAATAACCACATAAGCACATTTAGCCCAGTCCTTTTTGCACAACAGTCATCATCATCAAATCAAACAACATTCAACACAGTGCAATATCGTGTTCTACTTTTCCTTTACCATCGAGTATTTTAATAATTAAAAGTGATAGTACCGTTGACATTTTTTATTTAAAAAAGTTACTGTTGTCGTTTTTTATATTCGACAAATATTTCGTTGTGGGGTCCACCAATAATTGGTTATTTTGGCGCCGTCGTATGAATCGAATATTCCCCGACAGAACAAATATTTTTCGACAAAATAAAATTTACACAAAATATTTTTAACTTTAACCTTTATCTATTTATCCACTTACCGTTTCAATATATATATATATATATATATATATATATATATATATTTCATAAAAGTCAGGGGCTTACACCTATGGTAGCTGAATTTGTGAAAGAAAGAGAAGCAATACAACAATTACTGAATAAGAACCTACAAAAATCTCAGGAAAGAATGAAGATTTATGCAGACAGAAAGAGAACTAAAAGGAAATTCCAAATTAGGGATGAAGATCTTAAGCTATAATAGCCTAAAAGCGCAATCTAGCACTGGCTCCACCACTTCGGGAGAGGCATAATCGACGTCTAGAATGAGGGGTGTGAAGAGGAAATCGACATATTTGATTCTGATGAGAGAGAATTGTTGTTACTGTTATTCCCCAAGGAATTTGTTTAAAAAGAGTCAAAATTACCATCGACAATAAAATTCTTGGATGTCGTGTTTAGGCAAAGTAATCCAAAAAATTGCTCTCTCCATCCTTTCCCCCACTAACTTGAAGTGAATAAACTTGATGCAATCACATATAATAATATAATATATATCACATGCCATTAAAATTCACAGCGTAAAACTTATCTGTTTCCGATGAAGGAGAAATTTGCCGCCACAATTGATGCATGATAGTTTAATTGGTGATTTTTTGAATCAAATATTAACGCCCTCATTCTAACGCCAATGTTAACGTCTGATTTTGTACGTTGTTGAAATTACCAAACCGTGATCAACCTGTACTTGAAAAGAGATAAGATTACACCGAAAAACTCGACAGCCTGGGCCGTCCGGGTATACTCCGGCTTGAGAAAAAGTACAGGCCAAAAAGTAGAACAATAAAGAGCATAAAAACTACTGGAATATGTTGATATTTGATGAAAGAATAATAAGAAAGATTGTGTGTGTACCGTGAGCCTATGCTTATGACTGTATTTATAATTTTCTCATCTGCCTTATTATCCGTGGCCAATTAAGATTGGAGATCCCTTAATTAAAATTCAATTAGAAATATAATATTGACCGGTCAATCTTTATATCCCCTAAGATCCGGAATCATTACCTAATTTGGGATCTTAAGTTAATGTGGTCTTTGACCATCATATTTTTATCAAGTCGTCCCAAAGAGAAAATGACACTCGAATGGGCCGTCCTAATACCGGGCAATACTGGGGCCCATCATAGTGTGTAAAAATAATTCAACCTATACTCCATTTAATTACATCCCAACAATATTGTTTTTACTTTTTTTGTAATTTACATTTCATTATCATCCCATGCTTTGTTTTTATTAAATAATATTGACAACTTATATTAAAAAAAATTTATCGGTTGTTTTTTTAACCCTAATTTATTAGTACTAGCCGCATGCCTGAGGCTAGGACGGTGAAGAATTGATGGTCTCACTCTGTTCCAAATGCAATGACCTTCCTACTCTGCCATCTCCAAGATGCTATTTTCGTTTGTCTTTTATCTCAGCCCAAACTAATAATCACCCAAATTCTTCCTTCATTTTCTTGCAATCTGAACGAACTTGGATACATGATCAATTATTTGTTAGGTTCTATCCGAGGTTCAAAAGGGCATTGTTCATTTTTATCACGTCTCAACTTTTCATAGTCAATCAGCGGGTGCACACAATACTCAGACGCGTTAGATTAGATTAAGAAGGGAAATAATAAAAACTACTGTATGTGATATGTCTGACAACAATTATACTAAATTCAGTGCATTGATAAGGTTCTGTTCTTTCACCCATACAAGTGTCAAACTTGGTGCATGAAATAATCCGTTTGAGTCTTGAATTATTCAGAATGAGATCTCCAACATCTTGTCTTTTTATGCATGCGTAATGTTAAGGTTGTCAATAGTTTATTTTTATTTATTTTTGAATCTTAGATAGATAAGTAAAGGTATCAGTTGCATATTTTCTTTTTCTTTCGTTTGGACACGTAATATCGTTAGGCAAATTCTTGCTCTATGGTGGGTACGTATAGGAGGAAATTTTGGTTTACGGACAAGGATCGAAGTCCAATCGCCACCCTGTCCGTTGAGAGAGGGGCCGTTCAAAAAATTATTAAAATTTGAGTATTGATGTCATAGAGCAAATATAATATTGTCAGAACAATAAATATAGAGAATTGATATTTTTATAAATTAATTTAATATTTTCATAAGATCAAATAAGACCGCTTGTAAAAATATTAAATTAACTTGTATGTAATTGATATTTTTGTAAGCTAATTTGATATTTTCACAAGATCAAATAAAACTCACTTGTGAAAATATCAAATTAACTTATAACAATATTAATTTTCTAAATAAAACTTACAGTGTTATCAGGATAATTACAAAAACGTCGACTAAATGTATTATCTTTGTCGTTTGCTTGGCCCTTAATTTATACACATTCTTGAATCTTAAATGCCAAGTGAAGTTACATTAGTATCTTGTGAAAATATCAAATTAACTTATAAAAATATTAATTTTTTTAAATATAACTTACAGTGTTATCAGAATAATTACAAAAACGTCGGCTAAATGTATTATCTTTGTCGTTTGCTTGGCCCTTAATTTATACACATTCTTGAATCTTAAATGCTAAGTGAAGTTGCATTAGCCTGAATTTCATGCCTGCGGGTTTAATTTGCTGCTACAAGGGCAAGAACTCGTGCCCCAGAAAAATGGACTTAAACAAGAGGAATTTTCTCAAATACACTAAATATATGTGACCTGAATTTCTTTCAAGATTTTTTATCTTTTAAATTTAAAATCATGTAAAGGTAAGATGTTTATTTGAACAACCTAGTCAAAAGGTACTAATAATTTATCAAATGTGGTTTAATTCTCAGTACTCTCTTACCTACACCAACTTTATTATAATCATTTAACAATAACACTTTTTGAAGTGAACAAAAAGCTGAGAAAAGTCTTTGACAAGTTAACCCAAAATTTAATTACCCCGTGTCTTTCAACTTTTCAAGATGCAAATAATTAAGTACTAGAATCTAGTTAATCTATCTCTCTATATTATGAAGAGAGAACAAAAGGAATTGAATGATGGCTACACCTAAGGCTGTGTCATAATTAATAACTATTTTATTTCCTCTCTATTTAAACTTTCAATCTATTTTTTCACTCTGATCATTTGTTAAATTACACACACAAATGTGTGTCATGAACCCTAGTTATTATAAACACTAACACCCACATTTCATTTGACTAATCAATGTGTACCTATTACATAATTAATAATATTTATACTAAATATGCAAATATTTCTTCCAAAATAAGATCCCTGGAGTTTTTCATCATAACTAGCTAGGAATATTCTTTTTTATTTTTTTTTAAAAAAAGTGTTGTCAAACATCTCACCACCCTTTCTTAATAAAGTTTTTATGAAGCGAGTTTGGTGAATGTTGACGTCAAATTCTATACGTGGGCCGAAATCACCGAGTCGGACAACCCAAAACGCGTCATCAATGGAGAGCCCAAAACATTCTGGAATGAAAGATGTTTGATCAAGTAAATACTGAAAATAATAACACAATAATTTATGTGGAAACCCAAACTGGGAAAAACCATGGGTGATACGCCAGAAATCCACTAGAATAATATGGAAAGTGTTACAATACAACGATTTGTAACGAGACAACAATTTTTTCTCATACACGTGGTGTATATGTCTACCCTCCGATATATACCGACGTGTATAAATGACGCTTGTTGTACTTGCTGTATACTACTATAATTGTGCGTATAATGGTGTGCGCCGGAGTGTGATTCAGATGAAGTATTCCGGTGTAATCTTTGATGTAATGGAGAAGACGATCTAGTCTCTCTCTTGCTTCAGTGATGTTCACCTTCCTAATCCTCTCTTCTTCATCATTCCCTCCGATGATAATCATGATCCCCCCCGTCTTCTCTTTCATGCCTTGTATGTAAAATACCTCTCTGACCGCCTCCTTTCCTATCTCATGTTTGACTATTACCAAGATATTTCAGACAATACCCACTGCCCTAAGAAAACCCATCAAGTGTTTATGCCCTTTCTATTTCCAGCAATATAACTTTACAAATAGTCTAACGGTGAGTCATCACCCACTCCCCATGTATGCATTAGTGAACGTAGGTATGACTGTACCATGCCTACGCCTAGCCTTGCTTTATCAGATATTTAAATGATGAGTCATGGTCCAAATATTTACACCCCAACAGTGAAGTACACCTTTGTTATATTCATAAATGATTGTTCCTTCAATAAGAACATATGTTTACAACAAAAAATGCCTTAGTGATTATATATATATATATTAGGGATAATCTGTGTCTTAAGGCACATTATAACTAATATAATAATTGAGTATTATATCCAATATTTTTAGATTGAAAAATCTAAAACTGTTGTGGACTCTCAGTTCCATAATAGAACTGAGAATCTAGCCATTAATATAAAAAGATTGAAACTCAATCCAGTCATAGTTTCTTTTTTAGACAAATATTAATGTGCTACTTATTCCCAACTTAAAATTAATTCTTGATAGGTTTGAGCAATTAATTGATTGACGATAGCGGGCTCAAATTTGTGTAATATAGTGTTTTTGGGTATCCCACACACATTTTCTTTATTGACAAAACGGAATGACAAGTTTGACAACATTTATTTGCCTCTAGTATTTATAACCATCGATCAATATGATCTATGAACAGTTTTTCTTGTGTAAAAATGGTAGTACTGCAAGCCATTTGGTGGGATCCAATGAGGGAAAAAAAAGATGTAAAAATCCAAAAGAAATATTTTTGCATATATACCTAAAAGTATAAAATGAGTCCTCTAAGTCAAAACAAAAAAATATTGTCATAACACCAACTAAATAGCATCACCATAACATTTTTTCCTATATATATTTTTTTTGAAATTGGACAAAAGATTATCATACCATGAGTCAGAGCCTACTACAATAGTTGCTCTCGATATAGCCTACAAAACACCAAAGAGATGATGTAATGACCACGAATTTCATTAGTCATTATAAATATACTTAATAAATATTTAGCAATGAATTTAAACTTTTCGCATTAATTAATTGTGCATTAGATAATTAAATAAATGTACTTATGTGCTTGTATATTTATTTAAAGGATTACAACAAAGTGTATAATTAATTAAAGCAAATCTAATTGGATTATATTTTAAATCCAAATAAGTTGATAAACTAGGTTAAAGATATTAACCTAGTAGCTCATGTAATTAATTTGATTACTAGCCCATGTAATTAATTAAACAAGCCCAATGCTTGATTTAATTAAATATAACCTAGACTATTTAATATAAGCCCAATGTGTTATTTAAATTGAGCTCAAACAATTTAATTGAATGAGCCCAATAGAAGTTATTCCCAAGCCCAATGTAAAGTCCAATACAAGTCAAAACTTTGGTCAATATATATATGTATATATATATATATAGATGTATATATGCACATTTTAGCATTAAAAATAAAGAAAAAATGACTTGGAAAAGCCATTTTGCTGAATTTTTGGAGGGCCCCACTTGGATAGTTTGATTTTCATGTTACTTCTAATTCACTCTATGACAAGGTTGGCCAACCACCCTAGTCAATCACCTAGTCATTCCATGCAATAGTAATTGTAATTAAGCACTAATTTCACCAACATGGGTGAATTAGCAAGCTAATGAGGAGTTAGTTGATGGCTATAAATAGAATGCTCCACACTTGGTTCAAGTTTGTTAGTCATTTGCTAGACATTTTCTAGAGAAAAGAGAGAGAGCTTTTGTGAGTTAAAAGAGAGATACACTGGTGTTTATGTGAGGAAAAGCTAGAGGAAGCCTTGGTGTATGTCCACTAGCTACACAACTTACTTTGGTAGAAGGAGAAGAAGAGCATCCAAGACCTCAAGGTTTAAAAGTGCTCTCAACTTCATCTTATTTCATTTTTGTAGTCTAGAAAGCTTTTGATCGGTTAAAATCTATTTTTAACCGATCAAAACTCGTTTTGATAATCTAGAAGTATTTAACTATGTAATATATGTATATTCATAGATCTATGTGTTTATAACATGTTTTGGTATGTTAGAAATACATAAAAATGGTAGAAAAGTTCATAACACAATTTTACCGGTAAACCCTAACTATGCATGCTAGGTTTATGGTTGTATTTTGAAATGTACAAATCGGAAAGTGGATTTTTATGGCTAGAAAGCTATATCTATGAGTTTTAAAGATAAAACCTTTTAGAACTTTTCAAAAATAATGAATAACAAATAAGTTATGGCTTTTACCGCAAAGGATGTTGATTTTAAAACCCTATGTTGCATTGTGAGCCATTTGGAGTCTAGTTACGTTTGGAATTTGGATTTGTGATCTAAAGAGAAATTGTAGAGGGGGAAATTCTGATGAGAATGGACTCAAGAATCACCCCAAAATATTTTCGTATGAAGAAGTTATGGCTGTCGGAGCGTCGGAGGGTCGAGTAGTCAAACAGTTGACTTTCGGACAAAATGGCTGACGCAGCTGCGTCAGTCCTGAGCAGATTAAAATATTATTTAAATATTGACTATCGGACAATCTGCTAAGCAGATTTTTGGTGCTCCGGGTCGGGTTGGGACGGTCCGAGTCCGGTCGGGTCGATCCGGGTCGAGTTTTCCTTGAAAAATTAAGTTGAAATAGGTGTAAAATGAATATATTTGGGTATTAAACAAATGTATATGGAGTCTATTTGTAAATCAATGCTATCTAAATGTTTAAATTAAATACTAAGGTTAACCCAATTTAAAAGTTAACTTTTGGTATTATTTAAAGAGTATTAAAATATTACTACATGGTTAATAATATTAATAAGTAATTAAATATTATGAAATGATTGATAATATTAGTAAGAGATTAAAATATTATTAAATGAGTAATAACATTAATAAGTCAATAAAATATTATTAAATAAATAATAATATTAGTAAATGAATAAAATATTATTTAATGATTAATAATATTAGATAATGAATAAAATATTATTAAATGATTAATAATATTAGATAATAAATAAAATATTACTAAATGATTAATAATATTAGATAATGATTTAAAATATTATTAGATGGTTAATAAAATTAATAAGATAATAAAATATTATTAAATGATTAATAATATTGGATATTAAATAAAATATTATTAAATAATTAATAATATTAGATAATGTTTAAAATATTATTAAATGGTTAATAATATTAATGAGGTAATAAAATATTATTAAATGATTAATAATATTAGATAATTAATAAAATATTATTAAATAATTAATCATATTAGGTAATGATTTAAAATATTATTAAAGGATTAATAATATTATGAGGTGAATAAAATATTATTAAATGATTAATAATATTATAAGGATGATAAAATATTATTAAATAATTAATAACATTATAAGGACAATAAAATGTTATTAATGGATTAATAATGTTAAGTGATTGATAGAATACTATTAAAAGATTCATAATATTAGAAGACTAATAATGTATTATTAAACGATTAATAATACTACAAGACTAATAAAATATTATTAAATTGTTAATAATATTATATAAGTGTATGAACTATATTAAATAATTAATATAGGTTCTTTGTGTTTGAAATATTATCAAGTAATTAATGATAATGTTTCCTATGTGTTTATATACCCATAATTATATAATTATGTGGTTCGTAAGGTTTATAAAGGTCATTATACTTACAAGTATATAATACTAATTTAAGATCAAACTGATTTAATTATTAGGTCCGTTCAAGGATTGTTAAATTAAGTTGGTTAGTAGTAAACGACGCACGAGGCAAGTCTTCTACCCTTAACTTGTACTTATTGTTGCAATTATTATTCAACTTTAATTACTTTGAGCAATTCAATTATTGTTGAGCAAGTATCTACACTCGTAGATATTTGACAGACCTTTGAGTGAATTAATTATCGAAAATTACTTCACATCGTTATTGATTATTGTATTCACACATAGTGCTTTTGCAAACTGTTTAAGAACGTCTAAGCTAATTGTTTCGGCTAGACAAATGCATGTTAAATTCATTTAGTTGAATATTATAAAAGCTTATCCAAACCATTGGCTGGTGCGGATTCTTACAGTAAGACTGAGATATAACAACCCTAGTTAAAGGGGATTTTTATTTGTCGGAGACCCGACAGCGTGCAAGAAAATTAAATGTGATGCATATACATAGGACATGAGAGGACTGATCCCCTCAAGTGTCCCGTTATTTTAACAAGGAGTCAGACATTGTATGTCTGTTCTACCTTAGTAGCAATTCATGGTCATTAAAGACCACTCAGCAGTAAAGAGTCAATTCCTTCTTTTATTGAACATTGATTCTTGTTATCTTTCACAATTGCTATTGTTGAAACCTTGAAGTTATTTCCCTTCATCATGATATATCGTATGATTGTTGTTTATAAACTTGCTGAGCCATTTTGTTGCTCATTCTTGCTATATCATGACTATATTTCAGCCATTCCCGAAAGCTCTAAATCAGACAAAGGCAAGGGGAAAACGAATGTTTAGTTTTAGTAATTGCATGCTAGTTTATATTACTGTTATGTAATTACTGTTGTAAATCTTTTGTATTTCCCTTAAGATATGTAATGTTAAGATTAAGGTAATAGACATTGGGAAGTGTAGCCTTTTGATTAAGGAACCTTTTGTATTATTCCGCGAAGTTTGAATACAATATATGTATTTCATTGTTGTTATGTATTGTACAGTGAGAACCAAACCCGATGTTAAAGAACCCGGATTTGGGGTCGTCACAAGTTGGTATCAGAGCTGTAGGTTAGAAACGCTAGGACTGCGAAACCTAGGTTATAACCTTAGTACTAAACTCTTATCGGGTGCATTAGGAGATGAATTGGGGAGATTCATCATGTTGTGTATTTTTGGAGATGGATTGAGAAAATCCATCGAGCCGAGATGTACATGATAAAGTATCATTTCATTTAATCAATGAATATATTTTATTGTTGTACTAACATGTGTTATTTATGTTATTGTAGGATGACGGAGATAGGACAGTCGAGCACTGCTGTAGAGGAGGTGATTTTTACGGATATCCCTATGGATACCGCACAGCCACAGGTGGCTGCACCTGTCGAGGAGCCAGAGTCAGATCCCGAGGAGGGAGATAGAGAGGACGCTGTCTGGGGCGGAGTTATGGGGCAGTTCGGTGAGGAGGAGGCCGATACTGATGATGAGGAGGATGAGGAGCCAGTTGAGTATGTTGATGGCATGGGCACTGTCGCCAGTGACATCATCGATACTCTCACTACGGCTAACGATGAGCTAGAGGAGAGGGTTCAGCACCTTGAGGAGCAGAACCAGATCCACCAGCAGACGGAGCAGCAGTACAGAGATACAGCTTATATGTTTTCTGGCGAGAACATAGAGCTGAAGGCGAGGATGGCCGAGATGGAGGCCAAGTTGGTAGCCGCTGAGCTGAAGATTCAGCAGACGCAGGCAGAGAGGGAGGCCATGAGGGGCCAAATGCAGCAGGCCATTGAGGCGAGGTTAGATATGGAGTTTCAGCGTGATGCAGCTCACGGACAGATGATGGAGCTGGAGGACGAGGTCAGAGAGAAGAGGGTAAAGATAGATAGGCTCAGTTACGTCTATCGCTCATCCTTTGGTAGATTCCAGAGTAGGGTGCACTACTACCCTGCTGAGGAAGGCCATACCTTGCACACCATTAGTAGGGGCGTGGTCAGGGCCATTGGAGATGAGGAGTACGATGATGTGGTTCGTCGAGGGATGCGCCGTTAGTTGTATTATTTTCTTTAGTATGTTGTAAATCCCAACTCTATGAAGTTGTGGGATATGTTAGATCCCGTCTTTTGTTTTAACCATCGGGATTAACAGCGTTTATAGCAGTATGCTTATGATGTAAAAGTGTTAGGCACTGTGTTTTAGCATATGAATATAAATGCATTTCCGTTTATGTTTATAGGTGTCGAGATGATTATTTGTGCTTTAGTTTAAAATACTTAAGCTACAAAACGAAAGTAAAAAGATTGAAACAACTTTAATTAATTAAATTTTCTTTATATAGAAAATGCCGCCACAGAGAAGAAATCAACGACTACCCCCACCACCACCCGAAGAGTCAGTCAACGCCGGAGGGGTACCACCAAACCCTGTCCAAGAGTTCGTGGAAATGCTAATGGGAGCATTCCGCGGACGCAATGCAGAGGCTACTGGAGCAACAAACCCTGCCGCTTCACTAGCTAGCTTTAAAGATTTCAAACTAATAGGACCACCCGAGTTCAAAGGGACCACGGATCCTATAGAAGCACAGACCTGGATAGAGGAGATGGAAAAAGTCTTCGAGGTCGCACGAGTAGCGGAGGAGCAAATGACCTCATTTGCTACCTTCATGATGAACGGGGAGGCCAGCCACTGGTGGAAGGCCAATAAAAGTAGAGCAGGAGAGGGAACAATCGCATGAGCGCGATTCAAGGAGGTATTCTTGGAGAATTACTTTCCAGAGAGTACGCAGGCTAGGATGGAAATCAAATTCCTAGAACTTAAGCAGGGTAACTTGTCTGTATCCGAATATGCCGCCAAGTTCAATGAATTGGCGAGATTCACTTCACATCAGGTAGATACTGAGGCGAGGCGCGCCAGAAGGTTTGAGCAGGGGCTGAAACCGTGGGTTTACAGTCGGGTAGCTGTTCTCCAGATCACAAACTTTGCAACATTGCTGGAGAAAGCTATCATAGCTGAAGGAGGGAACGAAGCTTTGAACAATCACAACCAAGAACGGAACAAGAAGAGAAACGATGGGGGAAACCGAGAGGGTAGCAGCGCGGGCAGTAACTCGAACAAGCGCAAGTGGAATAACAATAGCAGTTCAGGGACACCCCAGGGAAGTGAATCCAAGAAAGCCAACAAATGCAGTCAATGCGGGAAGAATCACTCAGGGGAGTGCATGAGGGGAAAGAACGTCTGCTATAATTGTGGGCAAGAGGGGCACATCGCTCCTAATTGTCCAACACCGAAGAGGAAGGGTTGTTTCGCCTGCGGGGCCATGGACCATCAGTTTAAAGATTGTCCGAAGAAGAAGAACACCGGAGGGAGTTCGGGCTATAAGGGAAGAAACAACAACAATAACAACACCAAACTGACCATTGGAGGGCCGGTGCCACAGAATAAACCAACGGCACGGACTTTCAACATGACGGTGCAGGACGCCGTTGAATCAAAAGACGTGGTGTCAGGTATTATTCCGATCAATGATATAAATGCTTATGTATTATTTGATTCGGGTGCTACCTGTTCATTTGTGTCTGACGAATTCGCTAGACGGTTAGAATTGCCTAGAGAAAAACTAGAGAACCCAATGAACATAGAAGTTGCTAATAAAGAGGTGATTCCTGTAGAGTATGTACATATGAACTGTTGTGCTGAAATCAGGGGTCAGAAGTTGAGTGTAAATTTAATTCTGATACGATTGGGGGAGTTTTACGTTATACTTGGAATGGATTGGTTGTTTAACCATGGAGCTATAATTGATTGTCAAAAGAAGTGTATACACCTTAAGACATCGAACAGGTCTAAGGTCGTATTTTATGGCAGCAAGTCGTCTAGACAATCTGCATGTCTGACGATGATGCAGGCCAAGAAACTGTTGAAGAAAGGATGTGTAGGGTATTTGGCTCACATAGTGGACACACAAATGGTGAATCCTGAGATGGAGCAAATACCAGTAGTTAGAGAGTTCATGGACGTGTTTCCAAACGAACTGCCAGGTTTACCGCCAGATAGGGAGATAGAATTTGTAATTGATTTGGTACCGGGGACAGCACCAATATCAAAAGCACCATATAGGATGGCTCCAGTATAAATGAAGGAGTTAATGATCCAATTACAGGAGTTGTTGGATAATAAGTACATTCAGCCAAGTGTTTCTCCATGGGGAGCACCTGTGTTGTTTGTAAAGAAGAAGGATGGATCAATGAGATTGTGTATGGATTATAGAGAGTTGAATAAGGTAACAATTAAGAACAAGTACCCGTTGCCACGAATTGATGATCTTTTCGATCAATTGAAAGGGGCGAAGTACTTTTCAAAGATTGACTTGAGGACTGGTTATCATCAGTTGAAGGTCAGGAAGGAGGATGTACCCAAGACGGCATTCAGAACTCGATATGGGCATTATGAGTTTCTGGTAATGTCGTTTGGACTAACGAATGCGCCAGCCGCTTTTATGGACATGATGAATAGAATATTCAAGTAGTACTTGGATAAATTTGTAGTCGTGTTCATTGACGATATTCTGGTGCACTCTAAGATGGAGGAGGAGCATGCGGAACACCTAAGATTGGTGTTGGAGATTTTACGGAAGGAGCAGTTGTACGCTAAGTTCTCGAAGTGTGAATTCTGGTTGGAGAGAGTTCAATTTTTAGGTCATGTTATTGATAAAGAGGGAGTTTCAGTGGATCCAGCAAAGGTTGAAGCGGTGATGAATTGGGAACAACCAAGGACGCCGACGGAGGTTAGAAGTTTCTTGGGGTTAGCGGGATACTATCGAAGATTCATTCAAGATTTTTCCAAGATAGCAACACCGTTAACAAATTTAACGAGGAAGACGGTAAAATATATATGGACGGAGAAGTGTGAGGAAAGTTTTCAGGAGCTAAAGAAAAGACTTAGTGAAGCACCTGTATTGACTTTACCGGACGATACAGGAGGTTTTACGGTCTACAGTGATGCATCGCACAAGGGGCTTGGCTGTGTGCTTATGCAAAACGGCAAGGTCGTTGCGTATGCGTCTAGACAGTTGAAGGATTACGAGAAGGGATACCCTACCCACGACTTGGAGCTAGCAGCGGTAGTGTTTGCCCTTAAAATTTGGAGACATTATTTGTATGGAGAGAAATGTAAGATATTCACAGACCATAAGAGTTTGAAGTATATCTTCACACAGAAGGAGTTAAATATGAGGCAAATGAGATGGTTAGAGTTGATCAAAGACTATGATTGTGAAATTCTATACCATCCCGGCAAGGCCAACGTAGTAGCAGATGCTCTAAGTAGAAAGAGCAGGGAGAAATTGTTCATATTGACAGATCAGGAACAATTGGTTCAAGAGATGGCTCGAATGAAGTTGGAGGTGAGAAATCCAAATGAGTCAATGGAAGTGGAAGCGAGCCCAACCTTACTAGATAGGGTGAAAGAGGCTCAAGACAAAGATGAAGAATGTGTCAGAATCAGGATGAGAATGACCGAAGGGGAAGAGGTCAAATTCAAGAAGGATAGCATGAGATTGCTAAGGTTTGAAAATCGTGTTTGGGTGCCGCTAGTGCCCGAACTACGAGAAGAGATTTTGCAAGAGGCCCACAGTACGAGATACTCGATACATCCGGGGAGTACGAAGATGTATCAAGATCTGCGTCAGCATTTTTGGTGGCCGAATTTAAAAAGAGAGGTCGCAGGATGTGTCAGCCGATACTTAACTTGTCAAAGGGTAAAGACCGAACATCAGAGACCAAGTGGATTATTACAGCCGTTAGAGATTCCTGAGTGGAAATGGGAGCATATCACAATGGATTTTGTGGTAGGACTTCCAGCAACACAGAAGGGATTTGACGCAATATAGGTGATTATGGATCGACTAACAAAGTCAGCGCACTTTTTGCCGATCAAGATTAAGTTCAGTTTGGATCAGTTGGCTAAACTGTACATCAAAGAGATAGTTTCAAGACATGAGGTGCTGGTATCGATTGTGTCAGACAGATATCCGCGCTTCACGTCAAAATTTTGGAGAAGTCTTCAGGAGAGATTGGGGACACAGTTGAGAATGAGTACAACATATCATCCGCAGACCGATGGGCAAAGCGAAAGAACAATACAGACATTGGAAGACATGCTCAGGGCCTGCGTAATGGATTTCAAGGGCAGTTGGGAAAACCATCTACCACTAGTTGAGTTTGCATACAACAACAGTTATCATGCAAGCATAGGCATGCCGCCTTACGAAGCATTGTACGGAAGGAAGTGCAGAACACCTCTATGTTGGGACGAGGTAGGAGAACGCCGACTGTTGGGGCCGGAATTGGTTCAACAGATGGTAGAAATTATTAAGGTAATAAGAGCTCGGCTAGTAGCAGCTCAGGACCGTCAGAAGAAGTATGCCGATTTACATCGTCAAAAGCGAGACTTCGAAGTTGGGAGTTTTGTGTTCATGAAGGTATCTCCCTGGAAGGGGAAAATCCGATTCGGAAAGAAAGGGAAGCTGAGTCCGAGGTTTATAGGACCGTTCGAGATATTAAAGAGAGTGGGTGAAGTGGCGTACGAGGTAGTTTTACCTCCTGAACTGGAGCATATTCACAATGTGTTTCATGTGTCAGTGTTGCGACCATACAAGCCAGACTACATACATGTCATATCCTATGAGCCAATACAAGTCGAGAAAGACTTATCGTACGAGGAAATTCCTGTCCAGATACTAGATAGGAAAGAGCAAAAATTACGAAATAAGGTTATACATTCTGTCAAAATCCTTTGGAGGAACCACAACGCTGAGGAAGCTACGTGGGAGCTTGAAGAAAAGATGAGGGCTAACTATCCGAATCTTTTTGAGTAGTTTAAATTTGTAATTCCGGGGATGGAATTCTTATAAGGGGAGGAGAATGTAATGACCACGAATTTCATTAGTCATTGTAAATATACTTAATAAATATTTAGCAATGAATTTAAAATTTTCGCATTAATTAATTGTGCATTAGATAATTAAATAAATGTACTTATGTGCTTGTATATTTATTTAAAGGATTAAAGCAAAGTGTATAATTAATTAAAGCAAATCTAATTGGATTATATTTTAAATCCAAATAAGTTAATAAACTAGGTTAAAGATATTAACCTAGTAGCTCATGTAATTAATTTGATTACTAGCCCATGTAATTAATTAAACAAGCCAAATGCTTGATTTAATTAAATGTAACATAGACTATTTAATATAAGCCCAATGTGTTATTTAAATTGAGCCCAAACAATTTAATTGAATGAGCCCAATAGAAATTATTCCCAAGCCCAATGTAAAGTCCAATACAAGTCAAAACTTTGGTCAATATATATATATATATATATATATATATATATAGATGTATATATGCATATTTTAGCATTAAAAATAAAGGAAAAATGACTTGGAAAAGCCATTTTGCTGAATTTTTGGAGGGCCCCACTTGGATAGCTTGATTTCCATGTTGCTTCTAATTCACTCTATGACAAGGTTGGCCAACTACCCTAGTCAATCACCTAGTCATTCCATGCAATAGTAATTGTAATTAAGCACTAATTTCACCAACATGGGTAAATTAGCAAGCTAATGAGGAGTTAGTTGATGACTATAAATAGAATGCTCCACACTTGGTTCAAGTTTGTTAGTCATTTGCTAGACATTTTCTAGAGAAGAGAGAGAGAGCTTTTGTGAGTTAAAAGAGAGATACACTTGTGTTTGTGTGAGGAAAAGCTAGAGGAAGCCTTGGTGTATGTCCACTAGCTACACAAATTACTTTGGTAGAAGGAGAAGAAGAGCATCCAAGACCTCAAGGTTTAAAAGTGCTTTCAACTTCATCTTATTTCATTTTTGTAGTCTAGAAAGCTTTTGATCGGTTAAAATCTATTTTTAACCGATCAAAACTCGTTTTGATAATCTAGAAGTATTTAACTATGTAATATATGTATATTCATAGATCTATGTGTTTATAACATGTTTTGGTATGTTAGAAATACATAAAAATGGTAGAAAAGTTCATAACACAATTTTACCAGTAAACCCTAACTATGCATGCTAGGTTTATGGTTGTATTTTGAAATGTACAAATCGGAAAGTGGATTTTTATGGCTAGAAAGCTAGATCTATGAGTTTTAAAGATAAAACCTTTTTGAACTTTTCAAAAATAATGAATAACAAAGAAGTTATGGCTTTTACCGCAAAGGATGTTGATTTTAAAACCCTATGTTGCATTGTGAGCCATTTTGAGTCTAGTTACGTTTTGGAATTTGGATTTGTGATCTAAAGAGAAATTGTAGAGGGGGAAATTCTGATGAGAATGGACTCAAGAATCACCCCAAAATATTTTCGTATGAAGAAGTTATGGCTGTCGGAGCGTCGGAGGGTCGAGTAGTCAAATAGTTGACTTTCGGACAAAATGGCTGACGCAGCCGCGTCAGGACTGACGCAGCTGCGTCAGAACAATCTGCTAAGCAGATTTTTGGTGCTCCGGGTCGAGTCGGGACGGTCCGAGTCCGGTCGGGTCGATCCGGGTCGAGTTTTCCTTGAAAAATTAAGTTGAAATAGGTGTAAAATGAATATATTTGGGTATTAAACAAATGTATATGGAGTCTATTTGTAAATCAATGCTATCTAAATGTTTAAATTAAATACTAAGGTTAACCCAATTTAAAAGTTAACTTTTGGTATTATTTAAAGAGTATTAAAATATTACTACATGGTTAATAATATTAATAAGTAATTAAATATTATGAAATGATTGATAATATTAGTAAGAGATTAAAATATTATTAAATGAGTAATAATATTAGATAATAAATAAAATATTACTAAATGATTAATAATATTAGATAATGATTTAAAATATTATTAGA